>JAUJYP020000815.1:0-389756 GCA_030674075.2 Linum usitatissimum
TTTGAAATGAAAATTTCAAAATTTCAAATCGATTAGTATTTAACATGCATGTTCGAAATAACTTAAAAGCTAAGTTTCTATCATAATGACCCCTTGAAATAATTGGATTATGAATTTTAAAATCATATTAACTCGATATTGTTTTATCATGTGAAGAAATATTATCTAACTTTTATTTGCCTATTATTTGAAGGGCTTAACATGGTGAAACCTCAATTTGTAGCCATTACCTACACGTGAAATATTAGCCCATTTAAAAAGTTCTAATTTCCACCTCAAAATTTGTCAATTTCCAGAGGGAACGCCTATGGAAATGAACCATTTTGACATGAAAATTTCAAAATTTCAAATCGATTAGTATTTAACATGCATGTTGGAAATAACTTAAAAGCTAAGTTTCATCATAATGACCCCTTGAAATAATTGGATTATGAATTTTAAAATCATATTAACTCGATATTGTTTTATCATGTGAAGAAATATTATCTAACTTTATTTGCCTATTATTTGAAGGGCTCAACATGGTGAAACCTCAATTTGTAGCCATTACCTACACGTGAAATATTAGCCCATTTAAAAAGTTCTAATTTCCACCTCAAAATTTGTCAATTTCCGGAGGGAACGCCTATGGAAATGAACCATTTTGACATGAAAATTTCAAAATTTCAAATCGATTAGTATTTAACGTGCATGTTGGAAATAACTTAAAAGCTAAGTTTCATCATAATGACTCCTTGAAATAATTGGATTATGAATTTTAAAATCATATTAACTCGATATTGTTTTATCATGTGAAGAAATATTATCTAACTTTATTTGCCTATTATTTGAAGGGCTTAACATGGTGAAACCTGAATTTGTAGCCATTACCTACACGTGAAATATTAGCCCATTTAAAAAGTTCTAATTTCCACCTCAAAATTTGTCAATTTCGAAGGGAACGCCTATGGAAATGAACCATTTTGACATGAAAATTTCAAAATTTCAAATCGATTAGTATTTAACGTGCATGTTGGAAATAACTTAAAAGCTAAGTTTCATCATAATGACCCCTTGAAATAATTGGATTATGAATTTTAAAATCATATTAACTCGATATTGTTTTATCATGTGAAGAAATATTATCTAACTTTATTTGCCTATTATTTGAAGGGCTTAACATGGTGAAACCTCAATTTGTAGCCATTACTTACACGTGAAATATTAGCCCATTTAAAAAGTTCTAATTTCCACCTCAAAATTTGCAATCGGGAAGGAAAAATTGAAATGAAAATTTAAAATTAAATGTTAGATAAATGATGAGAAAAATTTATTACCCCTTGAAATAATTGGATTATGAATTTTAAAATCATATTAACTCGATATTGTTTTATCATGTGAAGAAATATTATCTAACTTTATTTGCCTATTATTTGAAGGGCTTAACATGGTGAAACCTCAATTTTTAGCCATTACCTACACGTGAAATATTAGCCCATTTAAAAAGTTCTAATTTCCACCTCAAAATTTGTCAATTTCCGGAGGAACGCCTATGGAAATGAACCATTTTGACATGAAAATTTCAAAATTTCAAATCGATTAGTATTTAACGTGCATGTTGGAAATAACTTAAAAGCTAAGTTTCATCATAATGACCCCTTGAAATAATTGGATTATGAATTTTAAAATCATATTAACTCGATATTGTTTTATCATGTGAAGAAATATTATCTAACTTTATTTGCCTATTATTTGAAGGGCTTAACATGGTGAAACCTCAATTTGTAGCCATTACCTACACGTGAAATATTAGCCCATTTAAAAAGTTCTAATTTCCACCTCAAAATTTGTCAATTTCCGGAGGGGAACGCCTATGGAAATGAACCATTTTGACATGAAAATTTCAAAATTTCAAATCGATTAGTATTTAACGTGCATGTTGGAAATAACTTAAAAGCTAAGTTTCATCATAATGACCCCTTGAAATAATTGGATTATGAATTTTAAAATCATATTAACTCGATATTGTTTTATCATGTGAAGAAATATTATCTAACTTTATTTGCCTATTATTTGAAGGGCTTAACATGGTGAAACCTCAATTTGTAGCCATTACCTACACGTGAAATATTAGCCCATTTAAAAAGTTCTAATTTCCACCTCAAAATTTGTCAATTTCCAGAGGGAACACCTATGGAAATGAACCATTTTGACATGAAAATTTCAAATTTTCAAATCGATTAGTATTTAACATGCATGTTGGAAATAACTTAAAAGCTAAGTTTCATCATAATGACCCCTTGAAATAATTGGATTATGAATTTTAAAATCATATTAACTCGATATTGTTTTATCATGTGAAGAAATATTATCTAACTTTATTTGCCTATTATTTGAAGGGCTTAACATGGTGAAACCTCAATTTGTAGCCATTACCTACACGTGAAATATTAGCCCATTTAAAAAGTTCTAATTTCCACCTCAAAATTTGTCAATTTCCGGAGGGAACGCCTATGGAAATGAACCATTTTGACATGAAAATTTGAAATTTTCAAATCGATTAGTATTTAACATGCATGTTGGAAATAACTAAAAAGCTAAGTTTCATCATAATGACCCCTTGAAATAATTGGATTATGAATTTTAAAATCATATTAACTCGATATTGTTTTATCATGTGAAGAAATATTATCTAACTTTATTTGCCTATTATTTGAAGGGCTTAACATGGTGAAACCTCAATTTGTAGCCATTACCTACACGTGAAATATTAGCCCATTTAAAAAGTTCTAATTTCCACCTCAAAATTTGTCAATTTTCAGAGGGAACGCCTATGGAAATGAACCATTTTGACATGAAAATTTCAAATTTTCAAATCGATTAGTATTTAACATGCATGTTGGAAATAACTTAAAAAGCTAAGTTTCATCATAATGACCCCCGAAATAATTGGATTATGAATTTTAAAATCATATTAACTCGATATTGTTTTATCATGTGAAGAAATATTATCTAACTTTATTTGCCTATTATTTGAAGGGCTTAACATGGTGAAACCTCAATTTGTAGCCATTACCTACACGTGAAATATTAGCCCATTTCAAAAGTTCTAATTTCCACCTCAAAATTTGTCAATTTTCTGAGGGAACGCCTATGGAAATGAACCATTTTGACATGAAAATTTCAAAATTTCAAATCGATTAGTATTTAACGTGCATGTTGGAAATAACTTAAAAGCTAAGTTTCATCATAATGACCCCTTGAAATAATTGGATTATGAATTTTAAAATCATATTAACTCGATATTGTTTTATCATGTGAAGAAATATTATCTAACTTTATTTGCCTATTATTTGAAGGGCTTAACATGGTGAAACCTCAATTTGTAGCCATTACCTACACGTGAAATATTAGCCCATTTAAAAAGTTCTAATTTCCACCTCAAAATTTGTCAATTTCCAAAGGGAACACCTATGGAAATGAACCATTTTGACATGAAAATTTCAAAATTTCAAATCGATTAGTATTTAACGTGCATGTTGGAAATAACTTAAAAGCTAAGTTTCATCATAATGACCCCTTGAAATAATTGGATTATGAATTTTAAAATCATATTAACTCGATATTGTTTTATCATGTGAAGAAATATTATCTAACTTTATTTGCCTATTATTTGAAAGGGCTTAACATGGTGAAACCTCAATTTGTAGCCATTACCTACACGTGAAATATTAGCCCATTTAAAAAGTTCTAATTTCCACCTCAAAATTTGTCAATTTCCAGAGGGAACGCCTATGGAAATGAACCATTTTGACATGAAAATTTCAAATTTTCAAATCGATTAGTATTTAACATGCATGTTGGAAATAACTTAAAAGCTAAGTTTCATCATAATGACCCCTTGAAATAATTGGATTATGAATTTTAAAATCATATTAACTCGATATTGTTTTATCATGTGAAGAAATATTATCTAACTTTATTTGCCTATTATTTGAAGGGCTTAACATGGTGAAACCTCAATTTGTAGCCATTACCTACACGTGAAATATTAGCCCATTTAAAAAGTTCTAATTTCCACCTCAAAATTTGTCAATTTTCAGAGGGAACGCCTATGGAAATGAACCATTTTGACATGAAAATTTCAAAATTTCAAATCGATTAGTATTTAACGTGCATGTTGGAAATAACTTAAAAAAGCTAAGTTTCATCATAATGACCCCTTGAAATAATTGGATTATGAATTTTAAAATCATATTAACTCGATATTGTTTTATCATGTGAAGAAATATTATCTAACTTTATTTGCCTATTATTTGAAGGGCTTAACATGGTGAAACCTCAATTTGTAGCCATTACCTACACGTGAAATATTAGCCCATTTAAAAAGTTCTAATTTCCACCTCAAAATTTGTCAATTTCGAAGAGGGAACACCTATGGAAATGAACCATTTTGACATGAAAATTTCAAATTTTCAAATCGATTAGTATTTAACATGCATGTTGGAAATAACTTAAAAGCTAAGTTTCATCATAATGACCCCTTGAAATAATTGGATTATGAATTTTAAAATCATATTAACTCGATATTGTTTTATCATGTGAAGAAATATTATCTAACTTTATTTGCCTATTATTTGAAGGGCTTAACATGGTGAAACCTCAATTTGTAGCCATTACCTACACGTGAAATATTAGCCCATTTAAAAAGTTCTAATTTCCACCTCAAAATTTGTCAATTTCCGGAGGGAACGCCTATGGAAATGAACCATTTTGACATGAAAATTTCAAATTTTCAAATCGATTAGTATTTAACATGCATGTTGGAAATAACTTAAAAGCTAAGTTTCATCATAATGACCCCTTGAAATAATTGGATTATGAATTTAAAAATCATATTAACTCGATATTGTTTTATCATGTGAAGAAATATTATCTAACTTTATTTGCCTATTATTTGAAGGGCTTAACATGGTGAAACCTCAATTTGTAGCCATTACCTACACGTGAAATATTAGCCCATTTAAAAAGTTCTAATTTCCACCTCAAAATATGTCAATTTCCCGCCTTTGGAAATGAACCATTTTGACATGAAAATTTCAAAATTTCAAATCGATTAGTATTTAACATGCATGTTGGAAATAACTTAAAAGCTAAGTTTCATCATAATGACTCCTTGAAATAATTGGATTATGAATTTTAAAATCATATTAACTCGATATTGTTTTATCATGTGAAGAAATATTATCTAACTTTATTTGCCTATTATTTGAAGGGCTTAACATGGTGAAACCTCAATTTTTAGCCATTACCTACACGTGAAATATTAGCCCATTTAAAAAGTTCTAATTTCCACCTCAAAATTTGTCAATTTCCGGAAGGGGAACGCCTATGGAAATGAACCATTTTGACATGAAAATTTCAAAATTTCAAATCGATTAGTATTTAACATGCATGTTGGAAATAACTTAAAAGCTAAGTTTCATCATAATGACCCCTTGAAATAATTGGATTATGAATTTTAAAATCATATTAACTCGATATTGTTTTATCATGATGAAGAAATATTATCTAACTTTATTTGCCTATTATTTGAAGGGCTTAACATGGTGAAACCTCAATTTGTAGCCATTACCTACACGTGAAATATTAGCCCATTTAAAAAGTTCTAATTTCCACCTCAAAATTTGTCAATTTCAAGAGGGAACGCTTATGGAAATGAACCATTTTGACATGAAAATTTCAAAATTTTCAAATCGATTAGTATTTAACATGCATGTTGGAAATAACTTAAAAGCTAAGTTTCATCATAATGACTCCTTGAAATAATTGGATTATGAATTTTAAAATCATATTAACTCGATATTGTTTTATCATGTGAAGAAATATTATCTAACTTTATTTGCCTATTATTTGAAAGGCTTAACATGGTGAAACCTCAATTTTAGCCATTACCTACACGTGAAATATTAGCCCATTTAAAAAGTTCTAATTTCCACCTCAAAATTTGTCAATTTCCAGAGGGAACACCTATGGAAATGAACCATTTTGAAATTGAAAATTTCAAATTTTCAAATCGATTAGTATTTAACATGCATGTTGGAAATAACTTAAAAGCTAAGTTTCATCATAATGACCCCCCTTGAAATAATTGGATTATGAATTTTAAAATCATATTAACTCGATATTGTTTTATCATGTGAAGAAATATTATCTAACTTTATTTGCCTATTATTTGAAGGGCTTAACATGGTGAAACCTCAATTTGTAGCCATTACCTACACGTGAAATATTAGCCCATTTAAAAAGTTCTAATTTCCACCTCAAAATTTGTCAATTTCCAAAGGAACGCCTATGGAAATGAACCATTTTGACATGAAAATTTCAAATTTTCAAATCGATTAGTATTTAACATGCATGTTGGAAATAACTTAAAAGCTAAGTTTCATCATAATGACCCCTTGAAATAATTGGATTATGAATTTTAAAATCATATTAACTCGATATTGTTTTATCATGTGAAGAAATATTATCTAACTTTATTTGCCTATTATTTGAAGGGCTCAACATGGTGAAACCTCAATTTGTAGCCATTACCTACACGTGAAATATTAGCCCATTTAAAAAGTTCTAATTTCCACCTCAAAATTTGTCAATTTCCAGAGGGAACGCCTATGGAAATGAACCATTTTGACATGAAAATTTCAAATTTTCAAATCGATTAGTATTTAACATGCATGTTGGAAATAACTTAAAAGCTAAGTTTCATCATAATGACCCCTTGAAATAATTGGATTATGAATTTTAAAATCATATTAACTCGATATTGTTTTATCATGTGAAGAAATATTATCTAACTTTATTTGCCTATTATTTGAAGGGCTTAACATGGTGAAACCTCAATTTGTAGCCATTACCTACACGTGAAATATTAGCCCATTTAAAAAGTTCTAATTTCCACCTCAAAATTTGTCAATTTCCAGAGGGAACACCTATGGAAATGAACCATTTTGAAATTGAATATTTCAAATTTTCAAATCGATTAGTATTTAACATGCATGTTGGAAATAACTTAAAAGCTAAGTTTCATCATAATGACCCCTTGAAATAATTGGATTATGAATTTTAAAATCATATTAACTCGATATTGTTTTATCATGTGAAGAAATATTATCTAACTTTATTTGCCTATTATTTGAAGGGCTTAACATGGTGAAACCTCAATTTGTAGCCATTACCTACACGTGAAATATTAGCCCATTTAAAAAGTTCTAATTTCCACCTCAAAATATGTCAATTTCCCGCCTATGGAAATGAACCATTTTGACATGAAAATTTCAAAATTTCAAATCGATTAGTATTTAACGTGCATGTTGGAAATAACTTAAAAGCTAAGTTTCATCATAATGACCCCTTGAAATAATTGGATTATGAATTTTAAAATCATATTAACTCGATATTGTTTTATCATGTGAAGAAATATTATCTAACTTTATTTGCCTATTATTTGAAGGGCTTAACATGGTGAAACCTCAATTTGTAGCCATTACCTACACGTGAAATATTAGCCCATTTAAAAAGTTCTAATTTCCACCTCAAAATTTGTCAATTTCCAGAGGGAACGCCTATGGAAATGAACCATTTTGACATGAATATTTCAAATTTTCAAATCGATTAGTATTTAACATGCATGTTGGAAATAACTTAAAAGCTAAGTTTCATCATAATGACCCCTTGAAATAATTGGATTATGAATTTTAAAATCATATTAACTCGATATTGTTTTATCATGTGAAGAAATATTATCTAACTTTATTTGCCTATTATTTGAAGGGCTTAACATGGTGAAACCTCAATTTGTAGCCATTACCTACACGTGAAATATTAGCCCATTTAAAAAGTTCTAATTTCCACCTCAAAATTTGTCAATTTCCGGAGGGAACGCCTATGGAAATGAACCATTTTGACATGAAAATTTCAAATTTTCAAATCGATTAGTATTTAACATGCATGTTGGAAATAACTTAAAAGCTAAGTTTCATCATAATGACCCCTTGAAATAATTGGATTATGAATTTTAAAATCATATTAACTCGATATTGTTTTATCATGTGAAGAAATATTATCTAACTTTATTTGCCTATTATTTGAAGGGCTTAACATGGTGAAACCTCAATTTGTAGCCATTACCTACACGTGAAATATTAGCCCATTTAAAAAGTTCTAATTTCCACCTCAAAATTTGTCAATTTCCGTGAGGGAACGCCTATGGAAATGAACCATTTTGACATGAAAATTTAAAATTTTCAAATCGATTAGTATTTAACATGCATGTTGGAAATAACTTAAAAGCTAAGTTTCATCATAATGACCCCTTGAAATAATTGGATTATGAATTTTAAAATCATATTAACTCGATATTGTTTTATCATGTGAAGAAATATTATCTAACTTTATTTGCCTATTATTTGAAGGGCTTAACATGGTGAAACCTCAATTTGTAGCCATTACCTACACGTGAAATATTAGCCCATTTAAAAAGTTCTAATTTCCACCTCAAAATTTGTCAATTTCCAGAGGGAACGCCTATGGAAATGAACCATTTTGACATGAAAATTTCAAATTTTCAAATCGATTAGTATTTAACATGCATGTTGGAAATAACTTAAAAGCTAAGTTTCATCATAATGACCCCTTGAAATAATTGGATTATGAATTTTAAAATCATATTAACTCGATATTGTTTTATCATGTGAAGAAATATTATCTAACTTTATTTGCCTATTATTTGAAGGGCTTAACATGGTGAAACCTCAATTTGTAGCCATTACCTACACGTGAAATATTAGCCCATTTAAAAAGTTCTAATTTCCACCTCAAAATTTGTCAATTTCCGGAGGGAACGCCTATGGAAATGAACCATTTTGACATGAAAATTTCAAATTTTCAAATCGATTAGTATTTAACGTGCATGTTGGAAATAACTTAAAAGCTAAGTTTCATCATAATGACCCCTTGAAATAATTGCATTATGAATTTTAAAATCATATTAACTCGATATTGTTTTATCATGTGAAGAAATATTATCTAACTTTATTTGCCTATTATTTGAAGGGCTTAACATGGTGAAACCTCAATTTGTAGCCATTACCTACACGTGAAATATTAGCCCATTTAAAAAGTTCTAATTTCCACCTCAAAATTTGTCAATTTCCATAGGGAACGCCTATGGAAATGAACCATTTTGACATGAAAATTTCAAAATTTCAAATCGATTAGTATTTAACGTGCATGTTGGAAATAACTTAAAAGCTAAGTTTCATCATAATGACCCCTTGAAATAATTGGATTATGAATTTTAAAATCATATTAACTCGATATTGTTTTATCATGTGAAGAAATATTATCTAACTTTATTTGCCTATTATTTGAAGGGCTTAACATGGTGAAACCTCAATTTGTAGCCATTACCTACACGTGAAATATTAGCCCATTTAAAAAGTTCTAATTTCCACCTCAAAATTTGTCAATTTCCAGAGGGAACGCCTATGGAAATGAACCATTTTGACATGAAAATTTCAAAATTTCAAATCGATTAGTATTTAACGTGCATGTTGGAAATAACTTAAAAGCTAAGTTTCATCATAATGACCCCTTGAAATAATTGGATTATGAATTTTAAAATCATATTAACTCGATATTGTTTTATCATGTGAAGAAATATTATCTAACTTTATTTGCCTATTATTTGAAGGGCTTAACATGGTGAAACCTCAATTTGTAGCCATTACCTACACGTGAAATATTAGCCCATTTAAAAAGTTCTAATTTCCACCTCAAAATTTGTCAATTTCCCAAGGGAACGCCTATGGAAATGAACCATTTTGACATGAAAATTTCAAATTTTCAAATCGATTAGTATTTAACATGCATGTTGGAAATAACTTAAAAGCTAAGTTTCATCATAATGACCCCTTGAAATAATTGGATTATGAATTTTAAAATCATATTAACTCGATATTGTTTTATCATGTGAAGAAATATTATCTAACTTTATTTGCCTATTATTTGAAGGGCTCAACATGGTGAAACCTCAATTTGTAGCCATTACCTACACGTGAAATATTAGCCCATTTAAAAAGTTCTAATTTCCACCTCAAAATTTGTCAATTTCAAGAGGGAACGCCTATGGAAATGAACCATTTTGACATGAAAATTTCAAATTTTCAAATCGATTAGTATTTAACATGCATGTTGGAAATAACTTAAAAGCTAAGTTTCATCATAATGACCCCTTGAAATAATTGGATTATGAATTTTAAAATCATATTAACTCGATATTGTTTTATCATGTGAAGAAATATTATCTAACTTTATTTGCCTATTATTTGAAGGGCTTAACATGGTGAAACCTCAATTTGTAGCCATTACCTACACGTGAAATATTAGCCCATTTAAAAAGTTCTAATTTCCACCTCAAAATTTGTCAATTTCCAGAGGGAACGCCTATGGAAATGAACCATTTTGACATGAAAATTTCAAAATTTCAAATCGATTAGTATTTAACGTGCATGTTGGAAATAACTTAAAAGCTAAGTTTCATCATAATGACCCCTTGAAATAATTGGATTATGAATTTTAAAATCATATTAACTCGATATTGTTTTATCATGTGAAGAAATATTATCTAACTTTATTTGCCTATTATTTGAAGGGCTTAACATGGTGAAACCTCAATTTGTAGCCATTACCTACACGTGAAATATTAGCCCATTTAAAAAGTTCTAATTTCCACCTCAAAATTTGTCAATTTCCAGAGGGAACGCCTATGGAAATGAACCATTTTGACATGAAAATTTCAAATTTTCAAATCGATTAGTATTTAACATGCATGTTGGAAATAACTTAAAAGCTAAGTTTCATCATAATGACCCCTTGAAATAATTGGATTATGAATTTTAAAATCATATTAACTCGATATTGTTTTATCATGTGAAGAAATATTATCTAACTTTATTTGCCTATTATTTGAAGGGCTTAACATGGTGAAACCTCAATTTGTAGCCATTACCTACACGTGAAATATTAGCCCATTTAAAAAGTTCTAATTTCCACCTCAAAATTTGTCAATTTCCAGAGGGAACGCCTATGGAAATGAACCATTTTGACATGAAAATTTCAAATTTTCAAATCGATTAGTATTTAACGTGCATGTTGGAAATAACTTAAAAGCTAAGTTTCATCATAATGACCCCTTGAAATAATTGGATTATGAATTTTAAAATCATATTAACTCGATATTGTTTTATCATGTGAAGAAATATTATCTAACTTTATTTGCCTATTATTTGAAGGGCTTAACATGGTGAAACCTCAATTTGTAGCCATTACCTACACGTGAAATATTAGCCCATTTAAAAAGTTCTAATTTCCACCTCAAAATTTGTCAATTTCCAGAGGGAACGCCTATGGAAATGAACCATTTTGACATGAAAATTTCAAATTTTCAAATCGATTAGTATTTAACATGCATGTTGGAAATAACTTAAAAGCTAAGTTTCATCATAATGACCCCTTGAAATAATTGGATTATGAATTTTAAAATCATATTAACTCGATATTGTTTTATCATGTGAAGAAATATTATCTAACTTTATTTGCCTATTATTTGAAGGGCTTAACATGGTGAAACCTCAATTTGTAGCCATTACCTACACGTGAAATATTAGCCCATTTAAAAAGTTCTAATTTCCACCTCAAAATTTGTCAATTTCAGAGGGAACGCCTATGGAAATGAACCATTTTGACATGAAAATTTCAAATTTTCAAATCGATTAGTATTTAACATGCATGTTGGAAATAACTTAAAAGCTAAGTTTCATCATAATGACCCCTTGAAATAATTGCATTATGAATTTTAAAATCATATTAACTCGATATTGTTTTATCATGTGAAGAAATATTATCTAACTTTATTTGCCTATTATTTGAAGGGCTTAACATGGTGAAACCTCAATTTGTAGCCATTACCTACACGTGAAATATTAGCCCATTTAAAAAGTTCTAATTTCCACCTCAAAATTTGTCAATTTCCAGAGGGAACGCCTATGGAAATGAACCATTTTGACATGAAAATTTCAAATTTTCAAATCGATTAGTATTTAACGTGCATGTTGGAAATAACTTAAAAGCTAAGTTTCATCATAATGACCCCTTGAAATAATTGGATTATGAATTTTAAAATCATATTAACTCGATATTGTTTTATCATGTGAAGAAATATTATCTAACTTTATTTGCCTATTATTTGAAGGGCTTAACATGGTGAAACCTCAATTTGTAGCCATTACCTACACGTGAAATATTAGCCCATTTAAAAAGTTCTAATTTCCACCTCAAAATTTGTCAATTTCCAGAGGGAACGCCTATGGAAATGAACCATTTTGACATGAAAATTTCAAATTTTCAAATCGATTAGTATTTAACATGCATGTTGGAAATAACTTAAAAGCTAAGTTTCATCATAATGACCCCTTGAAATAATTGGATTATGAATTTTAAAATCATATTAACTCGATATTGTTTTATCATGTGAAGAAATATTATCTAACTTTATTTGCCTATTATTTGAAGGGCTTAACATGGTGAAACCTCAATTTGTAGCCATTACCTACACGTGAAATATTAGCCCATTTAAAAGTTCTAATTTCCACCTCAAAATTTGTCAATTTCCAAAGGGAACACCTATGGAAATGAACCATTTTGACATGAAAATTTCAAATTTTCAAATCGATTAGTATTTAACGTGCATGTTGGAAATAACTTAAAAGCTAAGTTTCATCATAATGACCCCTTGAAATAATTGGATTATGAATTTTAAAATCATATTAACTCGATATTGTTTTATCATGTGAAGAAATATTATCTAACTTTATTTGCCTATTATTTGAAGGGCTTAACATGGTGAAACCTCAATTTGTAGCCATTACCTACACGTGAAATATTAGCCCATTTAAAAAGTTCTAATTTCCACCTCAAAATTTGTCAATTTCCAGAGGGAACACCTATGGAAATGAACCATTTTGACATGAATATTTCAAATTTTCAAATCGATTAGTATTTAACGTGCATGTTGGAAATAACTTAAAAGCTAAGTTTCATCATAATGACCCCTTGAAATAATTGGATTATGAATTTTAAAATCATATTAACTCGATATTGTTTTATCATGTGAAGAAATATTATCTAACTTTATTTGCCTATTATTTGAAGGGCTTAACATGGTGAAACCTCAATTTGTAGCCATTACCTACACGTGAAATATTAGCCCATTTAAAAAGTTCTAATTTCCACCTCAAAATTTGTCAATTTCAGAAGGGAACGCCTATGGAAATGAACCATTTTGACATGAAAATTTCAAATTTTCAAATCGATTAGTATTTAACGTGCATGTTGGAAATAACTTAAAAGCTAAGTTTCATCATAATGACCCCTTGAAATAATTGGATTATGAATTTTAAAATCATATTAACTCGATATTGTTTTATCATGTGAAGAAATATTATCTAACTTTATTTGCCTATTATTTGAAGGGCTTAACATGGTGAAACCTCAATTTGTAGCCATTACCTACACGTGAAATATTAGCCCATTTAAAAAGTTCTAATTTCCACCTCAAAATTTGTCAATTTCCAAAGGAACACCTATGGAAATGAACCATTTTGACATGAAAATTTCAAATTTTCAAATCGATTAGTATTTAACATGCATGTTGGAAATAACTTAAAAGCTAAGTTTCATCATAATGACCCCTTGAAATAATTGGATTATGAATTTTAAAAATCATATTAACTCGATATTGTTTTATCATGTGAAGAAATATTATCTAACTTTATTTGCCTATTATTTGAAGGGCTTAACATGGTGAAACCTCAATTTGTAGCCATTACCTACATCCCTATGAAATATTAGCCCATTTAAAAAGTTCTAATTTCCACCTCAAAATTTGTCAATTTCAAAGGGAACTATGGAAATGAACCATTTTGACATGAAAATTTCAAATTTTCAAATCGATTAGTATTTGACGTGCATGTTGGAAATAACTTAAAAGCTGAAGTTTCATCATAATGACCCCTTGAAATAATTGGATTATGAATTTAAAAATCATATTAACTCGATATTGTTTTATCATGTGAAGAAGTATTATCTAACTTTATTTGCCTATTATTTGAAAGGCTCAACATGGTGAAACCTCAATTTGTAGCCATTACCTACACTTGAAATATTAGCCCATTTTAAAAAAAAAAAAAAATTCTCAATTTTCACCTCAAAATTTGTCAATTTCAAGGGAACACCTATGGAAATGAACCATTTTGACATGAAAATTTCAAATTTTCAAATCGATTAGTATTTTGCATGCATGTTGGAAATACGTTAAAATATTAAGTTTCATCATAATGACCCCCTGAAATAATTGGATTTTGAATTTTAAAATCATATTAACTCGGTATTGTTTTATCATGTGAAGAAAATATTATCTAACTTTATTTGCCTATTATTTGAAAGGCTTAACATGGTGAAACCTCAATTTGTAGCCATTACACGTGAAATATTAGCCCATTTTAAAAATGTTCTAATTTCCACCTCAAAAATTTGTCAATTTTCAGTAAAGGAACGCCTATGGAAATGAAATTTTGACATGAAAATTTCAAAATTTCAAATCGATTAGTATTTAGTGATGTTGGAAATAAGCTAAAAAGCTAAGTTTCATCATAATGACCCCTAAAAAAAATTGGATTATGAATTTTTAAAATCATATTAACTCGATATTGTTTTATCATGTGAAGAAATATTATCTAACTTTATTTGCCTATTATTTGAAGGGCTCAACATGGTGAAACCTCAATTTGTAGCCATTACCTACCGTGAAATATTAGCCCATTTAAAAAATTTCTAATTTCCACCTCAAAATTTGTCAATTTCAAAAGGGAACACCTATGGAAATGAACCCATTTTGACATGAAAATTTCAAATTTTCAAATCGATTAGTATTTAACATGGATGTTGGAAATAACTTAAAAGCTCAAGTTTCATCATAATGTACTTCTAGAAATAATTGGATTATGAATTTTAAAATCATATTAACTCGATATTGTTTTATCATGTGAAGAAATATTTATCTAACTTTATTTAGCCTATTATTTGAAAGGTCTAAACATGTCGTGAAACCTCAATTTGTAGCCATTACCTACACGTGAAATATTAGCCCATTTGAAAAAGTTCTAATTTCCACCTCAAAATTTGTCAATTTCCAAAAGGTGACACCTATGGAAATGAACCATTTTGACATGAAAGTTTCAAAAGTTTTAAATTAGTTAGTATTTAGAAATGCATGTTGGAGATGCTTAAAGAAGCTAAGTTTCATCATAATGACCTCTTGAAAAAGAATTGGATTATGAATTTTAAAATCATATTAATTTGTATATTGTTTTAGTCATGTGAAGAAATATTATCTACCTTCATTTGCCTATTATTTGAAGGGCTTAACATGGTGAAACCTCAATTTGTAGCCATTACACACACGTGAAATATTAGCCCATTTTAAAAAGTTCTAATTTCCACTTCAAAATTTGTCAATTTCAAAGGGGAACACCTATGGAAATGAGCCATTTTGACATGAAAAAATTTCAACATTTTCAAATCGATTAGTATTTAACATGCATGTTGGAAATAACTTAAAAATTCAAGTTTGCTTATTGACCCCCCGAAATAATTGGATTATGAATTTTGAAATCATATTAACTCGTTAGTTGTTTAATGTCATGTGACAATATATTTATCTAACTTTATTTGCCTATTATTTGAAGGGCTTAACATGGTGAAACCCTCAATTTTTAGCCATTACCTACATGTGAAATATTAGCCCATTTAAAAGTTCTAATTTTCACCTCAAAATTTGTCAATTTCAAAAGGGGTAACACCTATGGAAATGAACCATTTTTGACATGAAAATTTCAAATTTTCAAATCGATTAGTATTTAACATGCATGTTCGAAATAACTTAAAAGCTAAAGTTTCATCATAATGACTTCAGGAAATAATTGGATTATGAATTTAAAATCATATTAACTCGATATTGTTTTATCATGTGAAGGAAATATTATCTAACTTTATTTGCCTATTATTTGAAGGGCTTAACATGGGAAACCTCAATTTGTAGCCATTACCTATACGTGAAATATTAGCCCATTTAAAAAGTTCTAATTTCCCTCAAAATTTGTCAATTTCAGGGGAACGCTATGCAAAATGAACCATTTTGACATGAAAATTTCAAATTTTCAAATCGATTAGTATTTGAACATGCATGTTGGAGATAACTTAAAAGCTAAGTTTCATCATAATGACCCCTTGAAATAATTGGATTATGAATTTTAAAATCATATTAACTCGATATTGTTTTATCATGTGAAGAAATATTATCTAACTTTATTTGCCTATTATTTGAAGGGCTCAACATGGTGAAACCTCAATTTGTAGCCATTACCTACCCGTTGAAATATTAGCCCATTTAAAAATTTTCAATTTCCACCTCAAAATTTGTCAATTTCAAAAGGAACGCCAATGGAAATGAACCATTTTGACATGAAAATTTCAAATTTTCAAATAAATTAATTTAACATGCATGTTGGAAGTAACTTAAAAAGCTAAGTTTCATCATAATGACCCCATAAAATAATTGGATTATGAACTTTTAAAATCATATTAACTCGATATTGTTTTATCATGTGAAGAAATATTATCTAACTTTATTTGCCCTATTATTTGAAGGGCTTAACATGGTGAAACCTCAATTTGTAGCCATTACCTACACTTGAAATATTAGCCCATTTAAAAAGTTCTAATTTCCACCTCAAAATTTGTCAATTTCAAAAGGGAACACCTATGGAAATGAACCATTTTGACATGAAAATTTCAAATTTTCAAATCGATTAGTATTTAACATGCATGTTGGAAATAGCTTAAAAGCTAAGTTTCATCATAATGACCCCCTTAAATAATTGGATTATGAATTTTAAAATCATATTAACTCGATATTGTTTTATCATGTGAAGAAATAAGGGGTTATCTAACTTTATTTGCCTATTATTTGAAGAGCTTAACATGGTGAAACCTCAATTTGTAGCCATTACCTACGCGTGAAATATTAGCCCATTTAAAAAGTTCTAATTTCCACCTCAAAATTTGTCAATTTCCAGGGGAACGCCTATGGAAATGAACCATTTTGACATGAAAATTTCAAATTTTCAAATCGATTAGTATTTAACATGCATGTTGGAAATAACTTAAAAAGCTAAGTTTCATCATAATGACCCCTTGAAATAATTGGATTATGAATTTTAAAAATCATATTAACTCGATATTGTTTTATCATGTGAAGAAATATTATCTAACTTTATTTGCCTATTATTTGAAGGGCTTAACATGGTGAAACCTCAATTTGTAGCCATTACCTACACGTGAAATATTAGCCCATTTAAAAAGTTCTAATTTCCACCTCAAAAATTTGTCAATTTCCAAAGGGACACTCTATGGAAATGAACCATTTTGACATGAAAATTTCAAATTTTCAAATCGATTAGTATTTAACATGCATGTTGGAAATAACTTAAAAGCTAAGTTTCATCATAATGACCCCCAGAAATAATTGGATTATGAATTTTAAAATCATATTAACTCGATATTGTTTTATCATGTGAAGAAATATTATCTAACTTTATTTGCCTATTATTTGAAGGGCTTAACATGGTGAAACCTCAATTTGTAGCCATTACCTACACGTGAAATATTAGCCCATTTAAAAAGTTCTAATTTCCACCTCAAAATTTGTCAATTTCAAAAGGGAACACCTATGGAAATGAACCATTTTGACATGAAAATTTCAAATTTTCAAATCGATTAGTATTTAACATGCATGTTGGAAATAACTTAAAAGCTAAGTTTCATCATAATGACCCCCTGAAATAATTGGATTATGAATTTTAAAATCATATTAACTCGATATTGTTTTATCATGTGAAGAAATATTATCTAACTTTATTTGCCTATTATTTGAAGGGCTTAACATGGTGAAACCTCAATTTGTAGCCATTACCTACACGTGAAATATTAGCCCATATAAAAGTTCTAATTTCCACCTCAAAATTTGTCAATTTCAAAGGGGAACACCTATGGAAATGAACCATTTTGACATGAAAATTTCAAAATTTTCAAATCGATTAGTATTTAACATGCATGTTGGAAATAACTTAAAAGCTAAGTTTCATCATAATGACCTCTAAAATAATTGGATTATGAATTTTAAATCATATTAACTCGATATTGTTTTATCATGTGAAGAAATATTATCTAACTTTATTTGCCTATTATTTGAAAGGCTTAACATTTTGAAACCTCAATTTGTAGTCATTCCTACACGTGAAAGATTAGCCAATTTGAAAAGTTCTAATTTTCACGTCAAAATTGGTTAATTTCCAAAGGGGTAACACTTATGGAAATGAATTACTTTGACATGAAAATTTCAAATTTTCGAATCGATTAGTATTTGACATGCATGTTGGAAATGACTTAAAATCTAAGTTTCATCATAATGTACCTCTAGAAATAATTGGACTTATGAATTTTAAAATCATCTTAACTCGATGTTGTTTTATCATGTGAAGAAATATTTTTCTAACTTCATTAGCCTATTATTTGAAAGGCTTAACATGTGAAACCTCAATATTTAGTCATTTCCCCAAAATCCCCTCGTCAAAGAGTAGCCAATTAGAAAATTTTCAATTTTCCGTAAAAATGGTCAATTTCAAAAGTGGTGACAATTATGACAATGAATTATTTTGACATGAAAGTTTAAAAGTTTTAAATTAGCTAATATTTGACATGGATGTTGAGATAGTTTAAAAAATCAAGTTTCATTATTATACCTCTATAAATAATGGACATATGAAAGTAAAAATCACTTTTACTTTGTGTGATGGTGTAGATGAACAAAATATTTTTCAACTTCATTAGCCTATTATTTGAAAGGCTTAACATTGTGAAACCTCAATTTTTAGTCATTCCTAAAATGCCTTTCAAAGATTAGCCAATTTTGAAATTTTCAATTTTCATGTCAAAATGGTCAATTTCAAAAGTGGGTGACAATTATGAAAATGAATTATTTTAACATGAAAATTTCAAAATTTTCAAATTAGCTAATATTTGACATGCATGTTGGAGATGGTTAAAAAATCAAGTTTCATTATTGTACCTCTATCAATAATGGACATATGAAAGTAAAAATCACTTTTACTTGGTATGATGGTAGTGATGAACAAAATATTTTTCAACTTAATTAGCCTATTATTTGAAAGGCTTAAAATTGTGAAACCTCAATTTTTAGTCATTCCTAAAATCCCTGTCAAAGATTAGCCAATTTGAAAATTTTCAATTTTCATGTCAAAATGGTCAATTTCAAAAGGGGTGACAATTATGAAAATGAATTACTTTGACATGAAAGTTTAACATTTTGAAATTAGCTAATATTTGACATGGATGTTGAGATGGTTAAAAAATCAAGTTTCATTATTGTACCTCTATAAATAATGGACATATGAAAGTAAAAATCACTTTTACTTTGTGTGATGGTAGTGATGAACAAAATATTTTTCAACTTCATTAGCCTATTATTTGAAAGGCTTAAAATTGTGAAACCTCAATTTTTAGTCATTCCTAAAATCCCTGTCAAAGAGTAGCCAATTTGAAAAATTTTCAATTTTCATGTCAAAATGGTCAATTTCAAAAGGGGTGATAATTATGAAAATGAATTATTTTGACATGAAAATTTCAAAATTTTCAAATTAGCTAATATTTGACATGCATGTTGGAGATGGTTAAAAAATCAAGTTTCATTATGTACCTCTATCAATAATGGAATATGAAAGTAAAAATCACTTTACTTGGTATGATGGTAGTGATGAACAAAATACTTTCTTCAACTTCATTAGCCTATTATTTGAAAGGCTTAAAATTGTGAAACCTCAATTTTAGTCATTCCTAAACATCCCGTCAAAGATTAGCCAATTGAAAATTTTCAATTTTCTATGTAAAAATGGTTAATTTCAAAAGGGTGACAATTATGAAATGAATTACTTTGACATGAAAACTTTAACATTTTTGAAATTCAGCTAATATTTGACATGGATGTTGGAGATGCTTAAAAAATCAAGTTTCATTGTTCCTACCTCTATAAATAATGGACATATGAAAGTAAAAAATCACTTTTACTTGGTGTGATGGTAGTGATGAACAAAATATTTTTCAACTTCATTAGCCTATTATTTGAAAGGCTTAAAATTGTGAAACCTCAATTTTTAGTCATTCCTAAAATGCCCGTCAAAGAGTAGCCAATTAGAAAATTTTCAATTTTCTAGTAAAAATGGTCAATTTCAAAAGTGGTGACAATTATGACAATGAATTATTTTGACATGAAAGTTTAAAAGTTTTAAATTAGCTAATATTTGACATGGATGTTGGAGATGGTTAAAAAATCAAGTTTCATTATTATACCTCTATAAATAATGGACATATGAAAGTAAAAATCACTTTTACTTTGTGTGATGGTAGTGATGAACAAAATATTTTTCAACTTCATTAGCCTATTATTTGAAAGGCTTAAAATGGTGAAACCTCAATTTTTAGTCATTCCTAAAATGCCTTTCAAAGATTAGCAAATTTTGAAAATTTTCAATTTTCATGTCAAAATGGTCAATTTCAAAAGGGGTGACAATTATGAAAATGAATTATTTTGACATGAAAATTTCAAAATTTTCAAATTAGCTAATATTTGACATGCATGTTGGAGATGGTTAAAAAATCAAGTTTCATTATTGTACCTCTATCAATAATGGACATATGAAAGTAAAAATCACTTTTACTTGGTATGTGATGGTAGTGATGAACAAAATATTTTTCAACTTCATTAGCCTATTATTTGAAAGGCTTAAAATTGTGAAACCTCAATATTTAGTCATTCCTAAAATCCCTGTCAAAAGAGTAGCCAATTAGAAAATTTTCAATTTTTCTCGGTAAAATGGTCAATTTCAAAAGGGGTGACAATTATGACAATGAATTATTTTGACATGAAAGTTTAAAGTTTTAAATTAGCTAATATTTGACATGGATGTTGGAGATGGTTAAAAAATCAAGTTTCATTATTATACCTCTATAAATAATGGACATATGAAAGTAAAAATCACTTTTACTTTGTGTGATGGTAGTGATGAACAAAATATTTTTCAACTTCATTAGCCTATTATTTGAAAGGCTTAAAATTGTGAAACCTCAATTTTTAGTCATTCCTAAAATGCCTGTCAAAGATTAGCCAATTTGAAAATTTTCAATTTTCATGTCAAAATGGTCAATTTCAAAAGGGGTGACAATTATGAAAATGAATTATTTTGACATGAAAATTTCAAAATTTTCAAATTAGCTAATATTTGACATGCATGTTGGAGATGGTTAAAAAATCAAGTTTCATTATTGACCTCATCAATAATGGACATATGAAAGTAAAAATCACTTTTACTTGGTGTGATGGTAGTGATGAACAAAATATTTTTCAACTTCATTAGCCTATTATTTGAAAGGCTTAAAATTGTGAAACCTCAATTTTTAGTCATTCCTAAAATACTTGTCAAAGAGTAGTAATTTAGAAAATTTTCAATTTTCATGTCAAAATGGTCAATTTCAAAAGGGTGACAATTATGAAAATGAATTATTTTGACATGAAAACTTTAACATTTTTAAATTAGCTAATATTTGACATGGATGTTGGAGATGGTTAAAAATCAAGTTTCATTATTGTACCTCTATAAATAATGGACATATGAAAGAAAAAATCACTTTTACTTGGTGTGATGGTAGTGATGAACAAAATATTTTTCAACTTCATTAGCCTATTATTTGAAAGGCTTAAAATTGTGAAACCTCAATTTATAGTCATTCCTAAAATCCCTGTCAAAGAGTAGCCAATTAGAAAATTTTCAATTTTCTTGTAAAAATGGTCAATTTCAAAAGTGGTGACAATTATGACAATGAATTATTTTGACATGAAAGTTTAAAAGTTTTAAATTAGCTAATATTTGACATGGATGTTGGAGATGGTTAAAAATCAAGTTTCATTATTATACCTCTATAAATAATGGACATATGAAAGTAAAAATCACTTTTACTTTGTGTGATGGTAGTGATGAACAAAATATTTTTCAACTTCATTAGCCTATTATTTGAAAGGCTTAACATGGTGAAACCTCAATTTTTAGTCATTCCTAAAATGCCTTTCAAAGATTAGCAAATTTTAAAATTTTCAATTTTCATGTCAAAAAATGGTCAATTTCAAAAGGGGTGACAATTATGAAAATGAATTATTTTAACATGAAAATTTCAAAATTTTCAAATTAGCTAATATTTGACATGCATGTTGGAGATGGTTAAAAAATCAAGTTTCATTATTGTACCTCTATCAATAATGGACATATGAAAGTAAAAATCACTTTTACTTGGTATGATGGTAGTGATGAACAAAATATTTTTCAACTTCATTAGCCTATTATTTGAAAGGCTTAAAATTGTGAAACCTCAATATTTAGTCATTCCTAAAATCCCTGTCAAAGAGTAGCCAATTTGAAAATTTTCAATTTTCTTGTAAAAATGGTCAATTTCAAAAGGGGTGACAATTATGACAATGAATTATTTTGACATGAAAGTTTAAAAGTTTTAAATTAGCTAATATTTGACATGGATGTTGGAGATGGTTAAAAAATCAAGTTTCATTATTATACCTCTATAAATAATGGACATATGAAAGTAAAAATCACTTTTACTTTGTGTGATGGTAGTGATGAACAAAATATTTTTCAACTTCATTAGCCTATTATTTGAAAGGGCTTAAAATTGTGAAACCTCAATTTTTAGTCATTCCTAAAATGCCTTCAAAGATTAGCCAATTTGAAAATTTTCAATTTTCATGTCAAAATGGTCAATTTCAAAAGGGGTGACAATTATGAAAATGAATTATTTTGACATGAAAATTTCAAAATTTTCAAATTAGCTAATATTTGACATGCATGTTGGAGATGGTTAAAAAATCAAGTTTCATTATTGTACCTCTATCAATAATGGACATATGAAAGTAAAAATCACTTTTACTTGGTATGATGGTAGTGATGAACAAAATATTTTTCAACTTCATTAGCCTATTATTTGAAAGGCTTAAAATTGTGAAACCTCAATTTTTAGTCATTCCTAAAATGCCTGTCAAAGATTAGCCAATTTGAAAATTTTCAATTTTCATGTCAAAATGGTCAATTTCAAAAGGGGTGACAATTATGAAAATGAATTACTTTGACATGAAAACTTTAACATTTTGAAATCAGCTAATATTTGACATGGATGTTGGAGATGGTTAAAAAATCAAGTTTCATTATTGTACCTCTATAAATAATGGACATATGAAAGTAAAAATCACTTTTACTTGGTGTGATGGTAGTGATGAACAAAATATTTTTCAACTTCATTAGCCTATTATTTGAAAGGCTTAAAATTGTGAAACCTCAATTTTTAGTCATTCCTAAAATCCCTGTCAAAGAGTAGCCAATTAGAAAATTTTCAATTTTCTGGTAAAAATGGTCAATTTCAAAAGGGGTGACAATTATGACAATGAATTATTTTGACATGAAAGTTTAAAAGTTTTAAATTAGCTAATATTTGACATGGATGTTGGAGATGGTTAAAAAATCAAGTTTCATTATTATACCTCTATAAATAATGGACATATGAAAGTAAAAATCACTTTTACTTTGTGTGATGGTAGTGATGAACAAAATATTTTTCAACTTCATTAGCCTATTATTTGAAAGGCTTAACATGGTGAAACCTCAATTTTTAGTCATTCCTAAAATGCCTGTCAAAGATTATCCAATTTGAAAATTTTCAATTTTCATGTCAAAATGGTCAATTTCAAAAGGGGTGACAATTATGAAAATGAATTATTTTGACATGAAAATTTCAAAATTTTCAAACTAGGTAATATTTGACATGCATGTTGGAGATGGTTAAAAATCAAGTTTCATTATTGTACCTCTATAAATAATGGACATATGAAAGTAAAAATCACTTTTACTTGGTATGATGGTAGTGATGAACAAAATATTTTTCAACTTCATTAGCCTATTATTTGAAAGGCTTAAAATTGTGAAACCTCAATTTTTAGTCATTCCTAAAATCCCTGTCAAAGAGTAGCCAATTAGAAAATTTTCAATTTTCTGGTAAAAATGGTCAATTTCAAAAGGGGTGACAATTATGACAATGAATTATTTTGACATGAAAGTTTAAAAGTTTTAAATTAGCTAATATTTGACATGGATGTTGGAGATGGTTAAAAAATCAAGTTTCATTATTATACCTCTATAAATAATGGACATATGAAAGTAAAAATCACTTTTACTTTGTGTGATGGTAGTGATGAACAAAATATTTTTCAACTTCATTAGCCTATTATTTGAAAGGCTTAAAATTGTGAAACCTCAATTTTTAGTCATTCCTAAAATCCCCGTCAAAGATTAGCCAATTTGAAAATTTTCAATTTTCATGTCAAAATGGTCAATTTCAAAAGGGGTCATAATTATGAAAATGAATTATTTTGACATGAAAATTTCAAAATTTTCAAATTAGCTAATATTTGACATGCATGTTGGAGATGGTTAAAAAATCAAGTTTCATTATTGTACCTCTATCAATAATGGACATATGAAAGTAAAAATCACTTTTACTTGGTATGATGGTAGTGATGAACAAAATATTTTTCAACTTCATTAGCCTATTATTTGAAAGGCTTAAAATTGTGAAACCTCAATTTTTAGTCATTCCTAAAATGCCTGTCAAAGATTAGCCAATTTGAAAATTTTCAATTTTCATGTCAAAATGGTCAATTTCAAAAGGGGTGACAATTATGAAAATGAATTACTTTGACATGAAAACTTTAACATTTTGAAATCAGCTAATATTTGACATGGATGTTGGAGATGGTTAAAAATCAAGTTTCATTATTGTACCTCTATAAATAATGGACATATGAAAGTAAAAATCACTTTTACTTGGTGTGATGGTAGTGATGAACAAAATATTTTTCAACTTCATTAGCCTATTATTTGAAAGGCTTAAAATTGTGAAACCTCAATATTTAGTCATTCCTAAAATCCCTGTCAAAGAGTAGCCAATTAGAAAATTTTCAATTTTCTGTAAAAATGGTCAATTTCAAAAGTGGTGACAATTATGACAATGAATTATTTTGACATGAAAGTTTAAAAGTTTTAAATTAGCTAATATTTGACATGGATGTTGGAGATGGTTAAAAAATCAAGTTTCATTATTATACCTCTATAAATAATGGACATATGAAAGTAAAAATCACTTTTACTTTGTGTGATGGTAGTGATGAACAAAATATTTTTCAACTTCATTAGCCTATTATTTGAAAGGCTTAACATGGTGAAACCTCAATTTTTAGTCATTCCTAAAATGCCTTTCAAAGATTAGCAAATTTTGAAATTTTCAATTTTCATGTCAAAATGGTCAATTTCAAAAGGGGTGACAATTATGAAAATGAATTATTTTAACATGAAAATTTCAAAATTTTCAAATTAGCTAATATTTGACATGCATGTTGGAGATGGTTAAAAAATCAAGTTTCATTATTGTACCTCTATCAATAATGGACATATGAAAGTAAAAATCACTTTTACTTGGTATGATGGTAGTGATGAACAAAATATTTTTCAACTTCATTAGCCTATTATTTGAAAGGCTTAAAATTGTGAAACCTCAATTTTATAGTCATTCCTAAAATCCTCGTCAAAGAGTAGCCAATTAGAAAATTTTCAATTTTCTGGTAAAAATGGTCAATTTCAAAAGTGGTGACAATTATGACAATGAATTATTTTGACATGAAAGTTTAAAAGTTTTAAATTAGCTAATATTTGACATGGATGTTGGAGATGGTTAAAAAATCAAGTTTCATTATTATACCTCTATAAATAATGGACATATGAAAGTAAAAATCACTTTTACTTTGTGTGATGGTAGTGATGAACAAAATATTTTTCAACTTCATTAGCCTATTATTTGAAAGGCTTAACATTGTGAAACCTCAATTTTTAGTCATTCCTAAAATGCCTTTCAAAGATTAGCAAATTTGAAAATTTTCAATTTTCATGTCAAAATGGTCAATTTCAAAAGGGGTGACAATTATGAAAATGAATTATTTTAACATGAAAATTTCAAAATTTTCAAATTAGCTAATATTTGACATGCATGTTGGAGATGGTTAAAAAATCAAGTTTCATTATTGTACCTCTATCAATAATGGACATATGAAAGTAAAAATCACTTTTACTTGGTATGATGGTAGTGATGAACAAAATATTTTTCAACTTCATTAGCCTATTATTTGAAAGGCTTAAAATTGTGAAACCTCAATTTTTAGTCATTCCTAAAATGCCTGTCAAAGATTAGCCAATTTGAAAATTTTCAATTTTCATGTCAAAATGGTCAATTTCAAAAGGGGTGACAATTATGAAAATGAATTACTTTGACATGAAAACTTTAACATTTTGAAATCAGCTAATATTTGACATGGATGTTGGAGATGGTTAAAAAATCAAGTTTCATTATTATACCTCTATAAATAATGGACATATGAAAGTAAAAATCACTTTTACTTGGTGTGATGGTAGTGATGAACAAAATATTTTTCAACTTCATTAGCCTATTATTTGAAAGGCTTAACATTGTGAAACCTCAATATTTAGTCATTCCTAAAATCCCTGTCAAAGAGTAGCCAATTAGAAAATTTTCAATTTTCTGGTAAAAATGGTCAATTTCAAAAGTGGTGACAATTATGACAATGAATTATTTTGACATGAAAGTTTAAAAGTTTTAAATTAGCTAATATTTGACATGGATGTTGGAGATGGTTAAAAAATCAAGTTTCATTATTATACCTCTATAAATAATGGACATATGAAAGTAAAAATCACTTTTACTTTGTGTGATGGTAGTGATGAACAAAATATTTTTCAACTTCATTAGCCTATTATTTGAAAGGCTTAACATGGTGAAACCTCAATTTTTAGTCATTCCTAAAATGCCTTTCAAAGATTAGCAAATTTTGAAATTTTCAATTTTCATGTCAAAATGGTCAATTTCAAAAGGGGTGACAATTATGAAAATGAATTATTTTAACATGAAAATTTCAAAATTTTCAAATTAGCTAATATTTGACATGCATGTTGGAGATGGTTAAAAAATCAAGTTTCATTATTGTACCTCTATCAATAATGGACATATGAAAGTAAAAATCACTTTTACTTGGTATGATGGTAGTGATGAACAAAATATTTTTCAACTTCATTAGCCTATTATTTGAAAGGCTTAAAATTGTGAAACCTCAATTTTTAGTCATTCCTAAAATGCCTGTCAAAGATTAGCCAATTTGAAAATTTTCAATTTTCATGTCAAAATGGTCAATTTCAAAAGGGGTGACAATTATGAAAATGAATTACTTTGACATGAAAACTTTAACATTTTGAAATCAGCTAATATTTGACATGGATGTTGGAGATGGTTAAAAAATCAAGTTTCATTATTGTACCTCTATAAATAATGGACATATGAAAGTAAAAATCACTTTTACTTGGTGTGATGGTAGTGATGAACAAAATATTTTTCAACTTCATTAGCCTATTATTTGAAAGGCTTAACATTGTGAAACCTCAATATTTAGTCATTCCTAAAATCCCTGTCAAAGAGTAGCCAATTAGAAAATTTTCAATTTTCTGTAAAAATGGTCAATTTCAAAAGTGGTGACAATTATGACAATGAATTATTTTGACATGAAAGTTTAAAAGTTTTAAATTAGCTAATATTTGACATGGATGTTGGAGATGGTTAAAAAATCAAGTTTCATTATTATACCTCTATAAATAATGGACATATGAAAGTAAAAATCACTTTTACTTTGTGTGATGGTAGTGATGAACAAAATATTTTTCAACTTCATTAGCCTATTATTTGAAAGGCTTAACATGGTGAAACCTCAATTTTTAGTCATTCCTAAAATGCCTTTCAAAGATTAGCAAATTTTGAAAATTTTCAATTTTCATGTCAAAATGGTCAATTTCAAAAGGGGTGACAATTATGAAAATGAATTATTTTAACATGAAAATTTCAAAATTTTCAAATTAGCTAATATTTGACATGCATGTTGGAGATGGTTAAAAAATCAAGTTTCATTATTGTACCTCTATCAATAATGGACATATGAAAGTAAAAATCACTTTTACTTGGTATGATGGTAGTGATGAACAAAATATTTTTCAACTTCATTAGCCTATTATTTGAAAGGCTTAAAATTGTGAAACCTCAATTTTTAGTCATTCCTAAAATCCCTGTCAAAGATTAGCCAATTTGAAAATTTTCAATTTTCATGTCAAAATGGTCAATTTCAAAAGGGGTGACAATTATGACAATGAATTATTTTGACATGAAAGTTTAAAAGTTTTAAATTAGCTAATATTTGACATGGATGTTGGAGATGGTTAAAAAATCAAGTTTCATTATTGTACCTCTATAAATAATGGACATATGAAAGTAAAAATCACTTTTACTTTGTGTGATGGTAGTGATGAACAAAATATTTTTCAACTTCATTAGCCTATTATTTGAAAGGCTTAACATGTGAAACCTCAATTTTTAGTCATTCCTAAAATCCTTCAAAGATTAGCCAATTTGAAAATTTTCAATTTTCATGTCAAAATGGTCAATTTCAAAAGGGGTGACAATTATGAAAATGAATTATTTTGACATGAAAATTTCAACATTTTCAAATCAGCTAATATTTGACATGGATGTTGGAGATGGTTAAAAAATCAAGTTTCATTATTGTACCTCTATAAATAATGGACATATGAAAGTAAAAATCACTTTTACTTGGTGTGATGGTAGTGATGAACAAAATATTTTTCAACTTCATTAGCCTATTATTTGAAAGGCTTAAAATTGTGAAACCTCAATTTTTAGTCATTCCTAAAATGCCTGTCAAAGATTAGCCAATTTGAAAATTTTCAATTTTCATGTCAAAATGGTCAATTTCAAAAGGGGTGACAATTATGAAAATGAATTATTTTGACATGAAAACTTTAAAATTTTGAAATTAGCTAATATTTGACATGGATGTTGGAGATGGTTAAAAAATCAAGTTTCATTATTGTACCTCTATAAATAATGGACATATGAAAGTAAAAATCACTTTTACTTGGTGTGATGGTAGTGATGAACAAAATATTTTTCAACTTCATTAGCCTATTATTTGAAAGGCTTAAAATTGTGAAACCTCAATTTTTAGTCATTCCTAAAATGCCTGTCAAAGATTAGCCAATTTGAAAATTTTCAATTTTCATGTCAAAATGGTCAATTTCAAAAGGGGTGACAATTATGAAAATGAATTATTTTGACATGAAAATTTCAAAATTTTCAAATTAGCTAATATTTGACATGGATGTTGGAGATGGTTAAAAAATCAAGTTTCATTATTGTACCTCTATAAATAATGGACATATGAAAGTAAAAATCACTTTTACTTGGTGTGATGGTAGTGATGAACAAAATATTTTTCAACTTCATTAGCCTATTATTTGAAAGGCTTAAAATTGTGAAACCTCAATTTTTAGTCATTCCTAAAATGCCTGTCAAAGATTAGCCAATTTGAAAATTTTCAATTTTCATGTCAAAATGGTCAATTTCAAAAGGGGTGACAATTATGAAAATGAATTATTTTGACATGAAAACTTTAAAATTTTGAAATTAGCTAATATTTGACATGGATGTTGGAGATGGTTAAAAAATCAAGTTTCATTATTGTACCTCTATAAATAATGGACATATGAAAGTAAAAATCACTTTTACTTGGTGTGATGGTAGTGATGAACAAAATATTTTTCAACTTCATTAGCCTATTATTTGAAAGGCTTAAAATTGTGAAACCTCAATTTTTAGTCATTCCTAAAATCCCTGTCAAAGAGTAGCCAATTAGAAAATTTTCAATTTTCAGGTAAAAATGGTCAATTTCAAAAGTGGTGACAATTATGACAATGAATTATTTTGACATGAAAGTTTAAAAGTTTTAAATTAGCTAATATTTGACATGGATGTTGGAGATGGTTAAAAAATCAAGTTTCATTATTATACCTCTATAAATAATGGACATATGAAAGTAAAAATCACTTTTACTTTGTGTGATGGTAGTGATGAACAAAATATTTTTCAACTTCATTAGCCTATTATTTGAAAGGCTTAACATGGTGAAACCTCAATTTTTAGTCATTCCTAAAATGCCTTTCAAAGATTAGCAAATTTTAAAATTTTCAATTTTCATGTCAAAATGGTCAATTTCAAAAGGGGTGACAATTATGAAAATGAATTATTTTAACATGAAAATTTCAAAATTTTCAAATTAGCTAATATTTGACATGCATGTTGGAGATGGTTAAAAAATCAAGTTTCATTATTGTACCTCTATCAATAATGGACATATGAAAGTAAAAATCACTTTTACTTGGTATGATGGTAGTGATGAACAAAATATTTTTCAACTTCATTAGCCTATTATTTGAAAGGCTTAAAATTGTGAAACCTCAATTTTTAGTCATTCCTAAAATGCCTGTCAAAGATTAGCCAATTTGAAAATTTTCAATTTTCATGTCAAAATGGTCAATTTCAAAAGGGGTGACAATTATGAAAATGAATTACTTTGACATGAAAACTTTAACATTTTGAAATCAGCTAATATTTGACATGGATGTTGGAGATGGTTAAAAAATCAAGTTTCATTATTGTACCTCTATAAATAATGGACATATGAAAGTAAAAATCACTTTTACTTGGTGTGATGGTAGTGATGAACAAAATATTTTTCAACTTCATTAGCCTATTATTTGAAAGGCTTAAAATTGTGAAACCTCAATTTTTAGTCATTCCTAAAATCCCTCGTCAAAGAGTAGCCAATTAGAAAATTTTCAATTTTCAGGTAAAAATGGTCAATTTCAAAAGTGGTGACAATTATGACAATGAATTATTTTGACATGAAAGTTTAAAAGTTTTAAATTAGCTAATATTTGACATGGATGTTGGAGATGGTTAAAAAATCAAGTTTCATTATTATACCTCTATAAATAATGGACATATGAAAGTAAAAATCACTTTTACTTTGTGTGATGGTAGTGATGAACAAAATATTTTTCAACTTCATTAGCCTATTATTTGAAAGGCTTAACATGGTGAAACCTCAATTTTTAGTCATTCCTAAAATGCCTTTCAAAGATTAGCAAATTTTAAAATTTTCAATTTTCATGTCAAAATGGTCAATTTCAAAAGGGGTGACAATTATGAAAATGAATTATTTTAACATGAAAATTTCAAAATTTTCAAATTAGCTAATATTTGACATGCATGTTGGAGATGGTTAAAAAATCAAGTTTCATTATTGTACCTCTATCAATAATGGACATATGAAAGTAAAAATCACTTTTACTTGGTATGATGGTAGTGATGAACAAAATATTTTTCAACTTCATTAGCCTATTATTTGAAAGGCTTAAAATTGTGAAACCTCAATTTTTAGTCATTCCTAAAATGCCTGTCAAAGATTAGCCAATTTGAAAATTTTCAATTTTCATGTCAAAATGGTCAATTTCAAAAGGGGTGACAATTATGAAAATGAATTACTTTGACATGCAAAACTTTAACATTTTGAAATCAGCTAATATTTGACATGGATGTTGGAGATGGTTAAAAAATCAAGTTTCATTATTGTACCTCTATAAATAATGGACATATGAAAGTAAAAATCACTTTTACTTGGTGTGATGGTAGTGATGAACAAAATATTTTTCAACTTCATTAGCCTATTATTTGAAAGGCTTAAAATTGTGAAACCTCAATTTTTAGTCATTCCTAAAATCCCTGTCAAAGATTAGCCAATTTGAAAATTTTCAATTTTCATGTCAAAATGGTCAATTTCAAAAGGGGTGACAATTATGAAAATGAATTAATTTGACATGAAAACTTTAACATTTTGAAATTAGCTAATATTTGACATGGATGTTGGAGATGGTTAAAAAATCAAGTTTCATTATTGTACCTCTATAAATAATGGACATATGAAAGTAAAAATCACTTTTACTTGGTGTGATGGTAGTGATGAACAAAATATTTTTCAACTTCATTAGCCTATTATTTGAAAGGCTTAAAATTGTGAAACCTCAATATTTAGTCATTCCTAAAATCCCTGTCAAAGAGTAGCCAATTAGAAAATTTTCAATTTTCTGGTAAAAATGGTCAATTTCAAAAGTGGTGACAATTATGACAATGAATTATTTTGACATGAAAGTTTAAAAGTTTTAAATTAGCTAATATTTGACATGGATGTTGGAGATGGTTAAAAAATCAAGTTTCATTATTATACCTCTATAAATAATGGACATATGAAAGTAAAAATCACTTTTACTTTGTGTGATGGTAGTGATGAACAAAATATTTTTCAACTTCATTAGCCTATTATTTGAAAGGCTTAACATGGTGAAACCTCAATTTTTAGTCATTCCTAAAATGCCTTTCAAAGATTAGCAAATTTTAAAATTTTCAATTTTCATGTCAAAATGGTCAATTTCAAAAGGGGTGACAATTATGAAAATGAATTATTTTAACATGAAAATTTAAAAATTTTCAAATTAGCTAATATTTGACATGCATGTTGGAGATGGTTAAAAAATCAAGTTTCATTATTGTACCTCTATCAATAATGGACATATGAAAGTAAAAATCACTTTTACTTGGTATGATGGTAGTGATGAACAAAATATTTTTCAACTTCATTAGCCTATTATTTGAAAGGCTTAAAATTGTGAAACCTCAATTTTTAGTCATTCCTAAAATGCCTGTCAAAGATTAGCCAATTTGAAAATTTTCAATTTTCATGTCAAAATGGTCAATTTCAAAAGGGGTGACAATTATGACAATGAATTATTTTGACATGAAAACTTTAACAGTTTTGAAATTAGCTAATATTTGACATGGATGTTGGAGATGGTTAAAAAATCAAGTTTCATTATTATACCTCTATAAATAATGGACATATGAAAGTAAAAATCACTTTTACTTGGTGTGATGGTAGTGATGAACAAAATATTTTTCAACTTCATTAGCCTATTATTTGAAAGGCTTAAAATTGTGAAACCTCAATATTTAGTCATTCCTAAAATCCCTGTCAAAGAGTAGCCAATTAGAAAATTTTCAATTTTCTGGTAAAAATGGTCAATTTCAAAAGTGGTGACAATTATGACAATGAATTATTTTGACATGAAAGTTTAAAAGTTTTAAATTAGCTAATATTTGACATGGATGTTGGAGATGGTTAAAAAATCAAGTTTCATTATTATACCTCTATAAATAATGGACATATGAAAGTAAAAATCACTTTTACTTTGTGTGATGGTAGTGATGAACAAAATATTTTTCAACTTCATTAGCCTATTATTTGAAAGGCTTAACATGGTGAAACCTCAATTTTTAGTCATTCCTAAAATGCCTTTCAAAGATTAGCAAATTTTAAAATTTTCAATTTTCATGTCAAAATGGTCAATTTCAAAAGGGGTGACAATTATGAAAATGAATTATTTTAACATGAAAATTTCAAAATTTTCAAATTAGCTAATATTTGACATGCATGTTGGAGATGGTTAAAAAATCAAGTTTCATTATTGTACCTCTATCAATAATGGACATATGAAAGTAAAAATCACTTTTACTTGGTATGATGGTAGTGATGAACAAAATATTTTTCAACTTCATTAGCCTATTATTTGAAAGGCTTAAAATTGTGAAACCTCAATTTTTAGTCATTCCTAAAATGCCTGTCAAAGATTAGCCAATTTGAAAATTTTCAATTTTCATGTCAAAATGGTCAATTTCAAAAGGGGTGACAATTATGAAAATGAATTACTTTGACATGAAAACTTTAACATTTTGAAATCAGCTAATATTTGACATGGATGTTGGAGATGGTTAAAAAATCAAGTTTCATTATTGTACCTCTATAAATAATGGACATATGAAAGTAAAAATCACTTTTACTTGGTGTGATGGTAGTGATGAACAAAATATTTTTCAACTTCATTAGCCTATTATTTGAAAGGCTTAAAATTGTGAAACCTCAATATTTAGTCATTCCTAAAATCCCTGTCAAAGAGTAGCCAATTAGAAAATTTTCAATTTTCTGGTAAAAATGGTCAATTTCAAAAGTGGTGACAATTATGACAATGAATTATTTTGACATGAAAGTTTAAAAGTTTTAAATTAGCTAATATTTGACATGGATGTTGGAGATGGTTAAAAAATCAAGTTTCATTATTATACCTCTATAAATAATGGACATATGAAAGTAAAAATCACTTTTACTTTGTGTGATGGTAGTGATGAACAAAATATTTTTCAACTTCATTAGCCTATTATTTGAAAGGCTTAACATGGTGAAACCTCAATTTTTAGTCATTCCTAAAATGCCTTTCAAAGATTAGCAAATTTTAAAATTTTCAATTTTCATGTCAAAATGGTCAATTTCAAAAGGGGTGACAATTATGAAAATGAATTATTTTAACATGAAAATTTCAAAATTTTCAAATTAGCTAATATTTGACATGCATGTTGGAGATGGTTAAAAAATCAAGTTTCATTATTGTACCTCTATCAATAATGGACATATGAAAGTAAAAATCACTTTTACTTGGTATGATGGTAGTGATGAACAAAATATTTTTCAACTTCATTAGCCTATTATTTGAAAGGCTTAAAATTGTGAAACCTCAATTTTTAGTCATTCCTAAAATGCCTGTCAAAGATTAGCCAATTTGAAAATTTTCAATTTTCATGTCAAAATGGTCAATTTCAAAAGGGGTGACAATTATGAAAATGAATTATTTTGACATGAAAGTTTAAAAGTTTTAAATTAGCTAATATTTGACATGGATGTTGGAGATGGTTAAAAAATCAAGTTTCATTATTATACCTCTATAAATAATGGACATATGAAAGTAAAAATCACTTTTACTTTGTGTGATGGTAGTGATGAACAAAATATTTTTCAACTTCATTAGCCTATTATTTGAAAGGCTTAAAATTGTGAAACCTCAATTTTTAGTCATTCCTAAAATGCCTGTCAAAGATTAGCCAATTTGAAAATTTTCAATTTTCATGTCAAAATGGTCAATTTCAAAAGGGGTGACAATTATGACAATGAATTATTTTGACATGAAAATTTCAAAATTTTCAAATTAGCTAATATTTGACATGCATGTTGGAGATGGTTAAAAAATCAAGTTTCATTATTGTACCTCTATCAATAATGGACATATGAAAGTAAAAATCACTTTTACTTGGTATGATGGTAGTGATGAACAAAATATTTTTCAACTTCATTAGCCTATTATTTGAAAGGCTTAAAATTGTGAAACCTCAATTTTTAGTCATTCCTAAAATGCCTGTCAAAGATTAGCCAATTTGAAAATTTTCAATTTTCATGTCAAAATGGTCAATTTCAAAAGGGGTGACAATTATGAAAATGAATTACTTTGACATGAAAACTTTAACATTTTGAAATCAGCTAATATTTGACATGGATGTTGGAGATGGTTAAAAAATCAAGTTTCATTATTGTACCTCTATAAATAATGGACATATGAAAGTAAAAATCACTTTTACTTGGTGTGATGGTAGTGATGAACAAAATATTTTTCAACTTCATTAGCCTATTATTTGAAAGGCTTAAAATTGTGAAACCTCAATTTTTAGTCATTCCTAAAATCCCTGTCAAAGAGTAGCCAATTAGAAAATTTTCAATTTTCTTGTAAAAATGGTCAATTTCAAAAGTGGTGACAATTATGACAATGAATTATTTTGACATGAAAGTTTAAAAGTTTTAAATTAGCTAATATTTGACATGGATGTTGGAGATGGTTAAAAAATCAAGTTTCATTATTATACCTCTATAAATAATGGACATATGAAAGTAAAAATCACTTTTACTTTGTGTGATGGTAGTGATGAACAAAATATTTTTCAACTTCATTAGCCTATTATTTGAAAGGCTTAAAATTGTGAAACCTCAATTTTTAGTCATTCCTAAAATGCCTTTCAAATATTAGCCAATTTGAAAATTTTCAATTTTCATGTCAAAATGGTCAATTTCAAAAGGGGTGACAATTATGAAAATGAATTATTTTGACATGAAAATTTCAAAATTTTCAAATTAGCTAATATTTGACATGCATGTTGGAGATGGTTAAAAAATCAAGTTTCATTATTGTACCTCTATCAATAATGGACATATGAAAGTAAAAATCACTTTTACTTGGTATGATGGTAGTGATGAACAAAATATTTTTCAACTTCATTAGCCTATTATTTGAAAGGCTTAAAATTGTGAAACCTCAATTTTTAGTCATTCCTAAAATCCCTGTCAAAGAGTAGCCAATTAGAAAATTTTCAATTTTCTTGTAAAAATGGTCAATTTCAAAAGTGGTGACAATTATGACAATGAATTATTTTGACATGAAAGTTTAAAAGTTTTAAATTAGCTAATATTTGACATGGATGTTGGAGATGGTTAAAAAATCAAGTTTCATTATTATACCTCTATAAATAATGGACATATGAAAGTAAAAATCACTTTTACTTTGTGTGATGGTAGTGATGAACAAAATATTTTTCAACTTCATTAGCCTATTATTTGAAAGGCTTAACATTGTGAAACCTCAATTTTTAGTCATTCCTAAAATGCCTTTCAAAGATTAGCAAATTTTGAAAATTTTCAATTTTCATGTCAAAATGGTCAATTTCAAAAGGGGTGACAATTATGAAAATGAATTATTTTAACATGAAAATTTCAAAATTTTCAAATTAGCTAATATTTGACATGCATGTTGGAGATGGTTAAAAAATCAAGTTTCATTATTGTACCTCTATCAATAATGGACATATGAAAGTAAAAATCACTTTTACTTGGTATGATGGTAGTGATGAACAAAATATTTTTCAACTTCATTAGCCTATTATTTGAAAGGCTTAAAATTGTGAAACCTCAATTTTTAGTCATTCCTAAAATGCCTGTCAAAGATTAGCCAATTTGAAAATTTTCAATTTTCATGTCAAAATGGTCAATTTCAAAAGGGGTGACAATTATGAAAATGAATTACTTTGACATGAAAACTTTAACATTTTGAAATCAGCTAATATTTGACATGGATGTTGGAGATGGTTAAAAAATCAAGTTTCATTATTGTACCTCTATAAATAATGGACATATGAAAGTAAAAATCACTTTTACTTGGTGTGATGGTAGTGATGAACAAAATATTTTTCAACTTCATTAGCCTATTATTTGAAAGGCTTAAAATTGTGAAACCTCAATTTTTAGTCATTCCTAAAATCCTGTCAAAGAGTAGCCAATTAGAAAATTTTCAATTTTCATGTAAAAATGGTCAATTTCAAAAGTGGTGACAATTATGACAATGAATTATTTTGACATGAAAGTTTAAAAGTTTTAAATTAGCTAATATTTGACATGGATGTTGGAGATGGTTAAAAAATCAAGTTTCATTATTATACCTCTATAAATAATGGACATATGAAAGTAAAAATCACTTTTACTTTGTGTGATGGTAGTGATGAACAAAATATTTTTCAACTTCATTAGCCTATTATTTGAAAGGCTTAACATGGTGAAACCTCAATTTTTAGTCATTCCTAAAATGCCTTTCAAAGATTAGCAAATTTTAAAATTTTCAATTTTCATGTCAAAATGGTCAATTTCAAAAGGGGTGACAATTATGAAAATGAATTATTTTAACATGAAAATTTCAAAATTTTCAAATTAGCTAATATTTGACATGCATGTTGGAGATGGTTAAAAAATCAAGTTTCATTATTGTACCTCTATCAATAATGGACATATGAAAGTAAAAATCACTTTTACTTGGTATGATGGTAGTGATGAACAAAATATTTTTCAACTTCATTAGCCTATTATTTGAAAGGCTTAAAATTGTGAAACCTCAATTTTTAGTCATTCCTAAAATCCCTGTCAAAGAGTAGCCAATTAGAAAATTTTCAATTTTCTTGTAAAAATGGTCAATTTCAAAAGTGGTGACAATTATGACAATGAATTATTTTGACATGAAAGTTTAAAAGTTTTAAATTAGCTAATATTTGACATGGATGTTGGAGATGGTTAAAAAATCAAGTTTCATTATTATACCTCTATAAATAATGGACATATGAAAGTAAAAATCACTTTTACTTTGTGTGATGGTAGTGATGAACAAAATATTTTTCAACTTCATTAGCCTATTATTTGAAAGGCTTAACATGGTGAAACCTCAATTTTTAGTCATTCCTAAAATGCCTTTCAAAGATTAGCAAATTTTAAAATTTTCAATTTTCATGTCAAAATGGTCAATTTCAAAAGGGGTGACAATTATGAAAATGAATTATTTTAACATGAAAATTTCAAAATTTTCAAATTAGCTAATATTTGACATGCATGTTGGAGATGGTTAAAAAATCAAGTTTCATTATTGTACCTCTATCAATAATGGACATATGAAAGTAAAAATCACTTTTACTTGGTATGATGGTAGTGATGAACAAAATATTTTTCAACTTCATTAGCCTATTATTTGAAAGGCTTAAAATTGTGAAACCTCAATTTTTAGTCATTCCTAAAATGCCTGTCAAAGATTAGCCAATTTGAAAATTTTCAATTTTCATGTCAAAATGGTCAATTTCAAAAGGGGTGACAATTATGAAAATGAATTACTTTGACATGAAAACTTTAACATTTTGAAATCAGCTAATATTTGACATGGATGTTGGAGATGGTTAAAAAATCAAGTTTCATTATTGTACCTCTATAAATAATGGACATATGAAAGTAAAAATCACTTTTACTTGGTGTGATGGTAGTGATGAACAAAATATTTTTCAACTTCATTAGCCTATTATTTGAAAGGCTTAAAATTGTGAAACCTCAATTTTTAGTCATTCCTAAAATCCCTGTCAAAGAGTAGCCAATTAGAAAATTTTCAATTTTCTTGTAAAAATGGTCAATTTCAAAAGTGGTGACAATTATGACAATGAATTATTTTGACATGAAAGTTTAAAAGTTTTAAATTAGCTAATATTTGACATGGATGTTGGAGATGGTTAAAAAATCAAGTTTCATTATTATACCTCTATAAATAATGGACATATGAAAGTAAAAATCACTTTTACTTTGTGTGATGGTAGTGATGAACAAAATATTTTTCAACTTCATTAGCCTATTATTTGAAAGGCTTAACATGGTGAAACCTCAATTTTTAGTCATTCCTAAAATGCCTGTCAAAGATTATCCAATTTGAAAATTTTCAATTTTCATGTCAAAATGGTCAATTTCAAAAGGGGTGACAATTATGAAAATGAATTATTTTGACATGAAAATTTCAAAATTTTCAAATTAGCTAATATTTGACATGCATGTTGGAGATGGTTAAAAAATCAAGTTTCATTATTGTACCTCTATCAATAATGGACATATGAAAGTAAAAATCACTTTTACTTGGTATGATGGTAGTGATGAACAAAATATTTTTCAACTTCATTAGCCTATTATTTGAAAGGCTTAAAATTGTGAAACCTCAATTTTTAGTCATTCCTAAAATGCCTGTCAAAGATTAGCCAATTTGAAAATTTTCAATTTTCATGTCAAAATGGTCAATTTCAAAAGGGGTGACAATTATGAAAATGAATTATTTTGACATGAAAATTTTAAAATTTTGAAATCAGCTAATATTTGACATGGATGTTGGAGATGGTTAAAAAATCAAGTTTCATTATTGTACCTCTATAAATAATGGACATATGAAAGTAAAAATCACTTTTACTTGGTATGATGGTAGTGATGAACAAAATATTTTTCAACTTCATTAGCCTATTATTTGAAAGGCTTAAAATTGTGAAACCTCAATTTTTAGTCATTCCTAAAATGCCTGTCAAAGATTAGCCAATTTGAAAATTTTCAATTTTCATGTCAAAATGGTCAATTTCAAAAGGGGTGACAATTATGAAAATGAATTACTTTGACATGAAAACTTTAACATTTTGAAATCAGCTAATATTTGACATGGATGTTGGAGATGGTTAAAAAATCAAGTTTCATTATTGTACCTCTATAAATAATGGACATATGAAAGTAAAAATCACTTTTACTTGGTGTGATGGTAGTGATGAACAAAATATTTTTCAACTTCATTAGCCTATTATTTGAAAGGCTTAAAATTGTGAAACCTCAATATTTAGTCATTCCTAAAATCCCTGTCAAAGAGTAGCCAATTAGAAAATTTTCAATTTTTCAGGTAAAAATGGTCAATTTCAAAAGTGGTGACAATTATGACAATGAATTATTTTGACATGAAAGTTTAAAAGTTTTAAATTAGCTAATATTTGACATGGATGTTGGAGATGGTTAAAAAATCAAGTTTCATTATTATACCTCTATAAATAATGGACATATGAAAGTAAAAATCACTTTTACTTTGTGTGATGGTAGTGATGAACAAAATATTTTTCAACTTCATTAGCCTATTATTTGAAAGGCTTAACATGGTGAAACCTCAATTTTTAGTCATTCCTAAAATGCCTTTCAAAGATTAGCAAATTTTAAAATTTTCAATTTTCATGTCAAAATGGTCAATTTCAAAAGGGGTGACAATTATGAAAATGAATTATTTTAACATGAAAATTTCAAAATTTTCAAATTAGCTAATATTTGACATGCATGTTGGAGATGGTTAAAAAATCAAGTTTCATTATTGTACCTCTATCAATAATGGACATATGAAAGTAAAAATCACTTTTACTTGGTATGATGGTAGTGATGAACAAAATATTTTTCAACTTCATTAGCCTATTATTTGAAAGGCTTAAAATTGTGAAACCTCAATTTTTAGTCATTCCTAAAATGCCTGTCAAAGATTAGCCAATTTGAAAATTTTCAATTTTCATGTCAAAATGGTCAATTTCAAAAGGGGTGACAATTATGAAAATGAATTACTTTGACATGAAAACTTTAACATTTTGAAATCAGCTAATATTTGACATGGATGTTGGAGATGGTTAAAAAATCAAGTTTCATTATTGTACCTCTATAAATAATGGACATATGAAAGTAAAAATCACTTTTACTTGGTGTGATGGTAGTGATGAACAAAATATTTTTCAACTTCATTAGCCTATTATTTGAAAGGCTTAAAATTGTGAAACCTCAATTTTTAGTCATTCCTAAAATCCCTGTCAAAGAGTAGCCAATTAGAAAATTTTCAATTTTCTTGTAAAAATGGTCAATTTCAAAAGTGGTGACAATTATGACAATGAATTATTTTGACATGAAAGTTTAAAAGTTTTAAATTAGCTAATATTTGACATGGATGTTGGAGATGGTTAAAAAATCAAGTTTCATTATTATACCTCTATAAATAATGGACATATGAAAGTAAAAATCACTTTTACTTTGTGTGATGGTAGTGATGAACAAAATATTTTTCAACTTCATTAGCCTATTATTTGAAAGGCTTAACATGGTGAAACCTCAATTTTTAGTCATTCCTAAAATGCCTTTCAAAGATTAGCAAATTTTAAAATTTTCAATTTTCATGTCAAAATGGTCAATTTCAAAAGGGGTGACAATTATGAAAATGAATTATTTTAACATGAAAATTTCAAAATTTTCAAATTAGCTAATATTTGACATGCATGTTGGAGATGGTTAAAAAATCAAGTTTCATTATTGTACCTCTATCAATAATGGACATATGAAAGTAAAAATCACTTTTACTTGGTATGATGGTAGTGATGAACAAAATATTTTTCAACTTCATTAGCCTATTATTTGAAAGGCTTAAAATTGTGAAACCTCAATTTTTAGTCATTCCTAAAATGCCTGTCAAAGATTAGCCAATTTGAAAATTTTCAATTTTCATGTCAAAATGATCAATTTCAAAAGGGGTGACAATTATGAAAATGAATTACTTTGACATGCAAAACTTTAACATTTTGAAATCAGCTAATATTTGACATGGATGTTGGAGATGGTTAAAAAATCAAGTTTCATTATTGTACCTCTATAAATAATGGACATATGAAAGTAAAAATCACTTTTACTTGGTGTGATGGTAGTGATGAACAAAATATTTTTCAACTTCATTAGCCTATTATTTGAAAGGCTTAAAATTGTGAAACCTCAATTTTTAGTCATTCCTAAAATCCCTGTCAAAGAGTAGCCAATTAGAAAATTTTCAATTTTCTGGTAAAAATGGTCAATTTCAAAAGTGGTGACAATTATGACAATGAATTATTTTGACATGAAAGTTTAAAAGTTTTAAATTAGCTAATATTTGACATGGATGTTGGAGATGGTTAAAAAATCAAGTTTCATTATTATACCTCTATAAATAATGGACATATGAAAGTAAAAATCACTTTTACTTTGTGTGATGGTAGTGATGAACAAAATATTTTTCAACTTCATTAGCCTATTATTTGAAAGGCTTAACATGGTGAAACCTCAATTTTTAGTCATTCCTAAAATGCCTTTCAAAGATTAGCAAATTTTAAAATTTTCAATTTTCATGTCAAAATGGTCAATTTCAAAAGGGGTGACAATTATGAAAATGAATTATTTTAACATGAAAATTTCAAAATTTTCAAATTAGCTAATATTTGACATGCATGTTGGAGATGGTTAAAAAATCAAGTTTCATTATTGTACCTCTATCAATAATGGACATATGAAAGTAAAAATCACTTTTACTTGGTATGATGGTAGTGATGAACAAAATATTTTTCAACTTCATTAGCCTATTATTTGAAAGGCTTAAAATTGTGAAACCTCAATTTTTAGTCATTCCTAAAATGCCTGTCAAAGATTAGCCAATTTGAAAATTTTCAATTTTCATGTCAAAATGGTCAATTTCAAAAGGGGTGACAATTATGAAAATGAATTATTTTGACATGAAAACTTTAACATTTTGAAATCAGCTAATATTTGACATGGATGTTGGAGATGGTTAAAAAATCAAGTTTCATTATTGTACCTCTATAAATAATGGACATATGAAAGTAAAAATCACTTTTACTTGGTGTGATGGTAGTGATGAACAAAATATTTTTCAACTTCATTAGCCTATTATTTGAAAGGCTTAAAATTGTGAAACCTCAATTTTTAGTCATTCCTAAAATGCCTGTCAAAGATTAGCCAATTTGAAAATTTTCAATTTTCATGTCAAAATGGTCAATTTCAAAAGGGGTGACAATTATGAAAATGAATTATTTTGACATGAAAAGTTTAAAGTTTTAAATTAGCTAATATTTGACATGGATGTTGGAGATGGTTAAAAAATCAAGTTTCATTATTATACCTCTATAAATAATGGACATATGAAAGTAAAAATCACTTTTACTTGGTGTGATGGTAGTGATGAACAAAATATTTTTCAACTTCATTAGCCTATTATTTGAAAGGCTTAAAATTGTGAAACCTCAATTTTTAGTCATTCCTAAAATGCCTGTCAAAGATTAGCCAATTTGAAAATTTTCAATTTTCATGTCAAAATGGTCAATTTCAAAAGGGGTGACAATTATGAAAATGAATTATTTTGACATGAAAACTTTAACATTTTGAAATTAGCTAATATTTGACATGGATGTTGGAGATGGTTAAAAAATCAAGTTTCATTATTGTACCTCTATAAATAATGGACATATGAAAGTAAAAATCACTTTTACTTGGTGTGATGGTAGTGATGAACAAAATATTTTTCAACTTCATTAGCCTATTATTTGAAAGGCTTAAAATTGTGAAACCTCAATATTTAGTCATTCCTAAAATCCCTGTCAAAGAGTAGCCAATTAGAAAATTTTCAATTTTCTGGTAAAAATGGTCAATTTCAAAAGTGGTGACAATTATGACAATGAATTATTTTGACATGAAAGTTTAAAAGTTTTAAATTAGCTAATATTTGACATGGATGTTGGAGATGGTTAAAAAATCAAGTTTCATTATTATACCTCTATAAATAATGGACATATGAAAGTAAAAATCACTTTTACTTTGTGTGATGGTAGTGATGAACAAAATATTTTTCAACTTCATTAGCCTATTATTTGAAAGGCTTAACATGGTGAAACCTCAATTTTTAGTCATTCCTAAAATGCCTTTCAAAGATTAGCAAATTTTAAAATTTTCAATTTTCATGTCAAAATGGTCAATTTCAAAAGGGGTGACAATTATGAAAATGAATTATTTTAACATGAAAATTTCAAAATTTTCAAATTAGCTAATATTTGACATGCATGTTGGAGATGGTTAAAAAATCAAGTTTCATTATTGTACCTCTATCAATAATGGACATATGAAAGTAAAAATCACTTTTACTTGGTATGATGGTAGTGATGAACAAAATATTTTTCAACTTCATTAGCCTATTATTTGAAAGGCTTAAAATTGTGAAACCTCAATTTTTAGTCATTCCTAAAATGCCTGTCAAAGATTAGCCAATTTGAAAATTTTCAATTTTCATGTCAAAATGGTCAATTTCAAAAGGGGTGACAATTATGAAAATGAATTACTTTGACATGAAAACTTTAACATTTTGAAATCAGCTAATATTTGACATGGATGTTGGAGATGGTTAAAAAATCAAGTTTCATTATTGTACCTCTATAAATAATGGACATATGAAAGTAAAAATCACTTTTACTTGGTGTGATGGTAGTGATGAACAAAATATTTTTCAACTTCATTAGCCTATTATTTGAAAGGCTTAAAATTGTGAAACCTCAATATTTAGTCATTCCTAAAATCCCTGTCAAAGAGTAGCCAATTAGAAAATTTTCAATTTTCTGGTAAAAATGGTCAATTTCAAAAGTGGTGACAATTATGACAATGAATTATTTTGACATGAAAGTTTAAAAGTTTTAAATTAGCTAATATTTGACATGGATGTTGGAGATGGTTAAAAAATCAAGTTTCATTATTATACCTCTATAAATAATGGACATATGAAAGTAAAAATCACTTTTACTTTGTGTGATGGTAGTGATGAACAAAATATTTTTCAACTTCATTAGCCTATTATTTGAAAGGCTTAACATGGTGAAACCTCAATTTTTAGTCATTCCTAAAATGCCTTTCAAAGATTAGCAAATTTTAAAATTTTCAATTTTCATGTCAAAATGGTCAATTTCAAAAGGGGTGACAATTATGAAAATGAATTATTTTAACATGAAAATTTCAAAATTTTCAAATTAGCTAATATTTGACATGCATGTTGGAGATGGTTAAAAAATCAAGTTTCATTATTGTACCTCTATCAATAATGGACATATGAAAGTAAAAATCACTTTTACTTGGTATGATGGTAGTGATGAACAAAATATTTTTCAACTTCATTAGCCTATTATTTGAAAGGCTTAAAATTGTGAAACCTCAATTTTTAGTCATTCCTAAAATGCCTGTCAAAGATTAGCCAATTTGAAAATTTTCAATTTTCATGTCAAAATGATCAATTTCAAAAGGGGTGACAATTATGAAAATGAATTACTTTGACATGCAAAACTTTAACATTTTGAAATCAGCTAATATTTGACATGGATGTTGGAGATGGTTAAAAAATCAAGTTTCATTATTGTACCTCTATAAATAATGGACATATGAAAGTAAAAATCACTTTTACTTGGTGTGATGGTAGTGATGAACAAAATATTTTTCAACTTCATTAGCCTATTATTTGAAAGGCTTAAAATTGTGAAACCTCAATTTTTAGTCATTCCTAAAATCCCTGTCAAAGAGTAGCCAATTAGAAAATTTTCAATTTTCTGGTAAAAATGGTCAATTTCAAAAGTGGTGACAATTATGACAATGAATTATTTTGACATGAAAGTTTAAAAGTTTTAAATTAGCTAATATTTGACATGGATGTTGGAGATGGTTAAAAAATCAAGTTTCATTATTATACCTCTATAAATAATGGACATATGAAAGTAAAAATCACTTTTACTTTGTGTGATGGTAGTGATGAACAAAATATTTTTCAACTTCATTAGCCTATTATTTGAAAGGCTTAACATGGTGAAACCTCAATTTTTAGTCATTCCTAAAATGCCTTTCAAAGATTAGCAAATTTTAAAATTTTCAATTTTCATGTCAAAATGGTCAATTTCAAAAGGGGTGACAATTATGAAAATGAATTATTTTAACATGAAAATTTCAAAATTTTCAAATTAGCTAATATTTGACATGCATGTTGGAGATGGTTAAAAAATCAAGTTTCATTATTGTACCTCTATCAATAATGGACATATGAAAGTAAAAATCACTTTTACTTGGTATGATGGTAGTGATGAACAAAATATTTTTCAACTTCATTAGCCTATTATTTGAAAGGCTTAAAATTGTGAAACCTCAATTTTTAGTCATTCCTAAAATGCCTGTCAAAGATTAGCCAATTTGAAAATTTTCAATTTTCATGTCAAAATGGTCAATTTCAAAAGGGGTGACAATTATGAAAATGAATTACTTTGACATGCAAAACTTTAACATTTTGAAATCAGCTAATATTTGACATGGATGTTGGAGATGGTTAAAAAATCAAGTTTCATTATTGTACCTCTATAAATAATGGACATATGAAAGTAAAAATCACTTTTACTTGGTGTGATGGTAGTGATGAACAAAATATTTTTCAACTTCATTAGCCTATTATTTGAAAGGCTTAAAATTGTGAAACCTCAATATTTAGTCATTCCTAAAATCCCTGTCAAAGAGTAGCCAATTAGAAAATTTTCAATTTTCTGGTAAAAATGGTCAATTTCAAAAGTGGTGACAATTATGACAATGAATTATTTTGACATGAAAGTTTAAAAGTTTTAAATTAGCTAATATTTGACATGGATGTTGGAGATGGTTAAAAAATCAAGTTTCATTATTATACCTCTATAAATAATGGACATATGAAAGTAAAAATCACTTTTACTTTGTGTGATGGTAGTGATGAACAAAATATTTTTCAACTTCATTAGCCTATTATTTGAAAGGCTTAACATGGTGAAACCTCAATTTTTAGTCATTCCTAAAATGCCTTTCAAAGATTAGCAAATTTTAAAATTTTCAATTTTCATGTCAAAATGGTCAATTTCAAAAGGGGTGACAATTATGAAAATGAATTATTTTAACATGAAAATTTCAAAATTTTCAAATTAGCTAATATTTGACATGCATGTTGGAGATGGTTAAAAAATCAAGTTTCATTATTGTACCTCTATCAATAATGGACATATGAAAGTAAAAATCACTTTTACTTGGTATGATGGTAGTGATGAACAAAATATTTTTCAACTTCATTAGCCTATTATTTGAAAGGCTTAAAATTGTGAAACCTCAATTTTTAGTCATTCCTAAAATGCCTGTCAAAGATTAGCCAATTTGAAAATTTTCAATTTTCATGTCAAAATGGTCAATTTCAAAAGGGGTGACAATTATGAAAATGAATTACTTTGACATGAAAACTTTAACATTTTGAAATCAGCTAATATTTGACATGGATGTTGGAGATGGTTAAAAAATCAAGTTTCATTATTGTACCTCTATAAATAATGGACATATGAAAGTAAAAATCACTTTTACTTGGTGTGATGGTAGTGATGAACAAAATATTTTTCAACTTCATTAGCCTATTATTTGAAAGGCTTAAAATTGTGAAACCTCAATATTTAGTCATTCCTAAAATCCCTGTCAAAGAGTAGCCAATTAGAAAATTTTCAATTTTCTGGTAAAAATGGTCAATTTCAAAAGTGGTGACAATTATGACAATGAATTATTTTGACATGAAAGTTTAAAAGTTTTAAATTAGCTAATATTTGACATGGATGTTGGAGATGGTTAAAAAATCAAGTTTCATTATTATACCTCTATAAATAATGGACATATGAAAGTAAAAATCACTTTTACTTTGTGTGATGGTAGTGATGAACAAAATATTTTTCAACTTCATTAGCCTATTATTTGAAAGGCTTAACATGGTGAAACCTCAATTTTTAGTCATTCCTAAAATGCCTTTCAAAGATTAGCAAATTTTAAAATTTTCAATTTTCATGTCAAAATGGTCAATTTCAAAAGGGGTGACAATTATGAAAATGAATTATTTTAACATGAAAATTTCAAAATTTTCAAATTAGCTAATATTTGACATGCATGTTGGAGATGGTTAAAAAATCAAGTTTCATTATTGTACCTCTATCAATAATGGACATATGAAAGTAAAAATCACTTTTACTTGGTATGATGGTAGTGATGAACAAAATATTTTTCAACTTCATTAGCCTATTATTTGAAAGGCTTAAAATTGTGAAACCTCAATTTTTAGTCATTCCTAAAATGCCTGTCAAAGATTAGCCAATTTGAAAATTTTCAATTTTCATGTCAAAATGATCAATTTCAAAAGGGGTGACAATTATGAAAATGAATTACTTTGACATGCAAAACTTTAACATTTTGAAATCAGCTAATATTTGACATGGATGTTGGAGATGGTTAAAAAATCAAGTTTCATTATTGTACCTCTATAAATAATGGACATATGAAAGTAAAAATCACTTTTACTTGGTGTGATGGTAGTGATGAACAAAATATTTTTCAACTTCATTACCCTATTATTTGAAACGCTTAAAATTGTGAAACCTCAATTTTTAGTCATTCCTAAAATCCCTGTCAAAGAGTAGCCAATTAGAAAATTTTCAATTTTCTGGTAAAAATGGTCAATTTCAAAAGTGGTGACAATTATGACAATGAATTATTTTGACATGAAAGTTTAAAAGTTTTAAATTAGCTAATATTTGACATGGATGTTGGAGATGGTTAAAAAATCAAGTTTCATTATTATACCTCTATAAATAATGGACATATGAAAGTAAAAATCACTTTTACTTTGTGTGATGGTAGTGATGAACAAAATATTTTTCAACTTCATTAGCCTATTATTTGAAAGGCTTAACATGGTGAAACCTCAATTTTTAGTCATTCCTAAAATGCCTTTCAAAGATTAGCAAATTTTAAAATTTTCAATTTTCATGTCAAAATGGTCAATTTCAAAAGGGGTGACAATTATGAAAATGAATTATTTTAACATGAAAATTTCAAAATTTTCAAATTAGCTAATATTTGACATGCATGTTGGAGATGGTTAAAAAATCAAGTTTCATTATTGTACCTCTATCAATAATGGACATATGAAAGTAAAAATCACTTTTACTTGGTATGATGGTAGTGATGAACAAAATATTTTTCAACTTCATTAGCCTATTATTTGAAAGGCTTAAAATTGTGAAACCTCAATATTTAGTCATTCCTAAAATCCCTGTCAAAGAGTAGCCAATTAGAAAATTTTCAATTTTCTGGTAAAAATGGTCAATTTCAAAAGTGGTGACAATTATGACAATGAATTATTTTGACATGAAAGTTTAAAAGTTTTAAATTAGCTAATATTTGACATGGATGTTGGAGATGGTTAAAAAATCAAGTTTCATTATTATACCTCTATAAATAATGGACATATGAAAGTAAAAATCACTTTTACTTTGTGTGATGGTAGTGATGAACAAAATATTTTTCAACTTCATTAGCCTATTATTTGAAAGGCTTAACATGGTGAAACCTCAATTTTTAGTCATTCCTAAAATGCCTTTCAAAGATTAGCAAATTTTGAAAATTTTCAATTTTCATGTCAAAATGGTCAATTTCAAAAGGGGTGACAATTATGAAAATGAATTATTTTAACATGAAAATTTCAAAATTTTCAAATTAGCTAATATTTGACATGCATGTTGGAGATGGTTAAAAAATCAAGTTTCATTATTGTACCTCTATCAATAATGGACATATGAAAGTAAAAATCACTTTTACTTGGTATGATGGTAGTGATGAACAAAATATTTTTCAACTTCATTAGCCTATTATTTGAAAGGCTTAAAATTGTGAAACCTCAATTTTTAGTCATTCCTAAAATGCCTGTCAAAGATTAGCCAATTTGAAAATTTTCAATTTTCATGTCAAAATGGTCAATTTCAAAAGGGGTGACAATTATGAAAATGAATTACTTTGACATGAAAACTTTAACATTTTGAAATCAGCTAATATTTGACATGGATGTTGGAGATGGTTAAAAAATCAAGTTTCATTATTGTACCTCTATAAATAATGGACATATGAAAGTAAAAATCACTTTTACTTGGTGTGATGGTAGTGATGAACAAAATATTTTTCAACTTCATTAGCCTATTATTTGAAAGGCTTAAAATTGTGAAACCTCAATATTTAGTCATTCCTAAAATCCCTGTCAAAGAGTAGCCAATTAGAAAATTTTCAATTTTCTGGTAAAAATGGTCAATTTCAAAAGTGGTGACAATTATGACAATGAATTATTTTGACATGAAAGTTTAAAAGTTTTAAATTAGCTAATATTTGACATGGATGTTGGAGATGGTTAAAAAATCAAGTTTCATTATTATACCTCTATAAATAATGGACATATGAAAGTAAAAATCACTTTTACTTTGTGTGATGGTAGTGATGAACAAAATATTTTTCAACTTCATTAGCCTATTATTTGAAAGGCTTAACATGGTGAAACCTCAATTTTTAGTCATTCCTAAAATGCCTTTCAAAGATTAGCAAATTTTAAAATTTTCAATTTTCATGTCAAAATGGTCAATTTCAAAAGGGGTGACAATTATGAAAATGAATTATTTTAACATGAAAATTTCAAAATTTTCAAATTAGCTAATATTTGACATGCATGTTGGAGATGGTTAAAAAATCAAGTTTCATTATTGTACCTCTATCAATAATGGACATATGAAAGTAAAAATCACTTTTACTTGGTATGATGGTAGTGATGAACAAAATATTTTTCAACTTCATTAGCCTATTATTTGAAAGGCTTAAAATTGTGAAACCTCAATTTTTAGTCATTCCTAAAATCCTCGTCAAAGATTAGCCAATTTGAAAATTTTCAATTTTCATGTAAAAATGGTCAATTTCAAAAGGGGTGACAATTATGACAATGAATTATTTTGACATGAAAGTTTAAAAGTTTTAAATTAGCTAATATTTGACATGGATGTTGGAGATGGTTAAAAAATCAAGTTTCATTATTATACCTCTATAAATAATGGACATATGAAAGTAAAAATCACTTTTACTTTGTGTGATGGTAGTGATGAACAAAATATTTTTCAACTTCATTAGCCTATTATTTGAAAGGGTTAAAATTGTGAAACCTCAATTTTTAGTCATTCCTAAAATGCCTGTCAAAGATTAGCCAATTTGAAAATTTTCAATTTTCATGTCAAAATGGTTAATTTCGAAAGGGGTCATAATTATGAAAATGAATTATTTTGACATGAAAATTTCAAAATTTTCAAATTAGCTAATATTTGACATGCATGTTGGAGATGGTTAAAAAATCAAGTTTCATTATTGTACCTCTATCAATAATGGACATATGAAAGTAAAAATCACTTTTACTTGGTATGATGGTAGTGATGAACAAAATATTTTTCAACTTCATTAGCCTATTATTTGAAAGGCTTAAAATTGTGAAACCTCAATTTTTAGTCATTCCTAAAATGCCTGTCAAAGATTAGCCAATTTGAAAATTTTCAATTTTCATGTCAAAATGGTCAATTTCAAAAGGGGTGACAATTATGAAAATGAATTACTTTGACATGAAAACTTTAACATTTTGAAATCAGCTAATATTTGACATGGATGTTGGAGATGGTTAAAAAATCAAGTTTCATTATTGTACCTCTATAAATAATGGACATATGAAAGTAAAAATCACTTTTACTTGGTGTGATGGTAGTGATGAACAAAATATTTTTCAACTTCATTAGCCTATTATTTGAAAGGCTTAAAATTGTGAAACCTCAATATTTAGTCATTCCTAAAATCCCTGTCAAAGAGTAGCCAATTAGAAAATTTTCAATTTTCTGGTAAAAATGGTCAATTTCAAAAGTGGTGACAATTATGACAATGAATTATTTTGACATGAAAGTTTAAAAGTTTTAAATTAGCTAATATTTGACATGGATGTTGGAGATGGTTAAAAAATCAAGTTTCATTATTATACCTCTATAAATAATGGACATATGAAAGTAAAAATCACTTTTACTTTGTGTGATGGTAGTGATGAACAAAATATTTTTCAACTTCATTAGCCTATTATTTGAAAGGCTTAACATGGTGAAACCTCAATTTTTAGTCATTCCTAAAATGCCTTTCAAAGATTAGCAAATTTTAAAATTTTCAATTTTCATGTCAAAATGGTCAATTTCAAAAGGGGTGACAATTATGAAAATGAATTATTTTAACATGAAAATTTCAAAATTTTCAAATTAGCTAATATTTGACATGCATGTTGGAGATGGTTAAAAAATCAAGTTTCATTATTGTACCTCTATCAATAATGGACATATGAAAGTAAAAATCACTTTTACTTGGTATGATGGTAGTGATGAACAAAATATTTTTCAACTTCATTAGCCTATTATTTGAAAGGCTTAAAATTGTGAAACCTCAATTTTTAGTCATTCCTAAAATCCCTGTCAAAGATTAGCCAATTTGAAAATTTTCAATTTTCATGTCAAAATGGTCAATTTCAAAAGGGGTGACAATTATGACAATGAATTATTTTGACATGAAAGTTTAAAAGTTTTAAATTAGCTAATATTTGACATGGATGTTGGAGATGGTTAAAAAATCAAGTTTCATTATTATACCTCTATAAATAATGGACATATGAAAGTAAAAATCACTTTTACTTTGTGTGATGGTAGTGATGAACAAAATATTTTTCAACTTCATTAGCCTATTATTTGAAAGGGTTAAAATTGTGAAACCTCAATTTTTAGTCATTCCTAAAATGCCTGTCAAAGATTAGCCAATTTGAAAATTTTCAATTTTCATGTCAAAATGGTTAATTTCGAAAGGGGTCATAATTATGAAAATGAATTATTTTGACATGAAAATTTCAAAATTTTCAAATTAGCTAATATTTGACATGCATGTTGGAGATGGTTAAAAAATCAAGTTTCATTATTGTACCTCTATCAATAATGGACATATGAAAGTAAAAATCACTTTTACTTGGTATGATGGTAGTGATGAACAAAATATTTTTCAACTTCATTAGCCTATTATTTGAAAGGCTTAAAATTGTGAAACCTCAATTTTTAGTCATTCCTAAAATGCCTGTCAAAGATTAGCCAATTTGAAAATTTTCAATTTTCATGTCAAAATGGTCAATTTCAAAAGGGGTGACAATTATGAAAATGAATTACTTTGACATGAAAACTTTAACATTTTGAAATCAGCTAATATTTGACATGGATGTTGGAGATGGTTAAAAATCAAGTTTCATTATTGTACCTCTATAAATAATGGACATATGAAAGAAAAAATCACTTTTACTTGGTGTGATGGTAGTGATGAACAAAATATTTTTCAACTTCATTAGCCTATTATTTGAAAGGCTTAAAATTGTGAAACCTCAATATTTAGTCATTCCTAAAATCCCTGTCAAAGAGTAGCCAATTAGAAAATTTTCAATTTTCTGGTAAAAATGGTCAATTTCAAAAGTGGTGACAATTATGACAATGAATTATTTTGACATGAAAGTTTAAAAGTTTTAAATTAGCTAATATTTGACATGGATGTTGGAGATGGTTAAAAAATCAAGTTTCATTATTATACCTCTATAAATAATGGACATATGAAAGTAAAAATCACTTTTACTTTGTGTGATGGTAGTGATGAACAAAATATTTTTCAACTTCATTAGCCTATTATTTGAAAGGCTTAACATGGTGAAACCTCAATTTTTAGTCATTCCTAAAATGCCTTTCAAAGATTAGCAAATTTTGAAAATTTTCAATTTTCATGTCAAAATGGTCAATTTCAAAAGGGGTGACAATTATGAAAATGAATTATTTTAACATGAAAATTTCAAAATTTTCAAATTAGCTAATATTTGACATGCATGTTGGAGATGGTTAAAAAATCAAGTTTCATTATTGTACCTCTATCAATAATGGACATATGAAAGTAAAAATCACTTTTACTTGGTATGATGGTAGTGATGAACAAAATATTTTTCAACTTCATTAGCCTATTATTTGAAAGGCTTAAAATTGTGAAACCTCAATTTTTAGTCATTCCTAAAATGCCTGTCAAAGATTAGCCAATTTGAAAATTTTCAATTTTCTTGTAAAAATGGTCAATTTCAAAAGGGGTGACAATTATGACAATGAATTATTTTGACATGAAAGTTTAAAAGTTTTAAATTAGCTAATATTTGACATGGATGTTGGAGATGGTTAAAAAATCAAGTTTCATTATTATACCTCTATAAATAATGGACATATGAAAGTAAAAATCACTTTTACTTTGTGTGATGGTAGTGATGAACAAAATATTTTTCAACTTCATTAGCCTATTATTTGAAATGCTTAACATGGTGAAACCTCAATTTTTAGTCATTCCTAAAATGCCTTTCAAAGATTAGCAAATTTTAAAATTTTTCAATTTTCATGTCAAAATGGTCAATTTCAAAAGGGGTGACAATTATGAAAATGAATTATTTTAACATGAAAATTTCAAAATTTTCAAATTAGCTAATATTTGACATGCATGTTGGAGATGGTTAAAAAATCAAGTTTCATTATTGTACCTCTATCAATAATGGACATATGAAAGTAAAAATCACTTTTACTTGGTATGATGGTAGTGATGAACAAAATATTTTTCAACTTCATTAGCCTATTATTTGAAAGGCTTAAAATTGTGAAACCTCAATTTTTAGTCATTCCTAAAATGCCTGTCAAAGATTAGCCAATTTGAAAATTTTCAATTTTCATGTCAAAATGGTCAATTTCAAAAGGGGTGACAATTATGAAAATGAATTATTTTGACATGAAAGTTTAAAAGTTTTAAATTAGCTAATATTTGACATGGATGTTGGAGATGGTTAAAAAATCAAGTTTCATTATTATACCTCTATAAATAATGGACATATGAAAGTAAAAATCACTTTTACTTTGTGTGATGGTAGTGATGAACAAAATATTTTTCAACTTCATTAGCCTATTATTTGAAAGGGTTAAAATTGTGAAACCTCAATTTTTAGTCATTCCTAAAATGCCTGTCAAAGATTAGCCAATTTGAAAATTTTCAATTTTCATGTCAAAATGGTTAATTTCGAAAGGGGTCATAATTATGAAAATGAATTATTTTGACATGAAAATTTCAAAATTTTCAAATTAGCTAATATTTGACATGCATGTTGGAGATGGTTAAAAAATCAAGTTTCATTATTGTACCTCTATCAATAATGGACATATGAAAGTAAAAATCACTTTTACTTGGTATGATGGTAGTGATGAACAAAATATTTTTCAACTTCATTAGCCTATTATTTGAAAGGCTTAAAATTGTGAAACCTCAATTTTTAGTCATTCCTAAAATGCCTGTCAAAGATTAGCCAATTTGAAAATTTTCAATTTTCATGTCAAAATGGTCAATTTCAAAAGGGGTGACAATTATGAAAATGAATTACTTTGACATGAAAACTTTAACATTTTGAAATCAGCTAATATTTGACATGGATGTTGGAGATGGTTAAAAAATCAAGTTTCATTATTGTACCTCTATAAATAATGGACATATGAAAGTAAAAATCACTTTTACTTGGTGTGATGGTAGTGATGAACAAAATATTTTTCAACTTCATTAGCCTATTATTTGAAAGGCTTAAAATTGTGAAACCTCAATTTTTAGTCATTCCTAAAATCCCTGTCAAAGAGTAGCCAATTAGAAAATTTTCAATTTTCTGGTAAAAATGGTCAATTTCAAAAGTGGTGACAATTATGACAATGAATTATTTTGACATGAAAGTTTAAAAGTTTTAAATTAGCTAATATTTGACATGGATGTTGGAGATGGTTAAAAAATCAAGTTTCATTATTATACCTCTATAAATAATGGACATATGAAAGTAAAAATCACTTTTACTTTGTGTGATGGTAGTGATGAACAAAATATTTTTCAACTTCATTAGCCTATTATTTGAAAGGCTTAACATGGTGAAACCTCAATTTTTAGTCATTCCTAAAATGCCTTTCAAAGATTAGCAAATTTTAAAATTTTCAATTTTCATGTCAAAATGGTCAATTTCAAAAGGGGTGACAATTATGAAAATGAATTATTTTAACATGAAAATTTCAAAATTTTCAAATTAGCTAATATTTGACATGCATGTTGGAGATGGTTAAAAAATCAAGTTTCATTATTGTACCTCTATCAATAATGGACATATGAAAGTAAAAATCACTTTTACTTGGTATGATGGTAGTGATGAACAAAATATTTTTCAACTTCATTAGCCTATTATTTGAAAGGCTTAAAATTGTGAAACCTCAATTTTTAGTCATTCCTAAAATGCCTGTCAAAGATTAGCCAATTTGAAAATTTTCAATTTTCATGTCAAAATGGTCAATTTCAAAAGGGGTGACAATTATGAAAATGAATTATTTTGACATGAAAGTTTAAAAGTTTTAAATTAGCTAATATTTGACATGGATGTTGGAGATGGTTAAAAAATCAAGTTTCATTATTATACCTCTATAAATAATGGACATATGAAAGTAAAAATCACTTTTACTTTGTGTGATGGTAGTGATGAACAAAATATTTTTCAACTTCATTAGCCTATTATTTGAAAGGCTTAACATGGTGAAACCTCAATTTTTAGTCATTCCTAAAATGCCTGTCAAAGATTATCCAATTTGAAAATTTTCAATTTTCATGTCAAAATGGTCAATTTCAAAAGGGGTGACAATTATGAAAATGAATTATTTTGACATGAAAATTTCAAAATTTTCAAATTAGCTAATATTTGACATGCATGTTGGAGATGGTTAAAAAATCAAGTTTCATTATTGTACCTCTATCAATAATGGACATATGAAAGTAAAAATCACTTTTACTTGGTATGATGGTAGTGATGAACAAAATATTTTTCAACTTCATTAGCCTATTATTTGAAAGGCTTAAAATTGTGAAACCTCAATTTTTAGTCATTCCTAAAATGCCTGTCAAAGATTAGCCAATTTGAAAATTTTCAATTTTCATGTCAAAATGGTCAATTTCAAAAGGGGTGACAATTATGAAAATGAATTATTTTGACATGAAAAGTTTAAAAGTTTTAAATTAGCTAATATTTGACATGGATGTTGGAGATGGTTAAAAAATCAAGTTTCATTATTATACCTCTATAAATAATGGACATATGAAAGTAAAAATCACTTTTACTTTGTGTGATGGTAGTGATGAACAAAATATTTTTCAACTTCATTAGCCTATTATTTGAAAGGCTTAAAATTGTGAAACCTCAATTTTTAGTCATTCCTAAAATGCCTTTCAAAGATTAGCCAATTTGAAAATTTTCAATTTTCATGTCAAAATGGTCAATTTCAAAAGGGGTGATAATTATGAAAATGAATTATTTTGACATGAAAATTTCAAAATTTTCAAATTAGCTAATATTTGACATGCATGTTGGAGATGGTTAAAAAATCAAGTTTCATTATTGTACCTCTATCAATAATGGACATATGAAAGTAAAAATCACTTTTACTTGGTATGATGGTAGTGATGAACAAAATATTTTTCAACTTCATTAGCCTATTATTTGAAAGGCTTAAAATTGTGAAACCTCAATTTTTAGTCATTCCTAAAATGCCTGTCAAAGATTAGCCAATTTGAAAATTTTCAATTTTCATGTCAAAATGGTCAATTTCAAAAGGGGTGACAATTATGAAAATGAATTACTTTGACATGAAAACTTTAACATTTTGAAATCAGCTAATATTTGACATGGATGTTGGAGATGGTTAAAAAATCAAGTTTCATTATTGTACCTCTATAAATAATGGACATATGAAAGTAAAAATCACTTTTACTTGGTGTGATGGTAGTGATGAACAAAATATTTTTCAACTTCATTAGCCTATTATTTGAAAGGCTTAAAATTGTGAAACCTCAATTTTTAGTCATTCCTAAAATCCCTCGTCAAAGAGTAGCCAATTAGAAAATTTTCAATTTTCTTGTAAAAATGGTCAATTTCAAAAGTGGTGACAATTATGACAATGAATTATTTTGACATGAAAGTTTAAAAGTTTTAAATTAGCTAATATTTGACATGGATGTTGGAGATGGTTAAAAAATCAAGTTTCATTATTATACCTCTATAAATAATGGACATATGAAAGTAAAAATCACTTTTACTTTGTGTGATGGTAGTGATGAACAAAATATTTTTCAACTTCATTAGCCTATTATTTGAAATGCTTAACATGGTGAAACCTCAATTTTTAGTCATTCCTAAAATGCCTGTCAAAGATTAGCCAATTTGAAAATTTTCAATTTTCATGTCAAAATGGTCAATTTCAAAAGGGGTGACAATTATGAAAATGAATTATTTTGACATGAAAATTTTAAAATTTTCAAATTAGCTAATATTTGACATGGATGTTGGAGATGGTTAAAAAATCAAGTTTCATTATTGTACCTCTATAAATAATGGACATATGAAAGTAAAAATCACTTTTACTTGGTGTGATGGTAGTGATGAACAAAATATTTTTCAACTTCATTAGCCTATTATTTGAAAGGCTTAAAATTGTGAAACCTCAATTTTTAGTCATTCCTAAAATGCCTTTCAAAGATTAGCAAATTTGAAAATTTTCAATTTTCATGTCAAAATGGTCAATTTCAAAAGGGGTGACAATTATGAAAATGAATTATTTTAACATGAAAATTTCAAAATTTTCAAATTAGCTAATATTTGACATGCATGTTGGAGATGGTTAAAAAATCAAGTTTCATTATTGTACCTCTATCAATAATGGACATATGAAAGTAAAAATCACTTTTACTTGGTATGATGGTAGTGATGAACAAAATATTATTCAACTTCATTAGCCTATTATGTGAAAGGCTTAAAATTGTGAAACCTCAATTTTTAGTCACTCCTAAAATGCCTGTCAAAGATTAGCCAATTTGAAAATTTTCAATTTTCATGTCAAAATGGTCAATTTCAAAAGGGGTGACAATTATGAAAATGAATTACTTTGACATGAAAACTTTAACATTTTGAAATCAGCTAATATTTGACATGGATGTTGGAGATGGTTAAAAAATCAAGTTTCATTATTGTACCTCTATAAATAATGGACATATGAAAGTAAAAATCACTTTTACTTGGTGTGATGGTAGTGATGAACAAAATATTTTTCAACTTCATTAGCCTATTATTTGAAAGGCTTAAAATTGTGAAACCTCAATATTTAGTCATTCCTAAAATGCCTTTCAAAGATTAGCAAATTTTAAAATTTTCAATTTTCATGTCAAAATGGTCAATTTCAAAAGGGTTGACAATTATGAAAATGAATTATTTTAACATGAAAATTTCAAAATTTTCAAATTAGCTAATATTTGACATGCATGTTGGAGATGGTTAAAAAATCAAGTTTCATTATTGTACCTCTATCAATAATGGACATATGAAAGTAAAAATCACTTTTACTTGGTATGATGGTAGTGATGAACAAAATATTATTCAACTTCATTAGCCTATTATGTGAAAGGCTTAAAATTGTGAAACCTCAATTTTTAGTCACTCCTAAAATGCCTGTCAAAGATTAGCCAATTTGAAAATTTTCAATTTTCATGTCAAAATGGTCAATTTCAAAAGGGGTGACAATTATGAAAATGAATTACTTTGACATGAAAACTTTAACATTTTCAAATCAGCTAATATTTGACATGGATGTTGGAGATGGTTAAAAAATCAAGTTTCATTATTGTACCTCTATAAATAATGGACATATGAAAGTAAAAATCACTTTTACTTGGTGTGATGGTAGTGATGAACAAAATATTTTTCAACTTCATTAGCCTATTATTTGAAAGGCTTAAAATTGTGAAACCTCAATATTTAGTCATTCCTAAAATGCCTTTCAAAGATTAGCAAATTTTAAAATTTTCAATTTTCATGTCAAAATGGTCAATTTCAAAAGGGTTGACAATTATGAAAATGAATTATTTTAACATGAAAATTTCAAAATTTTCAAATTAGCTAATATTTGACATGCATGTTGGAGATGGTTAAAAAATCAAGTTTCATTATTGTACCTCTATCAATAATGGACATATGAAAGTAAAAATCACTTTTACTTGGTATGATGGTAGTGATGAACAAAATATTTTTCAACTTCATTAGCCTATTATTTGAAAGGCTTAAAATTGTGAAACCTCAATTTTTAGTCATTCCTAAAATGCCTGTCAAAGATTAGCCAATTTGAAAATTTTCAATTTTCATGTCAAAATGGTCAATTTCAAAAGGGGTGACAATTATGAAAATGAATTACTTTGACATGAAAACTTTAACATTTTCAAATCAGCTAATATTTGACATGGATGTTGGAGATGGTTAAAAAATCAAGTTTCATTATTGTACCTCTATAAATAATGGACATATGAAAGTAAAAATCACTTTTACTTGGTGTGATGGTAGTGATGAACAAAATATTTTTCAACTTCATTAGCCTATTATTTGAAAGGCTTAAAATTGTGAAACCTCAATATTTAGTCATTCCTAAAATGCCTTTCAAAGATTAGCGAATTTGAAAATTTTCAATTTTCATGTCAAAATGGTCAATTTCAAAAGGGGTGACAATTATGAAAATGAATTATTTTAACATGAAAATTTCAAAATTTTCAAATTAGCTAATATTTGACATGGATGTTGGAGATGGTTAAAAAATCAAGTTTCATTATTATACCTCTATAAATAATGGACATATGAAAGTAAAAATCACTTTTACTTTGTGTGATGGTAGTGATGAACAAAATATTTTTCAACTTCATTAGCCTATTATTTGAAAGGCTTAAAATTGTGAAACCTCAATTTTTAGTCATTCCTAAAATGCCTGTCAAAGATTAGCAAATTTTAAAATTTTCAATTTTCATGTCAAAATGGTCAATTTCAAAAGGGGTGACAATTATGAAAATGAATTATTTTAACATGAAAATTTCAAAATTTTCAAATTAGCTAATATTTGACATGCATGTTGGAGATGGTTAAAAAATCAAGTTTCATTATTGTACCTCTATAAATAATGGACATATGAAAGTAAAAATCACTTTTACTTGGTGTGATGGTAGTGATGAACAAAATATTTTTCAACTTCATTAGCTTATTATTTGAAAGGCTTAAAATTGTGAAACCTCAATATTTAGTCATTCCTAAAATGCCTTTCAAAGATTAGCAAATTTTAAAATTTTCAATTTTCATGTCAAAATGGTCAATTTCAAAAGGGTTGACAATTATGAAAATGAATTATTTTAACATGAAAATTTCAAAATTTTCAAATTAGCTAATATTTGACATGCATGTTGGAGATGGTTAAAAAATCAAGTTTCATTATTGTACCTCTATCAATAATGGACATATGAAAGTAAAAATCACTTTTACTTGGTATGATGGTAGTGATGAACAAAATATTATTCAACTTCATTAGCCTATTATGTGAAAGGCTTAAAATTGTGAAACCTCAATTTTTAGTCACTCCTAAAATGCCTGTCAAAGATTAGCCAATTTGAAAATTTTCAATTTTCATGTCAAAATGGTCAATTTCAAAAGGGGTGACAATTATGAAAATGAATTACTTTGACATGAAAACTTTAACATTTTCAAATCAACTAATATTTGACATGAATGTTGGAGATGGTTAAAAAATCAAGTTTCATTATTGTACCTCTATAAATAATGGACATATGAAAGTAAAAACCACTTTTACTTGGTGTGATGGTAGTGATGAACAAAATATTTTTCAACTTCATAAGCCTATTATTTGAAAGGCTTAAAATTGTGAAACCTCAATATTTAGTCATTCCTAAAATGCCTTTCAAAGATTAGCAAATTTTAAAATTTTCAATTGTCATGTGAAAATGGTCAGTTTCCAAAGGGGTGACACCTATGAAAATAAGTTATTTTGACATGAAAATTTCAACATTTTCAAATAAACTAATATTTGACGTGCATGTTGGAGATGGCTAAATATCAAGTTTCCTTATTGTACCTCTATAAATAATGGTCAAATGAAAGTAAATATCACTTTTACTTGGTGTGATTGTAGTAATGAACAAAATATTTTTTAACTTCATTAGACTATTATTTGAAAGGCTTAACATGGTGAAACATCAATTTTTAGTCATTCCTTAAATGCCTTTCAAATATTAGCAAATTTGAAAATTTTCAATTTTCATGTCAAAATGGTCAATTTCAAAAGGGGTGACAATTATGAAAATGAATTATTTTGACATGAAAATTTCAAAATTTTCAAATTACCTAATATTTGACATGCATGTTGGAGATGGTTAAAAAATCAAGTTTCATTATTGTACCTCTATAAATAATGGACATATGAAAGTAAAAATCACTTTTACTTGGTGTGATGGTAGTGATGAACAAAATATTTTTCAACTTCATTAGCTTATTATTTGAAAGGATTAAAATGGTGAAACCTCAATTTTTAGTCATTCCTAAAATGCCTGTCAAAGATTAGCCAATTTGAAAATTTGAAAATTTTCATGTCAAAATGGTCAATTTCAAAAGGGGTGACAATTATGAAAATGAATTATTTTGACATGAAAACTTCAACATTTTGAAATCAGCTAATATTTGACATGGATGTTGGAGATGGTTAAAAAATCAAGTTTCATTATTGTACCTCTATAAATAATGGACATATGAAAGTAAAAATCACTTTTACTTGGTGTGATGGTAGTGATGAACAAAATATTTTTCAACTTCATTAGCCTATTATTTGAAAGGCGTAAAATTGTGAAACCTCAATTTTTAGTCATTCCTAAAATGCCTGTCAAAGATTAGCCAATTTGAAAATTTTCAATTTTCATGTCAAAATGATTAATTTTGAAAGGGGTGATAATTATGAAAATGAATTATTTTGACATGAAAATTTAAGAATTTTCAAATTAGCTAATATTTGACATGGATGTTGGAGATGGTTAAAAAATCAAGTTTCATTATTATACCTCTATAAATAATGGACATATGAAAGTAAAAATCAGTTTTACTTTGTGTAATGTTAGTGATGAATAAAATATTTTTCACCTTCATTAGCCTATTATTTGAAAGGCTTAATATGGTGAAAGCTATATTTTTAGTCATTCCTAACATGCCTGTCAAAGATTAGCCCATTTCAAAATTTTCAATTGTCATGTCAAAATGGTCAATTTCAAAAGGGGTGACAATTATGAAAATGAATTATTTTGACATGAAAACTTTAACGTTTTGAAATCACCTAATATTTGACATGGATGTTGGAGATGGTTAAAAAATCAAGTTTCATTATTGTACCTCTATAAATAATGGACATATGAAAGTAAAAATCACTTTTAGTTGGTGTGATGGTTGTGATGAACAAAATATTTTTCAACTTCATTAGCCTATTATTTGAAAGGCTTAAAATTGTGAAACCTCAATTTTTAGTCATTCCTAAAATGCCTTTCAAAGATTACCAAATTTGAAAATTTTCTATTTTCATGTCAAAATGGTCAATTTCAAAAGGGGTGACAATTATGAAAATGAATTATTTTAACATGAAAATTTCAAAATTATCAAATTAGCTAATATTTGACATGCATGTTGGAGATGGTTAAAAATTCAAGTGTCATTATTGTACCTCTATCAATAATGGACATATGAAAGTAAAAATCACTTTTACTTGGTATGATGGTAGTGATGAACAAAATATTTTTCAACTTCATTAGCCTATTATATGAAAGGCTTAAAATTGTGAAACCTCAGTTTTTAGTCATTCCTAAAATGCCTGTCAAAGATTAGCCAATTTGAAAATTTTCAATTTTCATGTCAAAATGGTCAATTTCAAAAGGGGTGACAATTATGAAAATGAATTATTTTGACATGAAAACTTTAACATTTTGAAATCAGCTAATATTTGACATGGATGTTGGAGATGGTTAAAAAATCAAGTTTCATTATTGTACCTCTATAAATAATAGACATATGAAAGTATAAATCACTTTTACTTGGTGTGATGGTAGTGATGAACAAAATATTTTTCAACTTCATTAGCCTATTATTTGAAAGGCTTAAATTTGTGAAACCTCAATTTTTAGTCATTCCTAAAATGCCTTTCAAAGATTACGAAATTTGAAAATTTTCTATTTTCATGTCAAAATGGTCAATTTCAAAAGGGGTGACAATTATGAAAATGAATTATTTTAACATGAAAATTTCAAAATTATCAAATTAGCTAATATTTGACATTCTTGTTGGAGATGGTTAAAAAATCAAGTGTCATTATTGTACCTCTATAAATAATGGACATAGGAATGTAAAAATCACTTTTACTTTGTGTAATGTTAGTGATGAACAAAATACTTTTTACCTTCATTAGCCTATTATTTGAAAGGTTTAACATGGTGAAAGCTATATTTTTAGTCATTCCTAACATGCCTGTCAAAGATTAGCCAATTTCAAAATTTTCAATTGTCATGTGAAAATGGTCAGTTTCCAAAGGGGTGACACCTATGAAAATAAGTTATTTTGACATGAAAATTTCAACATTTTCAAATAAACTAATATTTGACGAGCATGTTGGAGATGGCTAAATATCAAGTTTCCTTATTGTACCTCTATAAATAATGGTCAAATGAAAGTAAATATCACTTTTACTTGGTGTGATTGTAGTAATGAACAAAATATTTTTTAACTTCATTAGACTATTATTTGAAAGGCTTAACATGGTGAAACATCAATTTTTAGTCATTCCTTAAATGCCTTTCAAATATTAGCAAATTTGAAAATTTTCAATTTTCATGTCAAAATGGTCAATTTCAAAAGGGGTGACAATTATGAAAATGAATTATTTTGACATGAAAATTTAAAAATTTTCAAATTACCTAATATTTGACATGCATGTTGGAGATGGTTAAAAAATCAAGTTTCATTATTGTACCTCTATAAATAATGGACATATGAAAGTAAAAATCACTTTTACTTGGTGTGATGGTAGTGATGAACAAAATATTTTTCAACTTCATTAGCTTATTATTTGAAAGGATTAAAATGGTGAAACCTCAATTTTTAGTCATTCCTAAAATGCCTGTCAAAGATTAGCCAATTTGAAAATTTGGAAATTTTCATGTCCAAATGGTCAATTTCAAAAGGGTGACAATTATGAAAATGAATTATTTTGACATGAAAACTTCAACATTTTGAAATCAGCTAATATTTGACATGGATGTTGGAGATGGTTAAAAAATCAAGTTTCATTATTGTACCTCTATAAATAATGGACATATGAAAGTAAAAATCACTTTTACTTGGTGTGATGGTAGTGATGAACAAAATATTTTTCAACTTCATTAGCCTATTATTTGAAAGGCGTAAAATTGTGAAACCTCAATTTTTAGTCATTCCTAAAATGCCTGTCAAAGATTAGCCAATTTGAAAATTTTCAATTTTCATGTCAAAATGATTAATTTTGAAAGGGGTGATAATTATGAAAATGAATTATTTTGACATGAAAATTTAAGAATTTTCAAATTAGCTAATATTTGACATGGATGTTGGAGATGGTTAAAAAATCAAGTTTCATTATTATACCTCTATAAATAATGGACATAGGAATGTAAAAATCAGTTTTACTTTGTGTAATGTTAGTGATGAATAAAATACTTTTTACCTTCATTAGCCTATTATTTGAAAGGCTTAATATTGTGAAACCTCAATTTTTAGTCATTCCTAAAATGCCTTTCAAAGATTACCAAATTTGAAAATTTTCAATTGTCATGTGAAAATGGTCAGTTTCAAAGGGGTGACACCTATGAAAATAAGTTATTTTGACATGAAAATTTCAACATTTTCAAATAAACTAATATTTGACGTGCATGTTGGAGATGGCTAAATATCAAGTTTCCTTATTGTACCTCTATAAATAATGGTCAAATGAAAGTAAATATCACTTTTACTTGGTGTGATTGTAGTAATGAACAAAATATTTTTTAACTTCATTAGACTATTATTTGAAAGGCTTAACATGGTGAAACATCAATTTTTAGTCATTCCTTAAATGCCTTTCAAATATTAGCAAATTTGAAAATTTTCAATTTTCATGTCAAAATGGTCAATTTCAAAAGGGGTGACAATTATGAAAATGAATTATTTTGACATGAAAATTTAAAAATTTTCAAATTACCTAATATTTGACATGCATGTTGGAGATGGTTAAAAAATCAAGTTTCATTATTGTACCTCTATAAATAATGGACATATGAAAGTAAAAATCACTTTTACTTGGTGTGATGGTAGTGATGAACAAAATATTTTTCAACTTCATTAGCTTATTATTTGAAAGGATTAAAATGGTGAAACCTCAATTTTTAGTCATTCCTAAAATGCCTGTCAAAGATTAGCCAATTTGAAAATTTGGAAATTTTCATGTCCAAATGGTCAATTTCAAAAGGGTGACAATTATGAAAATGAATTATTTTGACATGAAAACTTCAACATTTTGAAATCAGCTAATATTTGACATGGATGTTGGAGATGGTTAAAAAATCAAGTTTCATTATTGTACCTCTATAAATAATGGACATATGAAAGTAAAAATCACTTTTACTTGGTGTGATGGTAGTGATGAACAAAATATTTTTCAACTTCATTAGCCTATTATTTGAAAGGCGTAAAATTGTGAAACCTCAATTTTTAGTCATTCCTAAAATGCCTGTCAAAGATTAGCCAATTTGAAAATTTTCAATTTTCATGTCAAAATGATTAATTTTGAAAGGGGTGATAATTATGAAAATGAATTATTTTGACATGAAAATTTAAGAATTTTCAAATTAGCTAATATTTGACATGGATGTTGGAGATGGTTAAAAAATCAAGTTTCATTATTATACCTCTATAAATAATGGACATAGGAATGTAAAAATCAGTTTTACTTTGTGTAATGTTAGTGATGAATAAAATACTTTTTACCTTCATTAGCCTATTATTTGAAAGGCTTAATATTGTGAAACCTCAATTTTTAGTCATTCCTAAAATGCCTTTCAAAGATTACCAAATTTGAAAATTTTCAATTGTCATGTGAAAATGGTCAGTTTCCAAAGGGGTGACACCTATGAAAATAAGTTATTTTGACATGAAAATTTCAACATTTTCAAATAAACTAATATTTGACGTGCATGTTGGAGATGGCTAAATATCAAGTTTCCTTATTGTACCTCTATAAATAATGGTCAAATGAAAGTAAATATCACTTTTACTTGGTGTGATTGTAGTAATGAACAAAATATTTTTTAACTTCATTAGACTATTATTTGAAAGGCTTAACATGGTGAAACATCAATTTTTAGTCATTCCTTAAATGCCTTTCAAATATTAGCAAATTTGAAAATTTTCAATTTTCATGTCAAAATGGTCAATTTCAAAAGGGGTGACAATTATGAAAATGAATTATTTTGACATGAAAATTTAAAAATTTTCAAATTACCTAATATTTGACATGCATGTTGGAGATGGTTAAAAAATCAAGTTTCATTATTGTACCTCTATAAATAATGGACATATGAAAGTAAAAATCACTTTTACTTGGTGTGATGGTAGTGATGAACAAAATATTTTTCAACTTCATTAGCTTATTATTTGAAAGGATTAAAATGGTGAAACCTCAATTTTTAGTCATTCCTAAAATGCCTGTCAAAGATTAGCCAATTTGAAAATTTGGAAATTTTCATGTCCAAATGGTCAATTTCAAAAGGGTGACAATTATGAAAATGAATTATTTTGACATGAAAACTTCAACATTTTGAAATCAGCTAATATTTGACATGGATGTTGGAGATGGTTAAAAAATCAAGTTTCATTATTGTACCTCTATAAATAATGGACATATGAAAGTAAAAATCACTTTTACTTGGTGTGATGGTAGTGATGAACAAAATATTTTTCAACTTCATTAGCCTATTATTTGAAAGGCTTAAAATTGTGAAACCTCAATATTTAGTCATTCCTAAAATGCCTTTCAAAGATTAGCAAATTTTAAAATTTTCAATTTTCATGTCAAAATGGTCAATTTCAAAACGGTTGACAATTATGAAAATGAATTATTTTAACATGAAAATTTCAAAATTTTCAAATTAGCTAATATTTGACATGCATGTTGGAGATGGTTAAAAAATCAAGTTACATTATTGTACCTCTATAAATAATGGACATATGAAAGTAAAAGTCACTTTTACTTGGTGTGATGGTAGTGATGAACAAAATATTTTTCAACTTCATTAGCCTATTATTTGAAAGGCTTAAAATTGTGAAACCTCAATTTTTAGTCATTCCTAAAATGCCTGTCGAAGATTAGCAAATTTGAAAATTTTCAATTTTCTTTTAAAAATGGTCAATTTCAAAAGGGGTGACAATTATGAAAATGAATTATCTTGACATGAAAACTTTAACATTTTGAAATCAGCTAATATTTGACATTGATGTTGGAGATGGTTAGAAAATCAAGTTACATTATTGTACCTCTATAAATAATGGACATGTGAAAGTAAAAATCACTTTTACTTGGTGTGATGGTAGTGATGAACAAAATATTTTTCAACTTCATTAGCCTATTATATGAAAGGCTTAAAATTGTGAAACCTCAATTTTTAGTCATTCCTAAAATCCCTGTCAAAGAGTAGCCAATTAGAAAATTATCAATTTTCTTTTAAAAATGGTCAATTTCAAAAGTGGTGACAATTATGACAATGAATTATTTTGACATGAAAGTTTAAAAGTTTTAAATTAGCTAATATTTGAAATGGATGTTGGAGATGGTTAAAAAATCAAGTTTCATTATTATACCTCTATAAATGATGGACATATGAAAGTAAAAATCACTTTTACTTTGTGTAATGTTAGTGATGAACAAAATACTTTTTACCTTCATTAGCCTATTATTTAAAAGGCTTAACATGGTGAAAGCTATATTTTTAGTCATTCCTAACATGCCTGTAAAAGATTAGCCAATTTCAAAATTTTCAATTGTCATGTCAAAATGGTCAGTTTCCAAAGGGGTGACACCTATGAAAATAAGTTATTTTGACATGAAAATTTAAACATTTTCAAATCAACCAATATTTGACGTGCATGTTGGAGAGGGTTAAAAATCAAGTATCCTTATTGTACCTCTATAAATAATGGACAAATGAAAGTAAAAATCACTTTTACTTGGTGTGATGGTAGTAATGAACAAAATATTTTTTAACTTCATTAGACTATTATATGAAAGGCTTAAAATTGTGAAACCTCAATTTTTAGTCATTCCTAAAATGCCTGTCAAAGATTAGCAAATTTGAAAGTTTTCAATTTTTATGTCAAAATGGTCAATTTCAAAAGGGGTGACAATTATGAAAATGAATTATTTTAACATGAAAATTTGAAAATTTTCAAACTAGCTAATATTTGACATGCATGTTGGAGATGGTTAAAAAATCAAGTTTCATTATTGTACCTCTATAAATAATGGACATATGAAAGTAAAAATCACTTTTACTTGGTGTGATGGTAGTGATGAACAAAATATTTTTCAACTTCATTAGCCTATTATATGAAAGGCTTAAAATTGTGAAACCTCAATTTTTAGTCATTCCTAAAATGCCTGTCATAGATTAGCCAATTGTAAAATTTTCAATATTCATGTCAATATGGTTAATTTCGAAAGTGGTGATAATTATGAAAATAAATTATTTTGACATGAAAATTTAAAAATATTTAAATTAGCTAATATTTGACATGCATGTTAGAGATGGTTAAAAAATAAAGTTTCATTATTATACCTCTATAAATAATGGACATATGAAAGTAAAAATCAATTTTACTTGGTGTGAAGGTAGTGATGAACAAAATATTTTTCAACTTCATTAGCTTATTATTTGAAGGGCTTAACATGGTGAAAGCCAAATTTGTAGTCATTCCTAACATGCCTGTCAAAGATTAGTCAATTTGAAAATTTTCAATTGTCATGTCAAAATGGTCATTTTCCAAAGGGGTGACACCTATGAAAATGAGTTATTTTGACATGAACATTTCAACATTTTCAAATCAACTAATATTTTTCTGCTTGTTGGAGATGGTGAAAAATCAATTTTCCTTATTGTACTTCTATAAATAATGGTCAAATGAAAGTAAATATAACTTTTACTTGGTGTGATAGTACTAATGAACAAAATATTTTTTAACTTCATTAGACTATTATTTGAAAGGCTTAACATGGTGAAACCACAATTTTTAGTCATTCCTAAAATGCCTGTCGAAGATTAGCAAATTTGAAAATTTTCAATTTTCATGTCAAAATGGTCAATTTCAAAAGGGGTGACAATTATCAAAATGGATTATTTTCACATGAAAATTTCAAAATTTTCAAATTAGCTAATATTTGACATGCATGTTGGAGATGGTTAAAAAATCAAGTTTCATTATTATACCCTCATAAATAATGGACATACGAAAGTAAAAATCACTTTTACTTTGTGTAATGTTACTGATGAACAAAATACTTTCTACCTTCATTAGCCTAATATTTGAAAGGCTTAACATGGTGAAAGCTAAATTTTTAGTCATTCCTAACATGCCTGTCAAAGATTAGCCAATTTGAAAATTTTCAATTGTCATGTCAAAATGGTATGTTTCCAAAGGGGTGACACCTATGAAAATGAGTTATTTTGACATGAAAAATTCAACATTTTCAAATCAACTAATATTTTTCTGCTTGTTGGAGATGGTGAAAAATCAAGTTTCCTTATTGTACTTCTATAAATAATGGTCAAATAAAAGTAAATATCACTTTTACTTGGTGTGATGTTAGTAATGAACAAAATATTTTTGAACTTTATTAGCCTAATATTTGTAAGGCTTAACATGGTGAAAGCTAAATTTTTAGTCATTCCTAACATGCCTGTCAAAGATTAGCAAATTTGAAAATTTTCAATTGTCATGTCAAAATGGTCAGTTTCCAAAGGGGTGACACCTATGAAAATGAGTTATTTTGACATGAAAATTTCAACATTTTCAAATCATCTAATATTTTTCTGCTTGTTGGAGATGGTTAAAAATCAAGTTTCCTTATATTATTTCTATAAATAATGGTCAAATGAAAGTAAAAATCACTTTTACTTGGTGTGATGGTAGTAATGAACAAAATATTTTTTAACTTCATTAGACTATTATTTGAAAGGCTTAACATGGTGAAACCTCAATTTTTAGTTATTCCTAAAATGCCTGTTAAAGATTAGCAAATTTGAAAATTTTCAATTTTCATGTCAAAATGGTCAATTTCAAAAGGGGTGACAATTATCAAAATCAATTATTTTGACATAAAAATTTCAAAATTTTCAAATTAGCTAATATTTGACATGCATGTTGGAGATGGTTAAAAAATCAAGTTTCATTATTATACCTGCATAAATAATGGACATAAGAAAGTAAAAATCACTTTTACTTTGTGTAATGTTAGTGATGAACAAAATACTTTTTACCTTCCTTAGCCTAATATTTGAAAGGCTTAACATGGTGAAACCTCAATTTTTACTCATTCCTAAAATGCCTGTCGAAGATTAGCAAATTTTCAATTTTCAATTTTCATGTCAAAATGGTCAATTTCAAAAGGGGTGACAATTATCAAAATGAATTATTTTGACAAGAAAATTTCAAAATTTTCAAATTTGCTAATATTTGACGTGCATGTTGGAGATGGTTAAAAAATCAAGTTTCATTATTATACCTGCATTAATAAAGGACATAAGAAAGTAAAAATCACTTTTACTTTGTGTAATGTTAGTGATGAACAAAATACTTTTTACCTTCAGTAGCCTAATATTTGAAAGGCTTAACATGGTGAAAGCTAAATTTTTAGTCATTCCTAACATGCCTGTCAAAGATTAGCCAATTTGAAACTTTTCAATTGTCATGTCAAAATGGTAAGTTTCCAAAGGGGTGACACCTATGAAAATGAGTTATTTTGACATGAAAATTTCAACATTTTCAAATCAACTAATATTTTTCTGCTTGTTGGAGATGGTGAAAAATCAAGTTTCCTTATTGTACTTCTATAAATAATGGTCAAATGAAAGTAAATATCACTTTTACTTGGTGTGATGGTAGTAATGAACAAAATATAACACCGAGTAAAAGTGATTTGTAACTTCATTTGACCATTATTTAAAGAGGTACCATAGTGAATCTTTACTTTTTAGCAGTCTCCAACATGCTTATAAAATATTAGCCGATTTCAAATTGACTAATATTTGGCAGGCATGTTCGGAATGACTAAAACATGAAGTTTCACCATGTTAAGCATTTTAAATAATAGTCAAATGAAGTTAAAAAAACTATTTTGTTCAACACTAACATAACACCGAGTAAAAGTGATTTGAAAACTTCATTTGACCATTATTTATAGAGGTACCATAATGAAACTTGACTTTTTAGTAGTCTCAAACATGCATGTAAAATATTAGCTGATTTGAAAATTTTGAAATTTTCATGTCAAAATGGTTCATTGCCATAGGTGTTCTATTTGGAAATTGAACATTTTCACATGAAAAGTGAAACATTTCAAATTGACTAATATTTGGCAGGCAAGTTCGAAATGACTAAAACTTGAAGTTTCACTATGTTAAGCATTTTAAATAATATTCAAATGAAGTTCAGAAAATCGATTTTGTTCAACACTAACATAACATCGAGTAAAACTGATTTTTAACTTCATTTGACCATTATTTAAAGAGGTACTATAGTGAATCTTTACTTTTTAGCAGTCTGCAACATGCTTGTAAAATATTAGCCGATTTTAAATTTTCATGTCAAAATGGTTCATTGTCATAGGTTAATCCCTTTGGAAATTGTCCATTTTCGTAAACAAATAGAAACATTTCAAATTGACTAATATTTGGCAGGCATGCTCGGAATGACTCAAAATTGAAGTTTCACCATGTAGAGCATTTTAAATAAAAGTCAAATGAAATTAAAACAAACTATTTTGTTCAACACTAACATAACATCGAGTAAAAGTGATTTTTAACTTCATATGACCATTATTTATAGAGGTACCATAATGAAAGTTGACTTTAAAGCAGTCTCCACCGTTCATATAAAATAATCATGTCAAAATTTTTTATTGCCATAGGTGTTCCGTTTGGAAATTGTCCTTTTTCATAAAAAATAGAAACATTTTAAATTGACTAATATATGGTAGGCATGCTCAGAATGACTCAAAATTAAAGTTTCACCATGTTAAGCATTTTAAATAATTCTCAAATGAAGTTACAAAAAACTATTTTGTTCAACACTAACATAACACCGAGTAAAACTGATTTTAACTTCATTTGACCATTATTTATAAAGGTATCATAATGAAACATGACTTTTAAGCAGTCTCAAACATGCATAGAAAATAATAGCCGATTTAAAAATTTTGAAATTTTCATGTCAAAATGGTTTATTGCCATAGGTGTTCCCTTTGGAAATTGACCATTTTCACAAAAAAATTGAAACATTTCAAATTGACTAATATTTGGCAGGCATGTTCGGAATTACTAAAATATGAAGTTTCACAATGTTAAGCATTTTAAATAATAGTCAAATGAAGTTAAAAAAACTATTTTTTTAAACACTAACATAACACCGAGTAAAAGTGATTTGAAATCTTCATTTGACCTTTATTTATAGAGGTACCATATTGAAACTTGACTTTTTAGTAGTCTCCAACATGCATGTAAAATATTAGCCGATTTGAAAATTTTGAAATTTTCATGTCAAAATGGTTCATTGCCATAGGTGTTCTATTTGGAAATTGAACATTTTCACACGAAAATTAAAACATTTCAAATTGACTAATATTTGGCAGGCAAGTTCGAAATGACTAAAACTTGAAGTTTCACTATGTTAGGCATTTTAAATAATATTCAAATGAAGTTCAAAAAAACTATTTTGTTCAACACTAACATAACATCGAGTAAAACTAATTTTTAACTTCATTTGACCATTATTTAAAGAGGTACTATAGTGAATCTTTACTTTTTAGTAGTCTGCAACACGCTTGTAAAATATTAGTCGATTTTAAATTTTCATGTCAAAATGGTTCATTGTAATAGGTTAATCCCTTTGGAAATTGTCCATTTTCATAAAAAAATAGAAACATTACGAATTGACTAATATTTGGTAGGCATGCTCGGACTGACTCAAAATTGACGTTTCGTCATGTTAAGCATTTTAAATAAAACTCAAATGAAGTTAAAAAAACTATTTTGTTCAACACTAACATAACACCGAGTAAAAGTGATTTGAAAACTTCATTTGACCATTATTTATAGAGGTACCATAATGAAACTTGACTTTTTAGTAGTCTCAAACATGCATGTAAAATATTATCCGATTTGAAAATTTTGAAACTTTCTTGTCAAAATGGTTCATTGCCATAGGTGTTCCCTTTGGAAATTGAACATTTTCACACAAAAATTGAAACATTTCAAATTGACTAATATTTTTGTGCAAGTTCAAAATGACTAAAACTTGAAGTCTCACTATGTTAAGCATTTTAAATAATATTCAAATGAAGTTCAGAAAATCTATTTTGTTCAACACTAATATAACATCGAGTAAAACTGATTTTTAACTTCATTTGACCATTATTTAATGAGGTACTATAGTGAAACTTTACTTTTTAGCAGTCTGCAACATGGTTGTAAAATATTAGCCGATTTTAAATTTTCATGTCAAAATGGTTCATTGTAATAGGTTAATCCCTTTGGAAATTGTCCATTTTCATAAAAAGATAGAAACAATACAAATTGACAAATATTTGGTAGGCATGCTCGGAATGACTCAAAATTGAAGTTTCACCATGTTAAGCATTTTAAATAAAAGTCAAATGAAGTTAAAAAAACTATTTTGTTCAACACTAACATAACACCGAGTAAAAGTGATTTGAAAACTTCATTTGACCATTATTTATAGAGGTACCATAATGAAACTTGACTTTTTAGTAGTCTAAAACATGCATGTAAAATATTAGCCGATTTGAAAATTTTGAAACTTTCTTGTCAAAATGGTTCATTGCCATAGGTGTTCCCTTTGGAAATTGAACATTTTCACACGAAAATTGAAACATTTCAAATTGACTAATATTTGGCAGGCAAGTTCAAAATTACTAAAACTTGAAGTCTCACTATGTTAAGCATTTTAAATAATATTCAAATGAAGTTCAGAAAATCTATTTTGTTCAACACTAACATAACATCGAATAAAACTGATTTTTAACTTCATTTGACCATTATTTAAAGAGGTACTATAGTGAATCTTTAATTTTTAGCAGTATGCAACATGCTTGTAAAATATTAGCCGATTTTAAATTTTCATGTCAAAATGGTTCATTGTAATAGGTTAATCCCTTTGGAAATTGTCCATTTTCATAAAAAGATAGAAACAATACAAATTGACAAATATTTGGTAGGCATGCTCGGAATGACTCAAAATTGAAGTTTCACCATGTTAAGCATTTTAAATAAAAGTCAAATGAAGTTAAAAAAACTATTTTGTTCAACACTAACATAACACCGAGTAAAAGTGATTTGAAAACTTCATTTGACCATTATTTATAGAGGTACCATAATGAAACTTGACTTTTTAGTAGTCTAAAACATGCATGTAAAATATTAGCCGATTTGAAAATTTTGAAACTTTCTTGTCAATATGGTTCATTGCCATAGGTGTTCCCTTTGGAAATTGAACATTTTCACACAAAAATTGAAACATTTCAAATTGACTAATATTTGGCAAGCATGTTCGGAATGACTAAAACATGAAGTTTCACCATGTTAAGCATTTTAAATAATAGTCAAATGAAGTTAAAAAAACTATTTTGTTCAACACTAACATAACACCGAGTAAAAGTGAGTTGAAAACTTCATTTGACCATTATTTATAGAGGTACCATAATGAAACCTGACTTTTTAGTAGTCTCAAACATGCATGTAAAATATTAGCCGATTTGAAAATTTTAAAATTTTCATTTCAAAATGGTTCATTGCCATAGGTGTTCTATTTGGAATTTGAACATTTTCACACGAAAATTGCAACATTTCAAATTGACTAATATTTGGGTGCAAGTTCAAAATGACTAAAACTTGAAGTCTCACTATGTTAAGCATTTTAAATAATATTCAAATGAAGTTCAGAAAATCTATTTTGTTCAACACTAACATAACATCGAGTAAAACTGATTTTTAACTTCATTTGACCATTATTTAAAGAGGTACTATAGTGAATCTTTACTTTTTAGCAGTCTGCAACATGCTTGTAAAATATTAGCCGATTTTAAATTTTCATGTCAAAATGGTTCATTGTAATAGGTTAATCCATTTGGAAATTGTCCATTTTCATAAAAAGATAGAAACAATACAAATTGACAAATATTTGGTAGGCATGCTCGGAATGACTCAAAATTGAAGTTTCACCATGTTAAGCATTTTAAATAAAAGTCAAATGAAGTAAAAAAACTATTTTGTTCAACACTAACATAACACCGAGTAAAAGTGATTTGAAAACTTCATTTGACCATTATTTATAGAGGTACCATAATGAAACTTGACTTTTTAGTAGTCTCAAACATGCATGTAAAATATTAGCCGATTTGAAAATTTTGAAATTTTCTTGTCAAAATGGTTCATTGCCATAGGTGTTCCCTTTGGAAATTGAACATTTTCACACAAAAATTGAAACATTTCAAATTGACTAATATTTGGCGAGGCATGTTCGGAATGACTAAAACATGAAGTTTCACCATGTTAAGCATTTTAAATAATAGTCAAATGAAGTTAAAAAAACTATTTTGTTCAACACTAACATAACACCGAGTAAAAGTGATTTGAAAACTTCATTTGACCATTATTTATAAAGGTACCATAATGAAACTTGAGTTTTTAGTAGTCTCAAACATGCATGTAAAATATTAGCCGATTTGAAAATTTTGAAATTTTCATGTCAAAATGGTTCATTGCCATAGGTGTTCTATTTGGAAATTGAACATTTTCACACGAAAATTGAAACATTTCAAATTGACTAATATTTGGGGTGTGCAAGTTCAAAATGACTAAAACTTGAAGTCTCACTATGTTAAGCATTTTAAATAATATTCAAATGAAGTTCAGAAAATCTATTTTGTTCAACACTAACATAACATCGAGTAAAACCGATTTTTAACTTCATTTGACCATTATTTAAAGAGGTACTATAGTGAATCTTTACTTTTTAGCGATCTGCAACATGCTTGTAAAATATTAGCCGATTTTAAATTATCATGTCAAAATGGTTCATTGTAATAGGTTAATCCCTTTGGAAATTGTCCATTTTCATAAAAAGATAGAAACAATACAAATTGACAAATATTTGGTAGGCATGCTCGGAATGACTCAAAATTGAAGTTTCACCATGTTAAGCATTTTAAATAAAACTCAAATGAAGTTAAAAAAACTATTTTGTTCAACACTAACATAACACCGAGTAAAAGTGATTTGAAAACTTCATTGACCATTATTTATAGAGGTACCATAATGAAACTTGACTTTTTAGTAGTCTCAAACATGCATGTAAAATATTAGCCGATTTGAAAATTTTGAAACTTTCTTGTCAAAATGGTTCATTGCCATAGGTGTTCCCTTTGGAATTTGAACATTTTCACACAAAAATTGAAACATTTCAAATTGACTAATATTTGGCAGGCATGTTCGGAATGACTAAAACATGAAGTTTCACCATGTTAAGCATTTTAAATAATAGTCAAATGAAGTTAAAAAAACTATTTTGTTCAACACTAACATAACACCGAGTAAAAGTGATTTGAAAACTTCATTTGACCATTATTTATAGAGGTACCATAATGAAACTTGACTTTTTAGTAGTCTCAAACATGCATGTAAAATATTAGCCGATTTGAAAATTTTGAAACTTTCTTGTCAAAATGGTTCATTGCCATAGGTGTTCCCTTTGGAAATTGAACATTTTCACACAAAAATTGAAACATTTCAAATTGACTAATATTTAGCGAGCATGTTCGGAATGACTAAAACATGAAGTTTCACCATGTTAAGCATTTTAAATAATAGTCAAATGAAGTTAAAAAAACTATTTTGTTCAACACTAACATAACACCGAGTAAAAGTGATTTGAAAACTTCATTTGACCATTATTTATAAAGGTACCATAATGAAACTTGAGTTTTTAGTAGTCTCAAACATGCATGTAAAATATTAGCCGATTTGAAAATTTTGAAATTTTCATGTCAAAATGGTTCATTGCCATAGGTGTTCTATTTGGAAATTGAACATTTTCACACGAAAATTGAAACATTTCAAATTGACTAATATTTGGTAGTGCAAGTTCAAAATGACTAAAACTTGAAGTCTCACTATGTTAAGCATTTTAAATAATATTCAAATGAAGTTCGGAAAATCTATTTTGTTCAACACTAACATAACATCGAGTAAAACTGATTTTTAACTTCATTTGACCATTATTTAAAGAGGTACTATAGTGAATCTTTACTTTTTAGCAGTCTCGCAACATGCTTGTAAAATATTAGCCGATTTTAAATTATCATGTCAAAATGGTTCATTGTAATAGGTTAATCCCTTTGGAAATTGTCCATTTTCATAAAAAGATAGAAACAATACAAATTGACAAATATTTGGTAGGCATGCTCGGAATGACTCAAAATTGAAGTTTCACCATGTTAAGCATTTTAAATAAAACTCAAATGAAGTTAAAAAAACTATTTTGTTCAACACTAACATAACACCGAGTAAAAGTGATTTGAAAACTTCATTGACCATTATTTATAGAGGTACCATAATGAAACTTGACTTTTTAGTAGTCTCAAACATGCATGTAAAATATTAGCCGATTTGAAAATTTTGAAACTTTCTTGTCAAAATGGTTCATTGCCATAGGTGTTCCCTTTGGAATTTGAACATTTTCACACAAAAATTGAAACATTTCAAATTGACTAATATTTGGCGTGCATGTTCGGAATGACTAAAACATGAAGTTTCACCATGTTAAGCATTTTAAATAATAGTCAAATGAAGTTAAAAAAACTATTTTGTTCAACACTAACATAACACCGAGTAAAAGTGATTTGAAAACTTCATTTGACCATTATTTATAGAGGTACCATAATGAAACTTGACTTTTTAGTAGTCTCAAACATGCATGTAAAATATTAGCCGATTTGAAAATTTGTAAATTTTCATGTCAAAATAGTTCATTGCCATAGGTGTTCCCTTTGGAATTTGAACATTTTCACACAAAAATTGAAACATTTCAAATTGACTAATATTTAATGTGCATGTTCGGAATGACTAAAACATGAAGTTTCACCATGTTAAGCATTTTAAATAATAGTCAAATGAAGTTAAAAAAACTATTTTGTTCAACACTAACATAACACCGAGTAAAAGTGATTTGAAAACTTCATTTGACCATTATTTATAGAGGTACCATAATGAAACTTGACATTTTAGTAGTCTCAAACATGCATGTAAAATATTAGCCGATTTGAAAATTTTGAAATTTTTATGTCAAAATGGTTCATTGCCATAGGTGTTCTATTTGGAAATTGAACATTTTCACACAAAAATTGAAACATTTCAAATTGACTAATATTTGGCAGCAAGTTCAAAATGACTAAAACTTGAAGTCTCACTATGTTAAGCATTTTAAATAATATTCAAATGAAGTTCAGAAAATCTATTTTGTTCAACACTAACATAACATCGAGTAAAACTGATTTTTAACTTCATTTGACCATTATTTAAAGAGGTACTATAGTGAATCTTTACTTTTTAGCAGATCTCGCAACATGCTTGTAAAATATTAGCCGATTTTAAATTTTCATGTCAAAATAGTTCATTGTAATAGGTTAAACCCTTTGGAAATTGTCCATTTTCATAAAAAGATAGAAACAATACAAATTGGCAAATATTTGGTAGGCATGCTCGGAATGACTCAAAATTGAACTTTCACCATGTTAAGCATTTTAAATAAAACTCAAATGAAGTTAAAAAAACTATTTTGTTCAACACTAACATAACACCGAGTAAAAGTGATTTGAAAACTTCATTTGACCATTATTTATAGAGGTACCATAATGAAACTTGACTTTTTAGTAGTCTCAAACATGCATGTAAAATATTAGCCGATTTGAAAATTTTGAAATTTTCTTGTCAAAATGGTTCATTGCCATAGGTGTTCCCTTTGGAAATTGAACATTTTCACACAAAAATTGAAACATTTCAAATTGACTAATATTTGGCGTGCATGTTCGGAATGACTAAAACATGAAGTTTCACCATGTTAAGCATTTTAAATAATAGTCAAATGAAGTTTAAAAAACTATTTTGTTCAACACTAACATAACACCGAGTAAAAGTGATTTGAAAACTTCAATTGACCATTATTTATAGAGGTACCATAATGAAACTTGACTTTTTAGTAGTCTCAAACATGCATGTAAAATATTAGCCGATTTGAAAATTTTGAAACTTTCTTGTCAAAATGGTTCATTGCCATAGGTGTTCCCTTTGGAATTTGAACATTTTCACACAAAAATTGAAACATTTCAAATTGACTAATATTTGGCAGGCATGTTCGGAATGACTGAAACATGAAGTTTCACCATGTTAAGCATTTTAAATAATAGTCAAATGAAGTTAAAAAAACTATTTTGTTCAACACTAACATAACACCGAGTAAAAGTGATTTGAAAACTTCATTTGACCATTATTTATAGAGGTACCATAATGAAACTTGACTTTTTAGTAGTCTCAAACATGCATGTAAAATATTAGCCGATTTGAAAATTTGTAAATTTTCATGTCAAAATAGTTCATTGCCATAGGTGTTCCCTTTGGAATTTGAACATTTTCACACAAAAATTGAAACATTTCAAATTGACTAATATTTGGCAGTGCATGTTCGGAATGACTAAAACATGAAGTTTCACCATGTTAAGCATTTTAAATAATAGTCAAATGAAGTTAAAAAAACTATTTTGTTCAACACTAACATAACACCGAGTAAAAGTGATTTGAAAACTTCATTTGACCATTATTTATAGAGGTACCATAATGAAACTTGACATTTTAGTAGTCTCAAACATGCATGTAAAATATTAGCCGATTTGAAAATTTTGAAATTTTTATGTCAAAATGGTTCATTGCCATAGGTGTTCTATTTGGAAATTGAACATTTTCACACGAAAATTGAAACATTTCAAATTGACTAATATTTGGCAGCAAGTTCAAAATGACTAAAACTTGAAGTCTCACTATGTTAAGCATTTTAAATAATATTCAAATGAAGTTCGGAAAATCTATTTTGTTCAACACTAACATAACATCGAGTAAAACTGATTTTTAACTTCATTTGACCATTATTTAAAGAGGTACTATAGTGAATCTTTACTTTTTAGCGATCCGCAACATGCTTGTAAAATATTAGCCGATTTTAAATTTTCATGTCAAAATAGTTCATTGTAATAGGTTAAACCCTTTGGAAATTGTCCATTTTCATAAAAAGATAGAAACAATACAAATTGGCAAATATTTGGTAGGCATGCTCGGAATGACTCAAAATTGAACTTTCACCATGTTAAGCATTTTAAATAAAACTCAAATGAAGTTTAAAAAACTATTTTGTTCAACACTAACATAACACCGAGTAAAAGTGATTTGAAAACTTCATTTGACCATTATTTATAGAGGTACCATAATGAAACTTGACTTTTTAGTAGTCTCAAACATGCATGTAAAATATTAGCCGATTTGAAAATTTTGAAATTTTCATGTCAAAATAGTTCATTGCCATAGGTGTTCCCTTTGGAATTTGAACATTTTCACACAAAAATTGAAACATTTCAAATTGACTAATATTTGGCAGGCATGTTCGGAATGACTAAAACATGAAGTTTCACCATGTTAAGCATTTTAAATAATAGTCAAATGAAGTTAAAAAAACTATTTTGTTCAACACTAACATAACACCGAGTAAAAGTGATTTGAAAACTTCATTTGACCATTATTTATAGAGGTACCATAATGAAACTTGACTTTTTAGTAGTCTCAAACATGCATGTAAAATATTAGCCGATTTGAAAATTTGTAAATTTTCATGTCAAAATAGTTCATTGCCATAGGTGTTCCCTTTGGAATTTGAACATTTTCACACAAAAATTGAAACATTTCAAATTGACTAATATTTGGCGAGCATGTTCGGAATGACTAAAACATGAAGTTTCACCATGTTAAGCATTTTAAATAATAGTCAAATGAAGTTAAAAAAACTATTTTGTTCAACACTAACATAACACCGAGTAAAAGTGATTTGAAAACTTCATTTGACCATTATTTATAGAGGTACCATAATGAAACTTGACTTTTTAGTAGTCTCAAACATGCATGTAAAATATTAGCCGATTTGAAAATTTTGAAATTTTCATGTCAAAATGGTTCATTGCCATAGGTGTTCTATTTGGAAATTGAACATTTTCACACGAAAATTGAAACATTTCAAATTGACTAATATTTGGCGAGCAAGTTCAAAATGACTAAAACTTGAAGTCTCACTATGTTAAGCATTTTAAATAATATTCAAATGAAGTTCGAAAAATCTATTTTGTTCAACACTAACATAACATCGAGTAAAACTGATTTTTAACTTCATTTGACCATTATTTAAAGAGGTACTATAGTGAATCTTTACTTTTTAGCGATCTCGCAACATGCTTGTAAAATATTAGCCGATTTTAAATTTTCATGTCAAAATAGTTCATTGTAATAGGTTAAACCCTTTGGAAATTGTCCATTTTCATAAAAAGATAGAAACAATACAAATTGGCAAATATTTGGTAGGCATGCTCGGAATGACTCAAAATTGAACTTTCACCATGTTAAGCATTTTAAATAAAACTCAAATGAAGTTAAAAAAACTATTTTGTTCAACACTAACATAACACCGAGTAAAAGTGATTTGAAAACTTCATTTGACCATTATTTATAGAGGTACCATAATGAAACTTGACTTTTTAGTAGTCTCAAACATGCATGTAAAATATTAGCCGATTTGAAAATTTTGAAATTTTCTTGTCAAAATGGTTCATTGCCATAGGTGTTCCCTTTGGAAATTGAACATTTTCACACAAAAATTGAAACATTTCAAATTGACTAATATTTTGTGCATGTTCGGAATGACTAAAACATGAAGTTTCACCATGTTAAGCATTTTAAATAATAGTCAAATTAAGTTAAAAAAACTATTTTGTTCAACACTAACATAACACCGAGTAAAAGTGATTTGAAAACTTCATTTGACCATTATTTATAGAGGTACCATAATGAAACTTCTTTTTAGTAGTCTCAAACATGCATGTAAAATATTAGCCGATTTGAAAATTTGTAAATTTTCATGTCAAAATAGTTCATTGCCATAGGTGTTCCCTTTGGAATTTGAACATTTTCACACAAAAATTGAAACATTTCAAATTGACTAATATTTGGCGAGGCATGTTCGGAATGACTAAAACATGAAGTTTCACCATGTTAAGCATTTTAAATAATAGTCAAATGAAGTTAAAAAAACTATTTTGTTCAACACTAACATAACACCGAGTAAAAGTGATTTGAAAACTTCATTTGACCATTATTTATAGAGGTACCATAATGAAACTTGACTTTTTAGTAGTCTCAAACATGCATGTAAAATATTAGCCGATTTGAAAATTTTGAAATTTTCATGTCAAAATGGTTCATTGCCATAGGTGTTCTATTTGGAAATTGAACATTTTCACACGAAAATTGAAACATTTCAAATTGACTAATATTTGGCGTGCAAGTTCAAAATGACTAAAACTTGAAGTCTCACTATGTTAAGCATTTTAAATAATATTCAAATGAAGTTCGAAAATCTATTTTGTTCAACACTAACATAACATCGAGTAAAACTGATTTTTAACTTCATTTGACCATTATTTAAAGAGGTACTATAGTGAATCTTTACTTTTTAGCGATCTGCAACATGCTTGTAAAATATTAGCCGATTTTAAATTTTCATGTCAAAATAGTTCATTGTAATTGGTTAAACCCTTTGGAAATTGTCCATTTTCATAAAAAGATAGAAACAATACAAATTGGCAAATATTTGGTAGGCATGCTCGGAATGACTCAAAATTGAACTTTCACCATGTTAAGCATTTTAAATAAAACTCAAATGAAGTTAAAAAAACTATTTTGTTCAACACTAACATAACACCGAGTAAAAGTGATTTGAAAACTTCATTTGACCATTATTTATAGAGGTACCATAATGAAACTTGACTTTTTAGTAGTCTCAAACATGCATGTAAAATATTAGCCGATTTGAAAATTTTGAAATTTTCTTGTCAAAATGGTTCATTGCCATAGGTGTTCCCTTTGGAAATTGAACATTTTCACACAAAAATTGAAACATTTCAAATTGACTAATATTTGGCGAGGCATGTTCGGAATGACTAAAACATGAAGTTTCACCATGTTAAGCATTTTAAATAATAGTCAAATTAAGTTAAAAAAACTATTTTGTTCAACACTAACATAACACCGAGTAAAAGTGATTTGAAAACTTCATTTGACCATTATTTATAGAGGTACCATAATGAAACTTCTTTTTAGTAGTCTCAAACATGCATGTAAAATATTAGCCGATTTGAAAATTTGTAAATTTTCATGTCAAAATAGTTCATTGCCATAGGTGTTCCCTTTGGAATTTGAACATTTTCACACAAAAATTGAAACATTTCAAATTGACTAATATTTGGCGAGGCATGTTCGGAATGACTAAAACATGAAGTTTCACCATGTTAAGCATTTTAAATAATAGTCAAATGAAGTTAAAAAAACTATTTTGTTCAACACTAACATAACACCGAGTAAAAGTGATTTGAAAACTTCATTTGACCATTATTTATAGAGGTACCATAATGAAACTTGACTTTTTAGTAGTCTCAAACATGCATGTAAAATATTAGCCGATTTGAAAATTTTGAAATTTTCATGTCAAAATAGTTCATTGCCATAGGTGTTCCCTTTGGAATTTGAACATTTTCACACAAAAATTGAAACATTTCAAATTGACTAATATTTGGCGTGCATGTTCGGAATGACTAAAACATGAAGTTTCACCATGTTAAGCATTTTAAATAATAGTCAAATGAAGTTAAAAAAACTATTTTGTTCAACACTAACATAACACCGAGTAAAAGTGATTTGAAAACTTCATTTGACCATTATTTATAGAGGTACCATAATGAAACTTGACTTTTTAGTAGTCTCAAACATGCATGTAAAATATTAGCCGATTTGAAAATTTGTAAATTTTCATGTCAAAATAGTTCATTGCCATAGGTGTTCCCTTTGGAATTTGAACATTTTCACACAAAAATTGAAACATTTCAAATTGACTAATATTTGGCAGGCATGTTCGGAATGACTAAAACATGAAGTTTCACCATGTTAAGCATTTTAAATAATAGTCAAATGAAGTTAAAAAAACTATTTTGTTCAACACTAACATAACACCGAGTAAAAGTGATTTGAAAACTTCATTTGACCATTATTTATAGAGGTACCATAATGAAACTTGACATTTTAGTAGTCTCAAACATGCATGTAAAATATTAGCCGATTTGAAAATTTTGAAATTTTTATGTCAAAATGGTTCATTGCCATAGGTGTTCTATTTGGAAATTGAACATTTTCACACGAAAATTGAAACATTTCAAATTGACTAATATTTGGCGTGCAAGTTCAAAATGACTAAAACTTGAAGTCTCACTATGTTAAGCATTTTAAATAATATTCAAATGAAGTTCAGAAAATCTATTTTGTTCAACACTAACATAACATCGAGTAAAACTGATTTTTAACTTCATTTGACCATTATTTAAAGAGGTACTATAGTGAATCTTTACTTTTTAGCGACTGCAACATGCTTGTAAAATATTAGCCGATTTTAAATTTTCATGTCAAAATAGTTCATTGTAATAGGTTAAACCCTTTGGAAATTGTCCATTTTCATAAAAAGATAGAAACAATACAAATTGGCAAATATTTGGTAGGCATGCTCGGAATGACTCAAAATTGAACTTTCACCATGTTAAGCATTTTAAATAAAACTCAAATGAAGTTAAAAAAACTATTTTGTTCAACACTAACATAACACCGAGTAAAAGTGATTTGAAAACTTCATTTGACCATTATTTATAGAGGTACCATAATGAAACTTGACTTTTTAGTAGTCTCAAACATGCATGTAAAATATTAGCCGATTTGAAAATTTTGAAATTTTCTTGTCAAAATGGTTCATTGCCATAGGTGTTCCCTTTGGAAATTGAACATTTTCACACAAAAATTGAAACATTTCAAATTGACTAATATTTGGAGGCATGTTCGGAATGACTAAAACATGAAGTTTCACCATGTTAAGCATTTTAAATAATAGTCAAATGAAGTTTAAAAAACTATTTTGTTCAACACTAACATAACACCGAGTAAAAGTGATTTGAAAACTTCATTTGACCATTATTTATAGAGGTACCATAATGAAACTTGACTTTTTAGTAGTCTCAAACATGCATGTAAAATATTAGCCGATTTGAAAATTTGTAAATTTTCATGTCAAAATAGTTCATTGCCATAGGTGTTCCCTTTGGAATTTGAACATTTTCACACAAAAATTGAAACATTTCAAATTGACTAATATTTGGCGAGCATGTTCGGAATGACTAAAACATGAAGTTTCACCATGTTAAGCATTTTAAATAATAGTCAAATGAAGTTAAAAAAACTATTTTGTTCAACACTAACATAACACCGAGTAAAAGTGATTTGAAAACTTCATTTGACCATTATTTATAGAGGTACCATAATGAAACTTGACTTTTTAGTAGTCTCAAACATGCATGTAAAATATTAGCCGATTTGAAAATTTGTAAATTTTCATGTCAAAATAGTTCATTGCCATAGGTGTTCCCTTTGGAATTTGAACATTTTCACACAAAAATTGAAACATTTCAAATTGACTAATATTTGGCGAGGCATGTTCGGAATGACTAAAACATGAAGTTTCACCATGTTAAGCATTTTAAATAATAGTCAAATGAAGTTAAAAAAACTATTTTGTTCAACACTAACATAACACCGAGTAAAAGTGATTTGAAAACTTCATTTGACCATTATTTATAGAGGTACCATAATGAAACTTGACATTTTAGTAGTCTCAAACATGCATGTAAAATATTAGCCGATTTGAAAATTTTGAAATTTTCATGTCAAAATGGTTCATTGCCATAGGTGTTCTATTTGGAAATTGAACATTTTCACACGAAAATTGAAACATTTCAAATTGACTAATATTTGGCAAGCAAGTTCAAAATGACTAAAACTTGAAGTCTCACTATGTTAAGCATTTTAAATAATATTCAAATGAAGTTCGAAAATCTATTTTGTTCAACACTAACATAACATCGAGTAAAACTGATTTTTAACTTCATTTGACCATTATTTAAAGAGGTACTATAGTGAATCTTTACTTTTTAGCGAGTCTGCAACATGCTTGTAAAATATTAGCCGATTTTAAATTTTCATGTCAAAATAGTTCATTGTAATAGGTTAAACCCTTTGGAAATTGTCCATTTTCATAAAAAGATAGAAACAATACAAATTGGCAAATATTTGGTAGGCATGCTCGGAATGACTCAAAATTGAACTTTCACCATGTTAAGCATTTTAAATAAAACTCAAATGAAGTTAAAAAAACTATTTTGTTCAACACTAACATAACACCGAGTAAAAGTGATTTGAAAACTTCATTTGACCATTATTTATAGAGGTACCATAATGAAACTTGACTTTTTAGTAGTCTCAAACATGCATGTAAAATATTAGCCGATTTGAAAATTTTGAAATTTTCATGTCAAAATAGTTCATTGCCATAGGTGTTCCCTTTGGAATTTGAACATTTTCACACAAAAATTGAAACATTTCAAATTGACTAATATTTGGCGAGTGCATGTTCGGAATGACTAAAACATGAAGTTTCACCATGTTAAGCATTTTAAATAATAGTCAAATGAAGTTAAAAAAACTATTTTGTTCAACACTAACATAACACCGAGTAAAAGTGATTTGAAAACTTCATTTGACCATTATTTATAGAGGTACCATAATGAAACTTGACTTTTTAGTAGTCTCAAACATGCATGTAAAATATTAGCCGATTTGAAAATTTGTAAATTTTCATGTCAAAATAGTTCATTGCCATAGGTGTTCCCTTTGGAATTTGAACATTTTCACACAAAAATTGAAACATTTCAAATTGACTAATATTTGGCGAAGTGCATGTTCGGAATGACTAAAACATGAAGTTTCACCATGTTAAGCATTTTAAATAATAGTCAAATGAAGTTAAAAAAACTATTTTGTTCAACACTAACATAACACCGAGTAAAAGTGATTTGAAAACTTCATTTGACCATTATTTATAGAGGTACCATAATGAAACTTGACTTTTTAGTAGTCTCAAACATGCATGTAAAATATTAGCCGATTTGAAAATTTTGAAATTTTCATGTCAAAATGGTTCATTGCCATAGGTGTTCTATTTGGAAATTGAACATTTTCACACGAAAATTGAAACATTTCAAATTGACTAATATTTGGTGTGCAAGTTCAAAATGACTAAAACTTGAAGTCTCACTATGTTAAGCATTTTAAATAATATTCAAATGAAGTTCAGAAAATCTATTTTGTTCAACACTAACATAACATCGAGTAAAACTGATTTTTAACTTCATTTGACCATTATTTAAAGAGGTACTATAGTGAATCTTTACTTTTTAGCAATCCGCAACATGCTTGTAAAATATTAGCCGATTTTAAATTTTCATGTCAAAATAGTTCATTGTAATAGGTTAAACCCTTTGGAAATTGTCCATTTTCATAAAAAGATAGAAACAATACAAATTGGCAAATATTTGGTAGGCATGCTCGGAATGACTCAAAATTGAACTTTCACCACGTTAAGCATTTTAAATAAAACTCAAATGAAGTTAAAAAAACTATTTTGTTCAACACTAACATAACACCGAGTAAAAGTGATTTGAAAACTTCATTTGACCATTATTTATAGAGGTACCATAATGAAACTTGACTTTTTAGTAGTCTCAAACATGCATGTAAAATATTAGCCGATTTGAAAATTTGTAAATTTTCATGTCAAAATAGTTCATTGCCATAGGTGTTCCCTTTGGAATTTGAACATTTTCACACAAAAATTGAAACATTTCAAATTGACTAATATTTGGCGAGCATGTTCGGAATGACTAAAACATGAAGTTTCACCATGTTAAGCATTTTAAATAATAGTCAAATGAAGTTAAAAAAACTATTTTGTTCAACACTAACATAACACCGAGTAAAAGTGATTTGAAAACTTCATTTGACCATTATTTATAGAGGTACCATAATGAAACTTGACATTTTAGTAGTCTCAAACATGCATGTAAAATATTAGCCGATTTGAAAATTTTGAAATTTTTATGTCAAAATGGTTCATTGCCATAGGTGTTCTATTTGGAAATTGAACATTTTCACACGAAAATTGAAACATTTCAAATTGACTAATATTTGGCAAGCAAGTTCAAAATGACTAAAACTTGAAGTCTCACTATGTTAAGCATTTTAAATAATATTCAAATGAAGTTCAGAAAATCTATTTTGTTCAACACTAACATAACATCGAGTAAAACTGATTTTTAACTTCATTTGACCATTATTTAAAGAGGTACTATAGTGAATCTTTACTTTTTAGCGATACCGCAACATGCTTGTAAAATATTAGCCGATTTTAAATTTTCATGTCAAAATAGTTCATTGTAATAGGTTAAACCCTTTGGAAATTGTCCATTTTCATAAAAAGATAGAAACAATACAAATTGGCAAATATTTGGTAGGCATGCTCGGAATGACTCAAAATTGAACTTTCACCATGTTAAGCATTTTAAATAAAACTCAAATGAAGTTAAAAAAACTATTTTGTTCAACACTAACATAACACCGAGTAAAAGTGATTTGAAAACTTCATTTGACCATTATTTATAGAGGTACCATAATGAAACTTGACTTTTTAGTAGTCTCAAACATGCATGTAAAATATTAGCCGATTTGAAAATTTTGAAATTTTCTTGTCAAAATGGTTCATTGCCATAGGTGTTCCCTTTGGAAATTGAACATTTTCACACAAAAATTGAAACATTTCAAATTGACTAATATTTGGCGAGCATGTTCGGAATGACTAAAACATGAAGTTTCACCATGTTAAGCATTTTAAATAATAGTCAAATGAAGTTTAAAAAACTATTTTGTTCAACACTAACATAACACCGAGTAAAAGTGATTTGAAAACTTCATTTGACCATTATTTATAGAGGTACCATAATGAAACTTGACTTTTTAGTAGTCTCAAACATGCATGTAAAATATTAGCCGATTTGAAAATTTGTAAATTTTCATGTCAAAATAGTTCATTGCCATAGGTGTTCCCTTTGGAATTTGAACATTTTCACACAAAAATTGAAACATTTCAAATTGACTAATATTTGGCGAGCATGTTCGGAATGACTAAAACATGAAGTTTCACCATGTTAAGCATTTTAAATAATAGTCAAATGAAGTTAAAAAAACTATTTTGTTCAACACTAACATAACACCGAGTAAAAGTGATTTGAAAACTTCATTTGACCATTATTTATAGAGGTACCATAATGAAACTTGACTTTTTAGTAGTCTCAAACATGCATGTAAAATATTAGCCGATTTGAAAATTTGTAAATTTTCATGTCAAAATAGTTCATTGCCATAGGTGTTCCCTTTGGAATTTGAACATTTTCACACAAAAATTGAAACATTTCAAATTGACTAATATTTGGCGGGCATGTTCGGAATGACTAAAACATGAAGTTTCACCATGTTAAGCATTTTAAATAATAGTCAAATGAAGTTAAAAAAACTATTTTGTTCAACACTAACATAACACCGAGTAAAAGTGATTTGAAAACTTCATTTGACCATTATTTATAGAGGTACCATAATGAAACTTGACATTTTAGTAGTCTCAAACATGCATGTAAAATATTAGCCGATTTGAAAATTTTGAAATTTTTATGTCAAAATGGTTCATTGCCATAGGTGTTCTATTTGGAAATTGAACATTTTCACACGAAAATTGAAACATTTCAAATTGACTAATATTTGGCAAGCAAGTTCAAAATGACTAAAACTTGAAGTCTCACTATGTTAAGCATTTTAAATAATATTCAAATGAAGTTCGAAAATCTATTTTGTTCAACACTAACATAACATCGAGTAAAACTGATTTTTAACTTCATTTGACCATTATTTAAAGAGGTACTATAGTGAATCTTTACTTTTTAGCGATCTGCAACATGCTTGTAAAATATTAGCCGATTTTAAATTTTCATGTCAAAATAGTTCATTGTAATAGGTTAAACCCTTTGGAAATTGTCCATTTTCATAAAAAGATAGAAACAATACAAATTGGCAAATATTTGGTAGGCATGCTCGGAATGACTCAAAATTAAACTTTCACCATGTTAAGCATTTTAAATAAAACTCAAATGAAGTTTAAAAAACTATTTTGTTCAACACTAACATAACACCGAGTAAAAGTGATTTGAAAACTTCATTTGACCATTATTTATAGAGGTACCATAATGAAACTTGACTTTTTAGTAGTCTCAAACATGCATGTAAAATATTAGCCGATTTGAAAATTTTGAAATTTTCATGTCAAAATAGTTCATTGCCATAGGTGTTCCCTTTGGAATTTGAACATTTTCACACAAAAATTGAAACATTTCAAATTGACTAATATTTGGCGGGCATGTTCGGAATGACTAAAACATGAAGTTTCACCATGTTAAGCATTTTAAATAATAGTCAAATGAAGTTAAAAAAACTATTTTGTTCAACACTAACATAACACCGAGTAAAAGTGATTTGAAAACTTCATTTGACCATTATTTATAGAGGTACCATAATGAAACTTGACTTTTTAGTAGTCTCAAACATGCATGTAAAATATTAGCCGATTTGAAAATTTGTAAATTTTCATGTCAAAATAGTTCATTGCCATAGGTGTTCCCTTTGGAATTTGAACATTTTCACACAAAAATTGAAACATTTCAAATTGACTAATATTTGGCGGGCATGTTCGGAATGACTAAAACATGAAGTTTCACCATGTTAAGCATTTTAAATAATAGTCAAATGAAGTTAAAAAAACTATTTTGTTCAACACTAACATAACACCGAGTAAAAGTGATTTGAAAACTTCATTTGACCATTATTTATAGAGGTACCATAATGAAACTTGACTTTTTAGTAGTCTCAAACATGCATGTAAAATATTAGCCGATTTGAAAATTTTGAAATTTTCTTGTCAAAATGGTTCATTGCCATAGGTGTTCCCTTTGGAAATTGAACATTTTCACACAAAAATTGAAACATTTCAAATTGACTAATATTTGTGCATGTTCGGAATGACTAAAACATGAAGTTTCACCATGTTAAGCATTTTAAATAATAGTCAAATTAAGTTAAAAAAACTATTTTGTTCAACACTAACATAACACCGAGTAAAAGTGATTTGAAAACTTCATTTGACCATTATTTATAGAGGTACCATAATGAAACTTCTTTTTAGTAGTCTCAAACATGCATGTAAAATATTAGCCGATTTGAAAATTTGTAAATTTTCATGTCAAAATAGTTCATTGCCATAGGTGTTCCCTTTGGAATTTGAACATTTTCACACAAAAATTGAAACATTTCAAATTGACTAATATTTGGCGGGCATGTTCGGAATGACTAAAACATGAAGTTTCACCATGTTAAGCATTTTAAATAATAGTCAAATGAAGTTAAAAAAACTATTTTGTTCAACACTAACATAACACCGAGTAAAAGTGATTTGAAAACTTCATTTGACCATTATTTATAGAGGTACCATAATGAAACTTGACTTTTTAGTAGTCTCAAACATGCATGTAAAATATTAGCCGATTTGAAAATTTTGAAATTTTCATGTCAAAATGGTTCATTGCCATAGGTGTTCTATTTGGAAATTGAACATTTTCACACGAAAATTGAAACATTTCAAATTGACTAATATTTGTGGCAAGTTCAAAATGACTAAAACTTGAAGTCTCACTATGTTAAGCATTTTAAATAATATTCAAATGAAGTTCGGAAAATCTATTTTGTTCAACACTAACATAACATCGAGTAAAACTGATTTTTAACTTCATTTGACCATTATTTAAAGAGGTACTATAGTGAATCTTTACTTTTTAGCGATCCGCAACATGCTTGTAAAATATTAGCCGATTTTAAATTTTCATGTCAAAATAGTTCATTGTAATTGGTTAAACCCTTTGGAAATTGTCCATTTTCATAAAAAGATAGAAACAATACAAATTGGCAAATATTTGGTAGGCATGCTCGGAATGACTCAAAATTGAACTTTCACCATGTTAAGCATTTTAAATAAAACTCAAATGAAGTTAAAAAAACTATTTTGTTCAACACTAACATAACACCGAGTAAAAGTGATTTGAAAACTTCATTTGACCATTATTTATAGAGGTACCATAATGAAACTTGACTTTTTAGTAGTCTCAAACATGCATGTAAAATATTAGCCGATTTGAAAATTTTGAAATTTTCTTGTCAAAATGGTTCATTGCCATAGGTGTTCCCTTTGGAAATTGAACATTTTCACACAAAAATTGAAACATTTCAAATTGACTAATATTTGGTGAGCATGTTCGGAATGACTAAAACATGAAGTTTCACCATGTTAAGCATTTTAAATAATAGTCAAATTAAGTTAAAAAAACTATTTTGTTCAACACTAACATAACACCGAGTAAAAGTGATTTGAAAACTTCATTTGACCATTATTTATAGAGGTACCATAATGAAACTTCTTTTTAGTAGTCTCAAACATGCATGTAAAATATTAGCCGATTTGAAAATTTGTAAATTTTCATGTCAAAATAGTTCATTGCCATAGGTGTTCCCTTTGGAATTTGAACATTTTCACACAAAAATTGAAACATTTCAAATTGACTAATATTTGGCAGGCATGTTCGGAATGACTAAAACATGAAGTTTCACCATGTTAAGCATTTTAAATAATAGTCAAATGAAGTTAAAAAAACTATTTTGTTCAACACTAACATAACACCGAGTAAAAGTGATTTGAAAACTTCATTTGACCATTATTTATAGAGGTACCATAATGAAACTTGACTTTTTAGTAGTCTCAAACATGCATGTAAAATATTAGCCGATTTGAAAATTTGTAAATTTTCATGTCAAAATAGTTCATTGCCATAGGTGTTCCCTTTGGAATTTGAACATTTTCACACAAAAATTGAAACATTTCAAATTGACTAATATTTGGCGAGCATGTTCGGAATGACTAAAACATGAAGTTTCACCATGTTAAGCATTTTAAATAATAGTCAAATGAAGTTAAAAAAACTATTTTGTTCAACACTAACATAACACCGAGTAAAAGTGATTTGAAAACTTCATTTGACCATTATTTATAGAGGTACCATAATGAAACTTGACTTTTTAGTAGTCTCAAACATGCATGTAAAATATTAGCCGATTTGAAAATTTTGAAATTTTCATGTCAAAATGGTTCATTGCCATAGGTGTTCTATTTGGAAATTGAACATTTTCACACGAAAATTGAAACATTTCAAATTGACTAATATTTGGCAGGCAAGTTCAAAATGACTAAAACTTGAAGTCTCACTATGTTAAGCATTTTAAATAATATTCAAATGAAGTTCAGAAAATCTATTTTGTTCAACACTAACATAACATCGAGTAAAACTGATTTTTAACTTCATTTGACCATTATTTAAAGAGGTACTATAGTGAATCTTTACTTTTTAGCGATCCGCAACATGCTTGTAAAATATTAGCCGATTTTAAATTTTCATGTCAAAATAGTTCATTGTAATAGGTTAAACCCTTTGGAAATTGTCCATTTTCATAAAAAGATAGAAACAATACAAATTGGCAAATATTTGGTAGGCATGCTCGGAATGACTCAAAATTGAACTTTCACCATGTTAAGCATTTTAAATAAAACTCAAATGAAGTTAAAAAAACTATTTTGTTCAACACTAACATAACACCGAGTAAAAGTGATTTGAAAACTTCATTTGACCATTATTTATAGAGGTACCATAATGAAACTTGACTTTTTAGTAGTCTCAAACATGCATGTAAAATATTAGCCGATTTGAAAATTTTGAAATTTTCTTGTCAAAATGGTTCATTGCCATAGGTGTTCCCTTTGGAAATTGAACATTTTCACACAAAAATTGAAACATTTCAAATTGACTAATATTTGGCAGGCATGTTCGGAATGACTAAAACATGAAGTTTCACCATGTTAAGCATTTTAAATAATAGTCAAATTAAGTAAAAAAACTATTTTGTTCAACACTAACATAACACCGAGTAAAAGTGATTTGAAAACTTCATTTGACCATTATTTATAGAGGTACCATAATGAAACTTCTTTTTAGTAGTCTCAAACATGCATGTAAAATATTAGCCGATTTGAAAATTTGTAAATTTTCATGTCAAAATAGTTCATTGCCATAGGTGTTCCCTTTGGAATTTGAACATTTTCACACAAAAATTGAAACATTTCAAATTGACTAATATTTGGTGCATGTTCGGAATGACTAAAACATGAAGTTTCACCATGTTAAGCATTTTAAATAATAGTCAAATGAAGTTAAAAAAACTATTTTGTTCAACACTAACATAACACCGAGTAAAAGTGATTTGAAAACTTCATTTGACCATTATTTATAGAGGTACCATAATGAAACTTGACTTTTTAGTAGTCTCAAACATGCATGTAAAATATTAGCCGATTTGAAAATTTGTAAATTTTCATGTCAAAATAGTTCATTGCCATAGGTGTTCCCTTTGGAATTTGAACATTTTCACACAAAAATTGAAACATTTCAAATTGACTAATATTTGGCGAGCATGTTCGGAATGACTAAAACATGAAGTTTCACCATGTTAAGCATTTTAAATAATAGTCAAATGAAGTTAAAAAAACTATTTTGTTCAACACTAACATAACACCGAGTAAAAGTGATTTGAAAACTTCATTTGACCATTATTTATAGAGGTACCATAATGAAACTTGACTTTTTAGTAGTCTCAAACATGCATGTAAAATATTAGCCGATTTGAAAATTTTGAAATTTTCATGTCAAAATGGTTCATTGCCATAGGTGTTCTATTTGGAAATTGAACATTTTCACACGAAAATTGAAACATTTCAAATTGACTAATATTTGGTGAGCAAGTTCAAAATGACTAAAACTTGAAGTCTCACTATGTTAAGCATTTTAAATAATATTCAAATGAAGTTCGGAAAATCTATTTTGTTCAACACTAACATAACATCGAGTAAAACTGATTTTTAACTTCATTTGACCATTATTTAAAGAGGTACTATAGTGAATCTTTACTTTTTAGCGATCGCAACATGCTTGTAAAATATTAGCCGATTTTAAATTTTCATGTCAAAATAGTTCATTGTAATAGGTTAAACCCTTTGGAAATTGTCCATTTTCATAAAAAGATAGAAACAATACAAATTGGCAAATATTTGGTAGGCATGCTCGGAATGACTCAAAATTGAACTTTCACCACGTTAAGCATTTTAAATAAAACTCAAATGAAGTTAAAAAAACTATTTTGTTCAACACTAACATAACACCGAGTAAAAGTGATTTGAAAACTTCATTTGACCATTATTTATAGAGGTACCATAATGAAACTTGACTTTTTAGTAGTCTCAAACATGCATGTAAAATATTAGCCGATTTGAAAATTTGTAAATTTTCATGTCAAAATAGTTCATTGCCATAGGTGTTCCCTTTGGAATTTGAACATTTTCACACAAAAATTGAAACATTTCAAATTGACTAATATTTGGCGTGCATGTTCGGAATGACTAAAACATGAAGTTTCACCATGTTAAGCATTTTAAATAATAGTCAAATGAAGTTAAAAAAACTATTTTGTTCAACACTAACATAACACCGAGTAAAAGTGATTTGAAAACTTCATTTGACCATTATTTATAGAGGTACCATAATGAAACTTGACTTTTTAGTAGTCTCAAACATGCATGTAAAATATTAGCCGATTTGAAAATTTTGAAATTTTCATGTCAAAATGGTTCATTGCCATAGGTGTTCTATTTGGAAATTGAACATTTTCACACGAAAATTGAAACATTTCAAATTGACTAATATTTGGCAGTGCAAGTTCAAAATGACTAAAACTTGAAGTCTCACTATGTTAAGCATTTTAAATAATATTCAAATGAAGTTCGTAAAATCTATTTTGTTCAACACTAACATAACATCGAGTAAAACTGATTTTTAACTTCATTTGACCATTATTTAAAGAGGTACTATAGTGAATCTTTACTTTTTAGCAGTCCGCAACATGCTTGTAAAATATTAGCCGATTTTAAATTTTCATGTCAAAATAGTTCATTGTAATAGGTTAAACCCTTTGGAAATTGTCCATTTTCATAAAAAGATAGAAACAATACAAATTGGCAAATATTTGGTAGGCATGCTCGGAATGACTCAAAATTGAACTTTCACCACGTTAAGCATTTTAAATAAAACTCAAATGAAGTTAAAAAAACTATTTTGTTCAACACTAACATAACACCGAGTAAAAGTGATTTGAAAACTTCATTTGACCATTATTTATAGAGGTACCATAATGAAACTTGACTTTTTAGTAGTCTCAAACATGCATGTAAAATATTAGCCGATTTGAAAATTTGGAAATTTTCATGTCAAAATAGTTCATTGCCATAGGTGTTCCCTTTGGAATTTGAACATTTTCACACAAAAATTGAAACATTTCAAATTGACTAATATTTGGCAAGCATGTTCGGAATGACTAAAACATGAAGTTTCACCATGTTAAGCATTTTAAATAATAGTCAAATGAAGTTAAAAAAACTATTTTGTTCAACACTAACATAACACCGAGTAAAAGTGATTTGAAAACTTCATTTGACCATTATTTATAGAGGTACCATAATGAAACTTGACATTTTAGTAGTCTCAAACATGCATGTAAAATATTAGCCGATTTGAAAATTTTGAAATTTTTATGTCAAAATGGTTCATTGCCATAGGTGTTCTATTTGGAAATTGAACATTTTCACACGAAAATTGAAACATTTCAAATTGACTAATATTTGGCAGGCAAGTTCAAAATGACTAAAACTTGAAGTCTCACTATGTTAAGCATTTTAAATAATATTCAAATGAAGTTCGGAAAATCTATTTTGTTCAACACTAACATAACATCGAGTAAAACTGATTTTTAACTTCATTTGACCATTATTTAAAGAGGTACTATAGTGAATCTTTACTTTTTAGAAGTCTCCAACATGCTTGTAAAATATTAGCCGATTTTAAATTTTCATGTCAAAATAGTTCATTGTAATAGGTTAAACCCTTTGGAAATTGTCCATTTTCATAAAAAGATAGAAACAATACAAATTGGCAAATATTTGGTAGGCATGCTCGGAATGACTCAAAATTGAACTTTCACCATGTTAAGCATTTTAAATAAAACTCAAATGAAGTTAAAAAAACTATTTTGTTCAACACTAACATAACACCGAGTAAAAGTGATTTGAAAACTTCATTTGACCATTATTTATAGAGGTACCATAATGAAACTTGACATTTTAGTAGTCTCAAACATGCATGTAAAATATTAGCCGATTTGAAAATTTTGAAATTTTTATGTCAAAATGGTTCATTGCCATAGGTGTTCTATTTGGAAATTGAACATTTTCACACGAAAATTGAAACATTTCAAATTGACTAATATTTGGCGTGCAAGTTCAAAATGACTAAAACTTGAAGTCTCACTATGTTAAGCATTTTAAATAATATTCAAATGAAGTTCAGAAAATCTATTTTGTTCAACACTAACATAACATCGAGTAAAACTGATTTTTAACTTCATTTGACCATTATTTAAAGAGGTACTATAGTGAATCTTTACTTTTTAGTAGTCTCCAACATGCTTGTAAAATATTAGCCGATTTTAAATTTTCATGTCAAAATAGTTCATTGTAATAGGTTAAACCCTTTGGAAATTGTCCATTTTCATAAAAAGATAGAAACAATACAAATTGGCAAATATTTGGTAGGCATGCTCGGAATGACTCAAAATTGAACTTTCACCATGTTAAGCATTTTAAATAAAACTCAAATGAAGTTAAAAAAACTATTTTGTTCAACACTAACATAACACCGAGTAAAAGTGATTTGAAAACTTCATTTGACCATTATTTATAGAGGTACCATAATGAAACATGACTTTTAGTAGTCTCAAACATGCATGTAAAATATTAGCCGATTTGAAAATTTTGAAATTTTCTTGTCAAAATGGTTCATTGCCATAGGTGTTCCCTTTGGAAATTGAACATTTTCACACAAAAATTGAAACATTTCAAATTGACTAATATTTGGCGAGCATGTTCGGAATGACTAAAACATGAAGTTTCACCATGTTAAGCATTTTAAATAATAGTCAAATGAAGTTTAAAAAACTATTTTGTTCAACACTAACATAACACCGAGTAAAAGTGATTTGAAAACTTCATTTGACCATTATTTATAGAGGTACCATAATGAAACTTGACTTTTTAGTAGTCTCAAACATGCATGTAAAATATTAGCCGATTTGAAAATTTGTAAATTTTCATGTCAAAATAGTTCATTGCCATAGGTGTTCCTTTGGAATTTGAACATTTTCACACAAAAATTGAAACATTTCAAATTGACTAATATTTGGGAGCATGTTCGGAATGACTAAAACATGAAGTTTCACCATGTTAAGCATTTTAAATAATAGTCAAATGAAGTTAAAAAAACTATTTTGTTCAACACTAACATAACACCGAGTAAAAGTGATTTGAAAACTTCATTTGACCATTATTTATAGAGGTACCATAATGAAACTTGACTTTTTAGTAGTCTCAAACATGCATGTAAAATATTAGCCGATTTGAAAATTTGTAAATTTTCATGTCAAAATAGTTCATTGCCATAGGTGTTCCCTTTGGAATTTGAACATTTTCACACAAAAATTGAAACATTTCAAATTGACTAATATTTGGCGGGCATGTTCGGAATGACTAAAACATGAAGTTTCACCATGTTAAGCATTTTAAATAATAGTCAAATGAAGTTAAAAAAACTATTTTGTTCAACACTAACATAACACCGAGTAAAAGTGATTTGAAAACTTCATTTGACCATTATTTATAGAGGTACCATAATGAAACTTGACATTTTAGTAGTCTCAAACATGCATGTAAAATATTAGCCGATTTGAAAATTTTGAAATTTTCATGTCAAAATGGTTCATTGCCATAGGTGTTCTATTTGGAAATTGAACATTTTCACACAAAAATTGAAACATTTCAAATTGACTAATATTTGGCAAGCAAGTTCAAAATGACTAAAACTTGAAGTCTCACTATGTTAAGCATTTTAAATAATATTCAAATGAAGTTCATAAAATATATTTTGTTCAACACTAACATAACATCGAGTAAAACTGATTTTTAACTTCATTTGACCATTATTTAAAGAGGTACTATAGTGAATCTTTACTTTTTAGCGGTCTGCAACATGCTTGTAAAATATTAGCCGATTTTAAATTTTCATGTCAAAATAGTTCATTGTAATAGGTTAAACCCTTTGGAAATTGTCCATTTTCATAAAAAGATAGAAACAATACAAATTGGCAAATATTTGGTAGGCATGCTCGGAATGACTCAAAATTGAACTTTCACCATGTTAAGCATTTTAAATAAAACTCAAATGAAGTTAAAAAAACTATTTTGTTCAACACTAACATAACACCGAGTAAAAGTGATTTGAAAACTTCATTTGACCATTATTTATAGAGGTACCATAATGAAACTTGACTTTTTAGTAGTCTCAAACATGCATGTAAAATATTAGCCGATTTGAAAATTTTGAAATTTTCATGTCAAAATAGTTCATTGCCATAGGTGTTCCCTTTGGAATTTGAACATTTTCACACAAAAATTGAAACATTTCAAATTGACTAATATTTGGCGAGCATGTTCGGAATGACTAAAACATGAAGTTTCACCATGTTAAGCATTTTAAATAATAGTCAAATGAAGTTAAAAAAACTATTTTGTTCAACACTAACATAACACCGAGTAAAAGTGATTTGAAAACTTCATTTGACCATTATTTATAGAGGTACCATAATGAAACTTGACTTTTTAGTAGTCTCAAACATGCATGTAAAATATTAGCCGATTTGAAAATTTGTAAATTTTCATGTCAAAATAGTTCATTGCCATAGGTGTTCCCTTTGGAATTTGAACATTTTCACACAAAAATTGAAACATTTCAAATTGACTAATATTTGGCAGCATGTTCGGAATGACTAAAACATGAAGTTTCACCATGTTAAGCATTTTAAATAATAGTCAAATGAAGTTAAAAAAACTATTTTGTTCAACACTAACATAACACCGAGTAAAAGTGATTTGAAAACTTCATTTGACCATTATTTATAGAGGTACCATAATGAAACTTGACTTTTTAGTAGTCTCAAACATGCATGTAAAATATTAGCCGATTTGAAAATTTTGAAATTTTCATGTCAAAATGGTTCATTGCCATAGGTGTTCTATTTGGAAATTGAACATTTTCACACGAAAATTGAAACATTTCAAATTGACTAATATTTGGCTGAGCAAGTTCAAAATGACTAAAACTTGAAGTCTCACTATGTTAAGCATTTTAAATAATATTCAAATGAAGTTCGAAAAATCTATTTTGTTCAACACTAACATAACATCGAGTAAAACTGATTTTTAACTTCATTTGACCATTATTTAAAGAGGTACTATAGTGAATCTTTACTTTTTAGCAGTCTCGCAACATGCTTGTAAAATATTAGCCGATTTTAAATTTTCATGTCAAAATAGTTCATTGTAATAGGTTAAACCCTTTGGAAATTGTCCATTTTCATAAAAAGATAGAAACAATACAAATTGGCAAATATTTGGTACGCATGCTCGGAATGACTCAAAATTGAACTTTCACCACGTTAAGCATTTTAAATAAAACTCAAATGAAGTTAAAAAAACTATTTTGTTCAACACTAACATAACACCGAGTAAAAGTGATTTGAAAACTTCATTTGACCATTATTTATAGAGGTACCATAATGAAACTTGACTTTTTAGTAGTCTCAAACATGCATGTAAAATATTAGCCGATTTGAAAATTTGTAAATTTTCATGTCAAAATAGTTCATTGCCATAGGTGTTCCCTTTGGAATTTGAACATTTTCACACAAAAATTGAAACATTTCAAATTGACTAATATTTGGCTGTGCATGTTCGGAATGACTAAAACATGAAGTTTCACCATGTTAAGCATTTTAAATAATAGTCAAATGAAGTTAAAAAAACTATTTTGTTCAACACTAACATAACACCGAGTAAAAGTGATTTGAAAACTTCATTTGACCATTATTTATAGAGGTACCATAATGAAACTTGACTTTTTAGTAGTCTCAAACATGCATGTAAAATATTAGCCGATTTGAAAATTTTGAAATTTTCATGTCAAAATGGTTCATTGCCATAGGTGTTCTATTTGGAAATTGAACATTTTCACACGAAAATTGAAACATTTCAAATTGACTAATATTTGGCAGGCAAGTTCAAAATGACTAAAACTTGAAGTCTCACTATGTTAAGCATTTTAAATAATATTCAAATGAAGTTCAGAAAATCTATTTTGTTCAACACTAACATAACATCGAGTAAAACTGATTTTTAACTTCATTTGACCATTATTTAAAGAGGTACTATAGTGAATCTTTACTTTTTAGCAGTCTGCAACATGCTTGTAAAATATTAGCCGATTTTAAATTTTCATGTCAAAATAGTTCATTGTAATAGGTTAAACCCTTTGGAAATTGTCCATTTTCATAAAAAGATAGAAACAATACAAATTGGCAAATATTTGGTAGGCATGCTCGGAATGACTCAAAATTGAACTTTCACCACGTTAAGCATTTTAAATAAAACTCAAATGAAGTTAAAAAAACTATTTTGTTCAACACTAACATAACACCGAGTAAAAGTGATTTGAAAACTTCATTTGACCATTATTTATAGAGGTACCATAATGAAACTTGACTTTTTAGTAGTCTCAAACATGCATGTAAAATATTAGCCGATTTGAAAATTTGGAAATTTTCATGTCAAAATAGTTCATTGCCATAGGTGTTCCCTTTGGAATTTGAACATTTTCACACAAAAATTGAAACATTTCAAATTGACTAATATTTGGTGTGCATGTTCGAATGACTAAAACATGAAGTTTCACCATGTTAAGCATTTTAAATAATAGTCAAATGAAGTTAAAAAAACTATTTTGTTCAACACTAACATAACACCGAGTAAAAGTGATTTGAAAACTTCATTTGACCATTATTTATAGAGGTACCATAATGAAACTTGACATTTTAGTAGTCTCAAACATGCATGTAAAATATTAGCCGATTTGAAAATTTTGAAATTTTTATGTCAAAATGGTTCATTGCCATAGGTGTTCTATTTGGAAATTGAACATTTTCACACGAAAATTGAAACATTTCAAATTGACAAATATTTGGCAGTGCAAGTTCAAAATGACTAAAACTTGAAGTCTCACTATGTTAAGCATTTTAAATAATATTCAAATGAAGTTCAGAAAATCTATTTTGTTCAACACTAACATAACATCGAGTAAAACTGATTTTTAACTTCATTTGACCATTATTTAAAGAGGTACTATAGTGAATCTTTACTTTTTAGTAGTCCGCAACATGCTTGTAAAATATTAGCCGATTTTAAATTTTCATGTCAAAATAGTTCATTGTAATAGGTTAAACCCTTTGGAAATTGTCCATTTTCATAAAAAGATAGAAACAATACAAATTGGCAAATATTTGGTAGGCATGCTCGGAATGACTCAAAATTGAAGTTTCACCATGTTAAGCATTTTAAATAAAACTCAAATGAAGTTAAAAAAACTATTTTGTTCAACACTAACATAACACCGAGTAAAAGTGATTTGAAAACTTCATTTGACCATTATTTATAGAGGTACCATAATGAAACTTGACTTTTTAGTAGTCTCAAACATGCATGTAAAATATTAGCCGATTTGAAAATTTTGAAATTTTCTTGTCAAAATGGTTCATTGCCATAGGTGTTCCCTTTGGAAATTGAACATTTTCACACAAAAATTGAAACATTTCAAATTGACTAATATTTGGCGAGCATGTTCGGAATGACTAAAACATGAAGTTTCACCATGTTAAGCATTTTAAATAATAGTCAAATGAAGTTTAAAAAACTATTTTGTTCAACACTAACATAACACCGAGTAAAAGTGATTTGAAAACTTCATTTGACCATTATTTATAGAGGTACCATAATGAAACTTGACTTTTTAGTAGTCTCAAACATGCATGTAAAATATTAGCCGATTTGAAAATTTGTAAATTTTCATGTCAAAATAGTTCATTGCCATAGGTGTTCCCTTTGGAATTTGAACATTTTCACACAAAAATTGAAACATTTCAAATTGACTAATATTTGGCAGGCATGTTCGGAATGACTAAAACATGAAGTTTCACCATGTTAAGCATTTTAAATAATAGTCAAATGAAGTTAAAAAAACTATTTTGTTCAACACTAACATAACACCGAGTAAAAGTGATTTGAAAACTTCATTTGACCATTATTTATAGAGGTACCATAATGAAACTTGACTTTTTAGTAGTCTCAAACATGCATGTAAAATATTAGCCGATTTGAAAATTTGTGAAATTTTCATGTCAAAATAGTTCATTGCCATAGGTGTTCCCTTTGGAAATTGAACATTTTCACACAAAAATTGAAACATTTCAAATTGACTAATATTTGGCAGGCATGTTCGGAATGACTAAAACATGAAGTTTCACCATGTTAAGCATTTTAAATAATAGTCAAATGAAGTTAAAAAAAACTATTTTGTTCAACACTAACATAACACCGAGTAAAAGTGATTTGAAAACTTCATTTGACCATTATTTATAGAGGTACCATAATGAAACTTGACATTTTAGTAGTCTCAAACATGCATGTAAAATATTAGCCGATTTGAAAATTTTGAAATTTTCATGTCAAAATGGTTCATTGCCATAGGTGTTCTATTTGGAAATTGAACATTTTCACACGAAAATTGAAACATTTCAAATTGACTAATATTTGGCGTGTGCAAGTTCAAAATGACTAAAACTTGAAGTCTCACTATGTTAAGCATTTTAAATAATATTCAAATGAAGTTCATAAAATCTATTTTGTTCAACACTAACATAACATCGAGTAAAACTGATTTTTAACTTCATTTGACCATTATTTAAAGAGGTACTATAGTGAATCTTTACTTTTTAGCAGTCTGCAACATGCTTGTAAAATATTAGCCGATTTTAAATTTTCATGTCAAAATAGTTCATTGTAATAGGTTAAACCCTTTGGAAATTGTCCATTTTCATAAAAAGATAGAAACAATACAAATTGGCAAATATTTGGTAGGCATGCTCGGAATGACTCAAAATTGAACTTTCACCATGTTAAGCATTTTAAATAAAACTCAAATGAAGTTTAAAAAACTATTTTGTTCAACACTAACATAACACCGAGTAAAAGTGATTTGAAAACTTCATTTGACCATTATTTATAGAGGTACCATAATGAAACTTGACTTTTTAGTAGTCTCAAACATGCATGTAAAATATTAGCCGATTTGAAAATTTTGAAATTTTCATGTCAAAATAGTTCATTGCCATAGGTGTTCCCTTTGGAATTTGAACATTTTCACACAAAAATTGAAACATTTCAAATTGACTAATATTTATGGGGCATGTTCGGAATGACTAAAACATGAAGTTTCACCATGTTAAGCATTTTAAATAATAGTCAAATGAAGTTAAAAAAACTATTTTGTTCAACACTAACATAACACCGAGTAAAAGTGATTTGAAAACTTCATTTGACCATTATTTATAGAGGTACCATAATGAAACTTGACTTTTTAGTAGTCTCAAACATGCATGTAAAATATTAGCCGATTTGAAAATTTGTAAATTTTCATGTCAAAATAGTTCATTGCCATAGGTGTTCCCTTTGGAATTTGAACATTTTCACACAAAAATTGAAACATTTCAAATTGACTAATATTTGGCGGGCATGTTCGGAATGACTAAAACATGAAGTTTCACCATGTTAAGCATTTTAAATAATAGTCAAATGAAGTTAAAAAAACTATTTTGTTCAACACTAACATAACACCGAGTAAAAGTGATTTGAAAACTTCATTTGACCATTATTTATAGAGGTACCATAATGAAACTTGACTTTTTAGTAGTCTCAAACATGCATGTAAAATATTAGCCGATTTGAACATTTTGAAATTTTCATGTCAAAATGGTTCATTGCCATAGGTGTTCTATTTGGAAATTGAACATTTTCACACGAAAATTGAAACATTTCAAATTGACTAATATTTGTGCAAGTTCAAAATGACTAAAACTTGATGTCTCACTATGTTAAGCATTTTAAATAATATTCAAATGAAGTTCATAAAATCTATTTTGTTCAACACTAACATAACATCGAGTAAAACTGATTTTTAACTTCATTTGACCATTATTTAAAGAGGTACTATAGTGAATCTTTACTTTTTAGTAGTCCGCAACATGCTTGTAAAATATTAGCCGATTTTAAATTTTCATGTCAAAATAGTTCATTGTAATAGGTTAAACCCTTTGGAAATTGTCCATTTTCATAAAAAGATAGAAACATTACAAATTGACAAATATTTGGTAGGCATGCTCGGAATGACTCAAAATTGAACTTTCACCATGTTAAGCATTTTAAATAAAACTCAAATGAAGTTAAAAAAACTATTTTGTTCAACACTAACATAACACCGAGTAAAAGTGATTTGAAAACTTCATTTGACCATTATTTATAGAGGTACCATAATGAAACTTGACTTTTTAGTAGTCTCAAACATGCATGTAAAATATTAGCCGATTTGAAAATTTTGAAATTTTCTTGTCAAAATGGTTCATTGCCATAGGTGTTCCCTTTGGAAATTGAACATTTTCACACAAAAATTGAAACATTTCAAATTGACTAATATTTGGCAAGCATGTTCGGAATGACTAAAACATGAAGTTTCACCATGTTAAGCATTTTAAATAATAGTCAAATGAAGTTAAAAAAACTATTTTGTTCAACACTAACATAACACCGAGTAAAAGTGATTTGAAAACTTCATTTGACCATTATTTATAGAGGTACCATAATGAAACTTGACTTTTTAGTAGTCTCAAACATGCATGTAAAATATTAGCCGATTTGAAAATTTGGAAATTTTCATGTCAAAATAGTTCATTGCCATAGGTGTTCCCTTTGGAAATTGAACATTTTCACACAAAAATTGAAACATTTCAAATTGACTAATATTTGGCGTGCATGTTCGGAATGACTAAAACATGAAGTTTCACCATGTTAAGCATTTTAAATAATAGTCAAATGAAGTTAAAAAAACTATTTTGTTCAACACTAACATAACACCGAGTAAAAGTGATTTGAAAACTTCATTTGACCATTATTTATAGAGGTACCATAATGAAACTTGACTTTTTAGTAGTCTCAAACATGCATGTAAAATATTAGCCGATTTGAAAATTTTGAAATTTTCATGTCAAAATGGTTCATTGCCATAGGTGTTCTATTTGGAAATTGAACATTTTCACACAAAAATTGAAACATTTCAAATTGACTAATATTTGGCAGGCAAGTTCGAAATGACTAAAACTTGAAGTTTCACTATGTTAAGCATTTTAAATAATATTCAAATGAAGTTCATAAAATCTATTTTGTTCAACACTAACATAACATCGAGTAAAACTGATTTTTAACTTCATTTGACCATTATTTAAAGAGGTACTATAGTGAATCTTTACTTTTTAGCGATCGCAACATGCTTGTAAAATATTAGCCGATTTTAAATTTTCATGTCAAAATGGTTCATTGTAATAGGTTAATCCCTTTGGAAATTGTCCATTTTCATAAAAAAATAGAAACATTACAAATTGACTAATATTTGGTAGGCATGCTCGGAATGACTCAAAATTGAAGTTTCACCATGTTAAGCATTTTAAATAAAACTCAAATGAAGTTAAAATAACTATTTTGTTCAACACTAACATAACACCGAGTAAAAGTGATTTGAAAACTTCATTTGACCATTATTTATAGAGGTACCATAATGAAACTTGACTTTTTAGTAGTCTCAAACATGCATGTAAAATATTAGCCGATTTGAAAATTTGGAAATTTTCATGTCAAAATAGTTCATTGCCATAGGTGTTCCCTTTGGAAATTGAACATTTTCACACAAAAATTGAAACATTTCAAATTGACTAATATTTGGCAGGCATGTTCGGAATGACTAAAACATGAAGTTTCACCATGTTAAGCATTTTAAATAATAGTCAAATGAAGTTAAAAAAACTATTTTGTTCAACACTAACATAACACCGAGTAAAAGTGATTTGAAAACTTCATTTGACCATTATTTATAGAGGTACCATAATGAAACTTGACTTTTTAGTAGTCTCAAACATGCATGTAAAATATTAGCCGATTTGAAAATTTTGAAATTTTCATGTCAAAATGGTTCATTGCCATAGGTGTTCTATTTGGAAATTGAACATTTTCACACGAAAATTGAAACATTTCAAATTGACTAATATTTGGTGCAAGTTCGAAATGACTAAAACTTGAAGTTTCACTATGTTAAGCATTTTAAATAATATTCAAATGAAGTTCATAAAATCTATTTTGTTCAACACTAACATAACATCGAGTAAAACTGATTTTTAACTTCATTTGACCATTATTTAAAGAGGTACTATAGTGAATCTTTACTTTTTAGTAGTCCGCAACATGCTTGTAAAATATTAGCCGATTTTAAATTTTCATGTCAAAATGGTTCATTGTAATAGGTTAATCCCTTTGGAAATTGTCCATTTTCATAAAAAAATAGAAACATTACAAATTGACTAATATTTGGTAGGCATGCTCGGAATGACTCAAAATTGAAGTTTCACCATGTTAAGCATTTTAAATAAAACTCAAATGAAGTTAAAATAACTATTTTGTTCAACACTAACATAACACCGAGTAAAAGTGATTTGAAAACTTCATTTGACCATTATTTATAGAGGTACCATAATGAAACTTGACTTTTTAGTAGTCTCAAACATGCATGTAAAATATTAGCCGATTTGAAAATTTTGAAATTTTCATGTCAAAATGGTTCATTGCCATAGGTGTTCCCTTTGGAAATTGAACATTTTCACACAAAAATTGAAACATTTCAAATTGACTAATATTTGGCAGGCATATTCGGAATGACTAAAACATGAAGTTTCACCATGTTAAGCATTTTAAATAATAGTCAAATGAAGTTAAAAAAACTATTTTGTTCAACACTAACATAACACCGAGTAAAAGTGATTTGAAAACTTCATTTGACCATTATTTATAGAGGTACCATAATGAAACTTGACTTTTTAGTAGTCTCAAACATGCATGTAAAATATTAGCCGATTTGAAAATTTTGAAATTTTCATGTCAAAATGGTTCATTGCCATAGGTGTTCTATTTGGAAATTGAACATTTTCACACGAAAATTGAAACATTTCAAATTGACTAATATTTGGCGTGCAAGTTCGAAATGACTAAAACTTGAAGTTTCACTATGTTAAGCATTTTAAATAATATTCAAATGAAGTTCATAAAATCTATTTTGTTCAACACTAACATAACATCGAGTAAAACTGATTTTTAACTTCATTTGACCATTATTTAAAGAGGTACTATAGTGAATCTTTACTTTTTAGCGATACCGCAACATGCTTGTAAAATATTAGCCGATTTTAAATTTTCATGTCAAAATGGTTCATTGTAATAGGTTAATCCCTTTGGAAATTGTCCATTTTCATAAAAAAATAGAAACATTACAAATTGACTAATATTTGGTAGGCATGCTCGGAATGACTCAAAATTGAAGTTTCACCATGTTAAGCATTTTAAATAAAACTCAAATGAAGTTAAAATAACTATTTTGTTCAACACTAACATAACACCGAGTAAAAGTGATTTGAAAACTTCATTTGACCATTATTTATAGAGGTACCATAATGAAACTTGACTTTTTAGTAGTCTCAAACATGCATGTAAAATATTAGCCGATTTGAAAATTTTGAAATTTTCATGTCAAAATGGTTCATTGCCATAGGTGTTCCCTTTGGAAATTGAACATTTTCACACAAAAATTGAAACATTTCAAATTGACTAATATTTGGCAGTGCATGTTCGGAATGACTAAAACATGAAGTTTCACCATGTTAAGCATTTTAAATAATAGTCAAATGAAGTTAAAAAAACTATTTTGTTCAACACTAACATAACACCGAGTAAAAGTGATTTGAAAACTTCATTTGACCATTATTTATAGAGGTACCATAATGAAACTTGACTTTTTAGTAGTCTCAAACATGCATGTAAAATATTAGCCGATTTGAAAATTTTGAAATTTTCATGTCAAAATGGTTCATTGCCATAGGTGTTCTATTTGGAAATTGAACATTTTCACACGAAAATTGAAACATTTCAAATTGACTAATATTTGTGCAAGTTCGAAATGACTAAAACTTGAAGTCTCACTATGTTAAGCATTTTAAATAATATTCAAATGAAGTTCATAAAATCTATTTTGTTCAACACTAAAATAACATCGAGTAAAACTGATTTTTAACTTCATTTGACCATTATTTAAAGAGGTACTATAGTGAATCTTTACTTTTTAGCAGTCTCGCAACATGCTTGTAAAATATTAGCCGATTTTAAATTTTCATGTCAAAATGGTTCATTGTAATAGGTTAATCCCTTTGGAAATTGTCCATTTTCATAAAAAAATAGAAACAATACAAATTGACTAATATTTGGTAGGCATGCTCGGAATGACTCAAAATTGAAGTTTCACCATGTTAAGCATTTTAAATAAAACTCAAATGAAGTTAAAAAAACTATTTTGTTCAACACTAACATAACACCGAGTAAAAGTGATTTGAAAACTTCATTTGACCATTATTTATAGAGGTACCATAATGAAACTTGACTTTTTAGTAGTCTCAAACATGCATGTAAAATATTAGCCGATTTGAAAATTTTGAAACTTTCTTGTCAAAATGGTTCATTGCCATAGGTGTTCCCTTTGGAATTTGAACATTTTCACACAAAAATTGAAACATTTCAAATTGACTAATATTTGGCAGGCATGTTCGGAATGACTAAAACATGAAGTTTCACCATGTTAAGCATTTTAAATAATAGTCAAATGAAGTTAAAAAAACTATTTTGTTCAACACTAACATAACACCGAGTAAAAGTGATTTGAAAACTTCATTTGACCATTATTTATAGAGGTACCATAATGAAACTTGACTTTTTAGTAGTCTCAAACATGCATGTAAAATATTAGCCGATTTGAAAATTTGTAAATTTTCATGTCAAAATAGTTCATTGCCATAGGTGTTCCCTTTGGAATTTGAACATTTTCACACAAAAATTGAAACTTTCAAATTGACTAATATTTGGCAGGCATGTTCGGAATGACTAAAACATGAAGTTTCACCATGTTAAGTATTTTAAATAATAGTCAAATGAAGTTAAAAAAAACTATTTTGTTCAACACTAACATAACACCGAGTAAAAGTGATTTGAAAACTTCATTTGACCATTATTTATAGAGGTACCATAATGAAACTTGACTTTTTAGTAGTCTCAAACATGCATGTAAAATATTAGCCGATTTGAAAATTTTGAAATTTTCATGTCAAAATGGTTCATTGCCATAGGTGTTCTATTTGGAAATTGAACATTTTCACACGAAAATTGAAACATTTCAAATTGACTAATATTTTGAGTGCAAGTTCAAAATGACTAAAACTTGAAGTCTCACTATGTTAAGCATTTTAAATAATATTCAAATGAAGTTCAGAAAATCTATTTTGTTCAACACTAACATAACATCGAGTAAAACTGATTTTTAACTTCATTTGACCATTATTTAAAGAGGTACTATAGTGAATCTTTACTTTTTAGCGATCTGCAACATGCTTGTAAAATATTAACCGATTTTAAATTATCATGTCAAAATGGTTCATTGTAATAGGTTAATCCCTTTGGAAATTGTCCATTTTCATAAAAAGATAGAAACAATACAAATTGACAAATATTTGGTAGGCATGCTCGGAATGACTCAAAATTGAAGTTTCACCATGTTAAGCATTTTAAATAAAACTCAAATGAAGTTAAAAAAACTATTTTGTTCAACACTAACATAACACCGAGTAAAAGTGATTTGAAAACTTCATTGACCATTATTTATAGAGGTACCATAATGAAACTTGACTTTTTAGTAGTCTCAAACATGCATGTAAAATATTAGCCGATTTGAAAATTTTGAAACTTTCTTGTCAAAATGGTTCATTGCCATAGGTGTTCCCTTTGGAATTTGAACATTTTCACACAAAAATTGAAACATTTCAAATTGACTCATATTTGGCAGGCATGTTCGGAATGACTAAAACATGAAGTTTCACCATGTTAAGCATTTTAAATAATAGTCAAATGAAGTTAAAAAAACTATTTTGTTCAACACTAACATAACACCGAGTAAAAGTGATTTGAAAACTTCATTTGACCATTATTTATAGAGGTACCATAATGAAACTTGACTTTTTAGTAGTCTCAAACATGCATGTAAAATATTAGCCGATTTGAAAATTTGTAAATTTTCATGTCAAAATAGTTCATTGGCATAGGTGTTCCCTTTGGAATTTGAACATTTTCACACAAAAATTGAAACATTTCAAATTGACTAATATTTGGCGTGCATGTTCGGAATGACTAAAACATGAAGTTTCACCATGTTAAGCATTTTAAATAATAGTCAAATGAAGTTAAAAAAACTATTTTGTTCAACACTAACATAACACCGAGTAAAAGTGATTTGAAAACTTCATTTGACCATTATTTATAGAGGTACCATAATGAAACTTGACTTTTTAGTAGTCTCAAACATGCATGTAAAATATTAGCCGATTTGAAAATTTTGAAATTTTCATGTCAAAATGGTTCATTGCCATAGGTGTTCTATTTGGAAATTGAACATTTTCACACGAAAATTGAAACATTTCAAATTGACTAATATTTGGCAAGCAAGTTCAAAATGACTAAAACTTGAAGTCTCACTATGTTAAGCATTTTAAATAATATTCAAATGAAGTTCGTAAAATCTATCTTGTTCAACACTAACATAACATCGAGTAAAACTGATTTTTAACTTCATTTGACCATTATTTAAAGAGGTACTATAGTGAATCTTTACTTTTTAGCGATCGCAACATGCTTGTAAAATATTAGCCGATTTTAAATTATCATGTCAAAATGGTTCATTGTAATAGGTTAATCCCTTTGGAAATTGTCCATTTTCATAAAAAGATAGAAACAATACAAATTGACAAATATTTGGTAGGCATGCTCGGAATGACTCAAAATTGAACTTTCACCATGTTAAGCATTTTAAATAAAACTCAAATGAAGTTAAAAAAACTATTTTGTTCAACACTAACATAACACCGAGTAAAAGTGATTTGAAAACTTCATTTGACCATTATTTATAGAGGTACCATAATGAAACTTGACTTTTTAGTAGTCTCAAACATGCATGTAAAATATTAGCCGATTTGAAAATTTTTAAAGTTTCTTGTCAAAATGGTTCATTGCCATAGGTGTTCCCTTTGGAAATTGAACATTTTCACACAAAAATTGAAACATTTCAAATTGACTAATATTTGGCAGGCATGTTCGGAATGACTAAAACATGAAGTTTCACCATGTTAAGCATTTTAAATAATAGTCAAATGAAGTTAAAAAAACTATTTTGTTCAACACTAACATAACACCGAGTAAAAGTGATTTGAAAACTTCATTTGACCATTATTTATAGAGGTACCATAATGAAACTTGACTTTTTAGTAGTCTCAAACATGCATGTAAAATATTAGCCGATTTGAAAATTTGTAAATTTTCATGTCAAAATAGTTCATTGCCATAGGTGTTCCCTTTGGAATTTGAACATTTTCACACAAAAATTGAAACATTTCAAATTGACTAATATTTGGCAGGCATGTTCGGAATGACTAAAACATGAAGTTTCACCATGTTAAGCATTTTAAATAATAGTCAAATGAAGTTAAAAAAACTATTTTGTTCAACACTAACATAACACCGAGTAAAAGTGATTTGAAAACTTCATTTGACCATTATTTATAGAGGTACCATAATGAAACTTGACTTTTTAGTAGTCTCAAACATGCATGTAAAATATTAGCCGATTTGAAAATTTGTAAATTTTCATGTCAAAATAGTTCATTGCCATAGGTGTTCCCTTTGGAATTTGAACATTTTCACACAAAAATTGAAACATTTCAAATTGACTAATATTTGGAGGCATGTTCGGAATGACTAAAACATGAAGTTTCACCATGTTAAGCATTTTAAATAATAGTCAAATGAAGTTAAAAAAACTATTTTGTTCAACACTAACATAACACCGAGTAAAAGTGATTTGAAAACTTCATTTGACCATTATTTATAGAGGTACCATAATGAAACTTGACTTTTTAGTAGTCTCAAACATGCATGTAAAATATTAGCCGATTTAAAAATTTTGAAATTTTCATGTCAAAATGGTTCATTGCCATAGGTGTTCTATTTGGAAATTGAACATTTTCACACGAAAATTGAAACATTTCAAATTGACTAATATTTGGCGAGCAAGTTCAAAATGACTAAAACTTGAAGTCTCACTATGTTAAGCATTTTAAATAATATTCAAATGAAGTTCGAGAAAATCTATTTTGTTCAACACTAACATAACATCGAGTAAAACTGATTTTTAACTTCATTTGACCATTATTTAAAGAGGTACTATAGTGAATCTTTACTTTTTAGCGAGTCCGCAACATGCTTGTAAAATATTAGCCGATTTTAAATTTTCATGTCAAAATAGTTCATTGTAATAGGTTAAACCCTTTGGAAATTGTCCATTTTCATAAAAAGATAGAAACAATACAAATTGGCAAATATTTGGTAGGCATGCTCGGAATGACTCAAAATTGAACTTTCACCATGTTAAGCATTTTAAATAAAACTCAAATGAAGTTAAAAAAACTATTTTGTTCAACACTAACATAACACCGAGTAAAAGTGATTTGAAAACTTCATTTGACCATTATTTATAGAGGTACCATAATGGAACTTGACTTTTTAGTAGTCTCAAACATGCATGTAAAATATTAGCCGATTTGAAAATTTTGAAATTTTCTTGTCAAAATGGTTCATTGCCATAGGTGTTCCCTTTGGAAATTGAACATTTTCACACAAAAATTGAAACATTTCAAATTGACTAATATTTGGCGAGCATGTTCGGAATGACTAAAACATGAAGTTTCACCATGTTAAGCATTTTAAATAATAGTCAAATGAAGTTAAAAAAACTATTTTGTTCAACACTAACATAACACCGAGTAAAAGTGATTTGAAAACTTCATTTGACCATTATTTATAGAGGTACCATAATGAAACTTGACTTTTTAGTAGTCTCAAACATGCATGTAAAATATTAGCCGATTTGAAAATTTTGAAATTTTCATGTCAAAATGGTTCATTGCCATAGGTGTTCTATTTGGAAATTGAACATTTTCACACGAAAATTGAAACATTTCAAATTGACTAATATTTGGCGTGCAAGTTCAAAATGACTAAAACTTGAAGTCTCACTATGTTAAGCATTTTAAATAATATTCAAATGAAGTTCAGAAAATCTATTTTGTTCAACACTAACATAACATCGAGTAAAACTGATTTTTAACTTCATTTGACCATTATTTAAAGAGGTAGTATAGTGAATCTTTACTTTTTAGCGAGTCGCAACATGCTTGTAAAATATTAGCCGATTTTAAATTTTCATGTCAAAATAGTTCATTGTAATAGGTTTAACCCTTTGGAAATTGTCCATTTTCATAAAAAGATAGAAACAATACAAATTTGCAAATATTTGGTAGGCATGCTCAGAATGACTCAAAATTGAAGTTTCACCATGTTAAGCATTTTAAATAAAACTCAAATGAAGTTAAAAAAACTATTTTGTTCAACACTAACATAACACCGAGTAAAAGTGATTTGAAAACTTCATTTGACCATTATTTATAGAGGTACCATAATGAAACTTGACTTTTTAGTAGTCTCAAACATGCATGTAAAATATTAGCCGATTTGAAAATTTTGAAATTTTCTTGTCAAAATGGTTCATTGCCATAGGTGTTCCCTTTGGAAATTGAACATTTTCACACAAAAATTGAAACATTTCAAATTGACTAATATTTGGCAGCATGTTCGGAATGACTAAAACATGAAGTTTCACCATGTTAAGCATTTTAAATAATAGTCAAATGAAGTTAAAAAAACTATTTTGTTCAACACTAACATAACACCGAGTAAAAGTGATTTGAAAACTTCATTTGACCATTATTTATAGAGGTACCATAATGAAACTTGACTTTTTAGTAGTCTCAAACATGCATGTAAAATATTAGCCGATTTGAAAATTTTGAAATTTTCATGTCAAAATGGTTCATTGCCATAGGTGTTCTATTTGGAAATTGAACATTTTCACACGAAAATTGAAACATTTCAAATTGACTAATATTTTGTGCAAGTTCAAAATGACTAAAACTTGAAGTCTCACTATGTTAAGCATTTTAAATAATATTCAAATGAAGTTCGGAAAATCTATTTTGTTCAACACTAACATAACATCGAGTAAAACTGATTTTTAACTTCATTTGACCATTATTTAAAGAGGTACTATAGTGAATCTTTACTTTTTAGCAGTCGCAACATGCTTGTAAAATATTAGCCGATTTTAAATTATCATGTCAAAATGGTTCATTGTAATAGGTTAATCCCTTTGGAAATTGTCCATTTTCATAAAAAGATAGAAACAATACAAATTGACAAATATTTGGTAGGCATGCTCGGAATGACTCAAAATTGAAGTTTCACCATGTTAAGCATTTTAAATAAAACTCAAATGAAGTTAAAAAAACTATTTTGTTCAACACTAACATAACACCGAGTAAAAGTGATTTGAAAACTTCATTGACCATTATTTATAGAGGTACCATAATGAAACTTGACTTTTTAGTAGTCTCAAACATGCATGTAAAATATTAGCCGATTTGAAAATTTTGAAACTTTCTTGTCAAAATGGTTCATTGCCATAGGTGTTCCCTTTGGAATTTGAACATTTTCACACAAAAATTGAAACATTTCAAATTGACTAATATTTGGCGAGCATGTTCGAATGACTAAAACATGAAGTTTCACCATGTTAAGCATTTTAAATAATAGTCAAATGAAGTTAAAAAAACTATTTTGTTCAACACTAACATAACACCGAGTAAAAGTGATTTGAAAACTTCATTTGACCATTATTTATAGAGGTACCATAATGAAACTTGACTTTTTAGTAGTCTCAAACATGCATGTAAAATATTAGCCGATTTGAAAATTTGTAAATTTTCATGTCAAAATAGTTCGTTGCCATAGGTGTTCCCTTTGGAATTTGAACATTTTCACACAAAAATTGAAACTTCAAATTGACTAATATTTGGCAGGCATGTTCGGAATGACTAAAACATGAAGTTTCACCATGTTAAGCATTTTAAATAATAGTCAAATGAAGTTAAAAAAAAACTATTTTGTTCAACACTAACATAACACCGAGTAAAAGTGATTTGAAAACTTCATTTGACCATTATTTATAGAGGTACCATAATGAAACTTGACTTTTTAGTAGTCTCAAACATGCATGTAAGATATTAGCCGATTTGAAAATTTTGAAATTTTCATGTCAAAATGGTTCATTGCCATAGGTGTTCTATTTGGAAATTGAACATTTTCACACGAAAATTGAAACATTTCAAATTGACTAATATTTGGCAGTGCAAGTTCAAAATGACTAAAACTTGAAGTCTCACTATGTTAAGCATTTTAAATAATATTCAAATGAAGTTCAGAAAATCTATTTTGTTCAACACTAACATAACATCGAGTAAAACTGATTTTTAACTTCATTTGACCATTATTTAAAGAGGTACTATAGTGAATCTTTACTTTTTAGCAGTCTGCAACATGCTTGTAAAATATTAGCCGATTTTAAATTATCATGTCAAAATGGTTCATTGTAATAGGTTAATCCCTTTGGAAATTGTCCATTTTCATAAAAAGATAGAAACAATACAAATTGACAAATATTTGGTAGGCATGCTCGGAATGACTCAAAATTGAAGTTTCACCATGTTAAGCATTTTAAATAAAACTCAAATGAAGTTAAAAAAACTATTTTGTTCAACACTAACATAACACCGAGTAAAAGTGATTTGAAAACTTCATTGACCATTATTTATAGAGGTACCATAATGAAACTTGACTTTTTAGTAGTCTCAAACATGCATGTAAAATATTAGCCGATTTGAAAATTTTGAAACTTTCTTGTCAAAATGGTTCATTGCCATAGGTGTTCCCTTTGGAATTTGAACATTTTCACACAAAAATTGAAACATTTCAAATTGACTAATATTTGGCGAGCATGTTCGGAATGACTAAAACATGAAGTTTCACCATGTTAAGCATTTTAAATAATAGTCAAATGAAGTTAAAAAAACTATTTTGTTCAACACTAACATAACACCGAGTAAAAGTGATTTGAAAACTTCATTTGACCATTATTTATAGAGGTACCATAATGAAACTTGACTTTTTAGTAGTCTCAAACATGCATGTAAAATATTAGCCGATTTGAAAATTTGTAAATTTTCATGTCAAAATAGTTCATTGCCATAGGTGTTCCCATTGGAATTTGAACATTTTCACACAAAAATTGAAACATTTCAAATTGACTAATATTTGGCAGTGCATGTTCGGAATGACTAAAACATGAAGTTTCACCATGTTAAGCATTTTAAATAATAGTCAAATGAAGTTAAAAAAACTATTTTGTTCAACACTAACATAACACCGAGTAAAAGTGATTTGAAAACTTCATTTGACCATTATTTATAGAGGTACCAAAATGAAACTTGACTTTTTAGTAGTCTCAAACATGCATGTAAAATATTAGCCGATTTGAAAATTTTGAAATTTTCATGTCAAAATGGTTCATTGCCATAGGTGTTCTATTTGGAAATTGAACATTTTCACACGAAAATTGAAACATTTCAAATTGACTAATATTTGGCAGCAAGTTCAAAATGACTAAAACTTGAAGTCTCACTATGTTAAGCATTTTAAATAATATTCAAATGAAGTTCGAAAATCTATTTTGTTCAACACTAACATAACATCGAGTAAAACTGATTTTTAACTTCATTTGACCATTATTTAAAGAGGTACTATAGTGAATCTTTACTTTTTAGCGACCGCAACATGCTTGTAAAATATTAGCCGATTTTAAATTATCATGTCAAAATGGTTCATTGTAATAGGTTAATCCCTTTGGAAATTGTCCATTTTCATAAAAAGATAGAAACAATACAAATTGACAAATATTTGGTAGGCATGCTCGGAATGACTCAAAATTGAAGTTTCACCATGTTAAGCATTTTAAATAAAACTCAAATGAAGTTAAAAAAACTATTTTGTTCAACACTAACATAACACCGAGTAAAAGTGATTTGAAAACTTCATTGACCATTATTTATAGAGGTACCATAATGAAACTTGACTTTTTAGTAGTCTCAAACATGCATGTAAAATATTAGCCGATTTGAAAATTTTGAAATTTCTTGTCAAAATGGTTCATTGCCATAGGTGTTCCCTTTGGAATTTGAACATTTTCACACAAAAATTGAAACATTTCAAATTGACTCATATTTGGCGTGCATGTTCGGAATGACTAAAACATGAAGTTTCACCATGTTAAGCATTTTAAATAATAGTCAAATGAAGTTAAAAAAACTATTTTGTTCAACACTAACATAACACCGAGTAAAAGTGATTTGAAAACTTCATTTGACCATTATTTATAGAGGTACCATAATGAAACTTGACTTTTTAGTAGTCTCAAACATGCATGTAAAATATTAGCCGATTTGAAAATTTGTAAATTTTCATGTCAAAATAGTTCATTGCCATAGGTGTTCCCTTTGGAATTTGAACATTTTCACACAAAAATTGAAACATTTCAAATTGACTAATATTTGGCGAGCATGTTCGGAATGACTAAAACATGAAGTTTCACCATGTTAAGCATTTTAAATAATAGTCAAATGAAGTTAAAAAAACTATTTTGTTCAACACTAACATAACACCGAGTAAAAGTGATTTGAAAACTTCATTTGACCATTATTTATAGAGGTACCATAATGAAACTTGACTTTTTAGTAGTCTCAAACATGCATGTAAAATATTAGCCGATTTGAAAATTTGTAAATTTTCATGTCAAAATAGTTCATTGCCATAGGTGTTCCCTTTGGAATTTGAACATTTTCACACAAAAATTGAAACATTTCAAATTGACTAATATTTGGCGTGCATGTTCGGAATGACTAAAACATGAAGTTTCACCATGTTAAGCATTTTAAATAATAGTCAAATGAAGTTCGAAAAATCTATTTTGTTCAACACTAACATAACATCGAGTAAAACTGATTTTTAACTTCATTTGACCATTATTTAAAGAGGTACTATAGTGAATCTTTACTTTTTAGCGATCCGCAACATGCTTGTAAAATATTAGCCGATTTTAAATTTTCATGTCAAAATAGTTCATTGTAATAGGTTAAACCCTTTGGAAATTGTCCATTTTCATAAAAAGATAGAAACAATACAAATTGACAAATATTTGGTAGGCATGCTCGGAATGACTCAAAATTGAACTTTCACCATGTTAAGCATTTTAAAAAAAACTCAAATGAAGTTAAAAAAACTATTTTGTTCAACACTAACATAACACCGAGTAAAAGTGATTTGAAAACTTCATTTGACCATTATTTATAGAGGTACCATAATGAAACTTGACTTTTTAGTAGTCTCAAACATGCATGTAAAATATTAGCCGATTTGAAAATTTTGAAATTTTCATGTCAAAATGGTTCATTGCCATAGGTGTTCTATTTGGAAATTGAACATTTTCACACGAAAATTGAAACATTTCAAATTGACTAATATTTGGTGTGCAAGTTCAAAATGACTAAAACTTGAAGTCTCACTATCTTAAGCATTTTAAATAATATTCAAATGAAGTTCAGAAAATCTATTTTGTTCAACACTAACATAACATCGAGTAAAACTGATTTTTAACTTCATTTGACCATTATTTAAAGAGGTACTATAGTGAATCTTTACTTTTTAGCAGTCTGCAACATGCTTGTAAAATATTAGCCGATTTCAAATTTTCATGTCAAAATAGTTCATTGTAATAGGTTAAACCCTTTGGAAATTGTCCATTTTCATAAAAAGATAGAAACAATACAAATTGGCAAATATTTGGTAGGCATGCTCGGAATGACTCAAAATTGAACTTTCACCATGTTAAGCATTTTAAATAAAACTCAAATGAAGTTAAAAAAACTATTTTGTTCAACACTAACATAACACCGAGTAAAAGTGATTTGAAAACTTCATTTGACCATTATTTATAGAGGTACCATAATGAAACTTGACTTTTTAGTAGTCTCAAACATGCATGTAAAATATTAGCCGATTTGAAAATTTTGAAACTTTCTTGTCAAAATGGTTCATTGCCATAGGTGTTCCCTTTGGAATTTGAACATTTTCACACAAAAATTGAAACATTTCAAATTGACTAATATTTGGCAGGCATGTTCGGAATGACTAAAACATGAAGTTTCACCATGTTAAGCATTTTAAATAATAGTCAAATGAAGTTAAAAAAACTATTTTGTTCAACACTAATATAACACCGAGTAAAAGTGATTTGAAAACTTCATTTGACCATTATTTATAGAGGTACCATAATGAAACTTGACTTTTTAGTAGTCTCAAACATGCATGTAAAATATTAGCCGATTTGAAAATTTGTAAATTTTCATGTCAAAATAGTTCATTGCCATAGGTGTTCCCTTTGGAATTTGAACATTTTCACACAAAAATTGAAACATTTCAAATTGACTAATATTTGGCGAGCATGTTCGGAATGACTAAAACATGAAGTTTCACCATGTTAAGCATTTTAAATAATAGTCAAATGAAGTTCGAAAATCTATTTTGTTCAACACTAACATAACATCGAGTAAAACTGATTTTTAACTTCATTTCACCATTATTTAAAGAGGTACTATAGTGAATCTTTACTTTTTAGCGAGTCGCAACATGCTTGTAAAATATTAGCCGATTTTAAATTTTCATGTCAAAATAGTTCATTGTAATAGGTTAAACCCTTTGGAAATTGTCCATTTTCATAAAAAGATAGAAACAATACAAATTGACAAATATTTGGTAGGCATGCTCGGAATGACTCAAAATTGAACTTTCACCATGTTAAGCATTTTAAAAAAACTCAAATGAAGTTAAAAAAACTATTTTGTTCAACACTAACATAACACCGAGTAAAAGTGATTTGAAAACTTCATTTGACCATTATTTATAGAGGTACCATAATGAAACTTGACTTTTTAGTAGTCTCAAACATGCATGTAAAATATTAGCCGATTTGAAAATTTTGAAACTTTCTTGTCAAAATGGTTCATTGCCATAGGTGTTCCCTTTGGAATTTGAACATTTTCACACAAAAATTGAAACATTTCAAATTGACTAATATTTGGCGAGCATGTTCGGAATGACTAAAACATGAAGTTTCACCATGTTAAGCATTTTAAATAATAGTCAAATGAAGTTAAAAAAACTATTTTGTTCAACACTAACATAACACCGAGTAAAAGTGATTTGAAAACTTCATTTGACCATTATTTATAGAGGTACCATAATGAAACTTGACTTTTTAGTAGTCTCAAACATGCATGTAAAATATTAGCCGATTTGAAAATTTGTAAATTTTCATGTCAAAATAGTTCATTGCCATAGGTGTTCCCTTTGGAATTTGAACATTTTCACACAAAAATTGAAACATTTCAAATTGACTAATATTTGGTGCATGTTCGGAATGACTAAAACATGAAGTTTCACCATGTTAAGCATTTTAAATAATAGTCAAATGAAGTTCGAGAAAATCTATTTTGTTCAACACTAACATAACATCGAGTAAAACTGATTTTTAACTTCATTTGACCATTATTTAAAGAGGTACTATAGTGAATCTTTACTTTTTAGCGAGTCCGCAACATGCTTGTAAAATATTAGCCGATTTTAAATTTTCATGTCAAAATAGTTCATTGTAATAGGTTAAACCCTTTGGAAATTGTCCATTTTCATAAAAAGATAGAAACAATACAAATTGACAAATATTTGGTAGGCATGCTCGGAATGACTCAAAATTGAACTTTCACCATGTTAAGCATTTTAAAAAAAACTCAAATGAAGTTAAAAAAACTATTTTGTTCAACACTAACATAACACCGAGTAAAAGTGATTTGAAAACTTCATTTGACCATTATTTATAGAGGTACCATAATGAAACTTGACTTTTTAGTAGTCTCAAACATGCATGTAAAATATTAGCCGATTTGAAAATTTTGAAATTTTCATGTCAAAATGGTTCATTGCCATAGGTGTTCTATTTGGAAATTGAACATTTTCACACGAAAATTGAAACATTTCAAATTGACTAATATTTGGCATGTGCAAGTTCAAAATGACTAAAACTTGAAGTCTCACTATCTTAAGCATTTTAAATAATATTCAAATGAAGTTCAGAAAATCTATTTTGTTCAACACTAACATAACATCGAGTAAAACCGATTTTTAACTTCATTTGACCATTATTTAAAGAGGTACTATAGTGAATCTTTACTTTTTAGCGATCCGCAACATGCTTGTAAAATATTAGCCGATTTCAAATTTTCATGTCAAAATAGTTCATTGTAATAGGTTAAACCCTTTGGAAATTGTCCATTTTCATAAAAAGATAGAAACAATACAAATTGGCAAATATTTGGTAGGCATGCTCGGAATGACTCAAAATTGAACTTTCACCATGTTAAGCATTTTAAAAAAAACTCAAATGAAGTTAAAAAAACTATTTTGTTCAACACTAACATAACACCGAGTAAAAGTGATTTGAAAACTTCATTTGACCATTATTTATAGAGGTACCATAATGAAACTTGACTTTTTAGTAGTCTCAAACATGCATGTAAAATATTAGCCGATTTGAAAATTTTGAAACTTTCTTGTCAAAATGGTTCATTGCCATAGGTGTTCCCTTTGGAATTTGAACATTTTCACACAAAAATTGAAACATTTCAAATTGACTAATATTTGGCGTGCATGTTCGAATGACTAAAACATGAAGTTTCACCATGTTAAGCATTTTAAATAATAGTCAAATGAAGTTAAAAAAACTATTTTGTTCAACACTAACATAACACCGAGTAAAAGTGATTTGAAAACTTCATTTGACCATTATTTATAGAGGTACCATAATGAAACTTGACTTTTTAGTAGTCTCAAACATGCATGTAAAATATTAGCCGATTTGAAAATTTGTAAATTTTCATGTCAAAATAGTTCATTGCCATAGGTGTTCCCTTTGGAATTTGAACATTTTCACACAAAAATTGAAACATTTCAAATTGACTAATATTTGGCGTGCATGTTCGGAATGACTAAAACATGAAGTTTCACCATGTTAAGCATTTTAAATAATAGTCAAATGAAGTTCGGAAAATCTATTTTGTTCAACACTAACATAACATCGAGTAAAACTGATTTTTAACTTCATTTGACCATTATTTAAAGAGGTACTATAGTGAATCTTTACTTTTTAGCGATCTCGCAACATGCTTGTAAAATATTAGCCGATTTTAAATTTTCATGTCAAAATAGTTCATTGTAATAGGTTAAACCCTTTGGAAATTGTCCATTTTCATAAAAAGATAGAAACAATACAAATTGACAAATATTTGGTAGGCATGCTCGGAATGACTCAAAATTGAACTTTCACCATGTTAAGCATTTTAAAAAAAACTCAAATGAAGTTAAAAAAACTATTTTGTTCAACACTAACATAACACCGAGTAAAAGTGATTTGAAAACTTCATTTGACCATTATTTATAGAGGTACCATAATGAAACTTGACTTTTTAGTAGTCTCAAACATGCATGTAAAATATTAGCCGATTTGAAAATTTTGAAATTTTCATGTCAAAATGGTTCATTGCCATAGGTGTTCTATTTGGAAATTGAACATTTTCACACGAAAATTGAAACATTTCAAATTGACTAATATTTGGCAGTGCAAGTTCAAAATGACTAAAACTTGAAGTCTCACTATCTTAAGCATTTTAAATAATATTCAAATGAAGTTCGGAAAATCTATTTTGTTCAACACTAACATAACATCGAGTAAAACTGATTTTTAACTTCATTTGACCATTATTTAAAGAGGTACTATAGTGAATCTTTACTTTTTTAGTCGCAACATGCTTGTAAAATATTAGCCGATTTCAAATTTTCATGTCAAAATAGTTCATTGTAATAGGTTAAACCCTTTGGAAATTGTCCATTTTCATAAAAAGATAGAAACAATACAAATTGGCAAATATTTGGTAGGCATGCTCGGAATGACTCAAAATTGAACTTTCACCATGTTAAGCATTTTAAATAAAACTCAAATGAAGTTAAAAAAACTATTTTGTTCAACACTAACATAACACCGAGTAAAAGTGATTTGAAAACTTCATTTGACCATTATTTATAGAGGTACCATAATGAAACTTGACTTTTTAGTAGTCTCAAACATGCATGTAAAATATTAGCCGATTTGAAAATTTTGAAACTTTCTTGTCAAAATGGTTCATTGCCATAGGTGTTCCCTTTGGAATTTGAACATTTTCACACAAAAATTGAAACATTTCAAATTGACTAATATTTGGCGAGCATGTTCGGAATGACTAAAACATGAAGTTTCACCATGTTAAGCATTTTAAATAATAGTCAAATGAAGTTAAAAAAACTATTTTGTTCAACACTAATATAACACCGAGTAAAAGTGATTTGAAAACTTCATTTGACCATTATTTATAGAGGTACCATAATGAAACTTGACTTTTTAGTAGTCTCAAACATGCATGTAAAATATTAGCCGATTTGAAAATTTGTAAATTTTCATGTCAAAATAGTTCATTGCCATAGGTGTTCCCTTTGGAATTTGAACATTTTCACACAAAAATTGAAACATTTCAAATTGACTAATATTTGGCAGGCATGTTCGGAATGACTAAAACATGAAGTTTCACCATGTTAAGCATTTTAAATAATAGTCAAATGAAGTTCAGAAAATCTATTTTGTTCAACACTAACATAACATCGAGTAAAACTGATTTTTAACTTCATTTCACCATTATTTAAAGAGGTACTATAGTGAATCTTTACTTTTTAGCAGTCTGCAACATGCTTGTAAAATATTAGCCGATTTTAAATTTTCATGTCAAAATAGTTCATTGTAATAGGTTAAACCCTTTGGAAATTGTCCATTTTCATAAAAAGATAGAAACAATACAAATTGACAAATATTTGGTAGGCATGCTCGGAATGACTCAAAATTGAACTTTCACCATGTTAAGCATTTTAAAAAAAACTCAAATGAAGTTAAAAAAACTATTTTGTTCAACACTAACATAACACCGAGTAAAAGTGATTTGAAAACTTCATTTGACCATTATTTATAGAGGTACCATAATGAAACTTGACTTTTTAGTAGTCTCAAACATGCATGTAAAATATTAGCCGATTTGAAAATTTTGAAACTTTCTTGTCAAAATGGTTCATTGCCATAGGTGTTCCCTTTGGAATTTGAACATTTTCACACAAAAATTGAAACATTTCAAATTGACTAATATTTGTGTGCATGTTCGGAATGACTAAAACATGAAGTTTCACCATGTTAAGCATTTTAAATAATAGTCAAATGAAGTTAAAAAAACTATTTTGTTCAACACTAACATAACACCGAGTAAAAGTGATTTGAAAACTTCATTTGACCATTATTTATAGAGGTACCATAATGAAACTTGACTTTTTAGTAGTCTCAAACATGCATGTAAAATATTAGCCGATTTGAAAATTTTGAAACTTTCTTGTCAAAATGGTTCATTGCCATAGGTGTTCCCTTTGGAATTTGAACATTTTCACACAAAAATTGAAACATTTCAAATTGACTAATATTTAGGTGCATGTTCGGAATGACTAAAACATGAAGTTTCACCATGTTAAGCATTTTAAATAATAGTCAAATGAAGTTAAAAAAACTATTTTGTTCAACACTAATATAACACCGAGTAAAAGTGATTTGAAAACTTCATTTGACCATTATTTATAGAGGTACCATAATGAAACTTGACTTTTTAGTAGTCTCAAACATGCATGTAAAATATTAGCCGATTTGAAAATTTGTAAATTTTCATGTCAAAATAGTTCATTGCCATAGGTGTTCCCTTTGGAATTTGAACATTTTCACACAAAAATTGAAACATTTCAAATTGACTAATATTTGGCGTGCATGTTCGGAATGACTAAAACATGAAGTTTCACCATGTTAAGCATTTTAAATAATAGTCAAATGAAGTTCGAAAAATCTATTTTGTTCAACACTAACATAACATCGAGTAAAACTGATTTTTAACTTCATTTCACCATTATTTAAAGAGGTACTATATAGTGAATCTTTACTTTTTAGCAGTCTGCAACATGCTTGTAAAATATTAGCCGATTTTAAATTTTCATGTCAAAATAGTTCATTGTAATAGGTTAAACCCTTTGGAAATTGTCCATTTTCATAAAAAGATAGAAACAATACAAATTGACAAATATTTGGTAGGCATGCTCGGAATGACTCAAAATTGAACTTTCACCATGTTAAGCATTTTAAAAAAAACTCAAATGAAGTTAAAAAAACTATTTTGTTCAACACTAACATAACACCGAGTAAAAGTGATTTGAAAACTTCATTTGACCATTATTTATAGAGGTACCATAATGAAACTTGACTTTTTAGTAGTCTCAAACATGCATGTAAAATATTAGCCGATTTGAAAATTTTGAAACTTTCTTGTCAAAATGGTTCATTGCCATAGGTGTTCCCTTTGGAATTTGAACATTTTCACACAAAAATTGAAACATTTCAAATTGACTAATATTTGGCGAGCATGTTCGGAATGACTAAAACATGAAGTTTCACCATGTTAAGCATTTTAAATAATAGTCAAATGAAGTTAAAAAAACTATTTTGTTCAACACTAACATAACACCGAGTAAAAGTGATTTGAAAACTTCATTTGACCATTATTTATAGAGGTACCATAATGAAACTTGACTTTTTAGTAGTCTCAAACATGGATGTAAAATATTAGCCGATTTGAAAATTTGTAAATTTTCATGTCAAAATAGTTCATTGCCATAAGTGTTCCCTTTGGAATTTGAACATTTTCACACAAAAATTGAAACATTTCAAATTGACTAATATTTGGTGGGCATGTTCGGAATGACTAAAACATGAAGTTTCACCATGTTAAGCATTTTAAATAATAGTCAAATGAAGTTAAAAAAACTATTTTGTTCAACACTAACATAACACCGAGTAAAAGTGATTTGAAAACTTCATTTGACCATTATTTATAGAGGTACCATAATGAAACTTGACTTTTTAGTAGTCTCAAACATGCATGTAAAATATTAGCCGATTTGAAAATTTTGAAATTTTCATGTCAAAATGGTTCATTGCCATAGGTGTTCTATTTGGAAATTGAACATTTTCACACGAAAATTGAAACATTTCAAATTGACTAATATTTGTGGCAAGTTCAAAATGACTAAAACTTGAAGTCTCACTATGTTAAGCATTTTAAATAATATTCAAATGAAGTTCAGAAAATCTATTTTGTTCAACACTAACATAACATCGAGTAAAACCGATTTTTAACTTCATTTGACCATTATTTAAAGAGGTACTATAGTGAATCTTTACTTTTTAGATCCGCAACATGCTTGTAAAATATTAGCCGATTTTAAATTATCATGTCAAAATGGTTCATTGTAATAGGTTAATCCCTTTGGAAATTGTCCATTTTCATAAAAAGATAGAAACAATACAAATTGACAAATATTTGGTAGGCATGCTCGGAATGACTCAAAATTGAAGTTTCACCATGTTAAGCATTTTAAATAAAACTCAAATGAAGTTAAAAAAACTATTTTGTTCAACACTAACATAACACCGAGTAAAAGTGATTTGAAAACTTCATTGACCATTATTTATAGAGGTACCATAATGAAACTTGACTTTTTAGTAGTCTCAAACATGCATGTAAAATATTAGCCGATTTGAAAATTTTGAAACTTTCTTGTCAAAATGGTTCATTGCCATAGGTGTTCCCTTTGGAATTTGAACATTTTCACACAAAAATTGAAACATTTCAAATTGACTAATATTTGGCGAGTGCATGTTCGGAATGACTAAAACATGAAGTTTCACCATGTTAAGCATTTTAAATAATAGTCAAATGAAGTTAAAAAAACTATTTTGTTCAACACTAACATAACACCGAGTAAAAGTGATTTGAAAACTTCATTTGACCATTATTTATAGAGGTACCATAATGAAACTTGACTTTTTAGTAGTCTCAAACATGCATGTAAAATATTAGCCGATTTGAAAATTTGTAAATTTTCATGTCAAAATAGTTCATTGCCATAGGTGTTCCCTTTGGAATTTGAACATTTTCACACAAAAATTGAAACTTCAAATTGACTAATATTTGGCAGGCATGTTCGGAATGACTAAAACATGAAGTTTCACCATGTTAAGCATTTTAAATAATAGTCAAATGAAGTTAAAAAAAACTATTTTGTTCAACACTAACATAACACCGAGTAAAAGTGATTTGAAAACTTCATTTGACCATTATTTATAGAGGTACCATAATGAAACTTGACTTTTTAGTAGTCTCAAACATGCATGTAAAATATTAGCCGATTTGAAAATTTTGAAATTTTCATGTCAAAATAGTTCATTGCCATAGGTGTTCTATTTGGAAATTGAACATTTTCACACGAAAATTGAAACATTTCAAATTGACTAATATTTCATGTGCAAGTTCAAAATGACTAAAACTTGAAGTCTCACTATGTTAAGCATTTTAAATAATATTCAAATGAAGTTCGGAAAATCTATTTTGTTCAACACTAACATAACATCGAGTAAAACTGATTTTTAACTTCATTTGACCATTATTTAAAGAGGTACTATAGTGAATCTTTACTTTTTAGCGATCTGCAACATGCTTGTAAAATATTAGCCGATTTTAAATTATCATGTCAAAATGGTTCATTGTAATAGGTTAATCCCTTTGGAAATTGTCCATTTTCATAAAAAGATAGAAACAATACAAATTGACAAATATTTGGTAGGCATGCTCGGAATGACTCAAAATTGAAGTTTCACCATGTTAAGCATTTTAAATAAAACTCAAATGAAGTTAAAAAAACTATTTTGTTCAACACTAACATAACACCGAGTAAAAGTGATTTGAAAACTTCATTGACCATTATTTATAGATGTACCATAATGAAACTTGACTTTTTAGTAGTCTCAAACATGCATGTAAAATATTAGCCGATTTGAAAATTTTGAAACTTTCTTGTCAAAATGGTTCATTGCCATAGGTGTTCCCTTTGGAATTTGAACATTTTCACACAAAAATTGAAACATTTCAAATTGACTAATATTTGGCGAGCATGTTCGGAATGACTAAAACATGAAGTTTCACCATGTTAAGCATTTTAAATAATAGTCAAATGAAGTTAAAAAAACTATTTTGTTCAACACTAACATAACACCGAGTAAAAGTGATTTGAAAACTTCATTTGACCATTATTTATAGAGGTACCATAATGAAACTTGACTTTTTAGTAGTCTCAAACATGCATGTAAAATATTAGCCGATTTGAAAATTTGTAAATTTTCATGTCAAAATAGTTCATTGCCATAAGTGTTCCCTTTGGAATTTGAACATTTTCACACAAAAATTGAAACATTTCAAATTGACTAATATTTGGCAGGTGCATGTTCGGAATGACTAAAACATGAAGTTTCACCATGTTAAGCATTTTAAATAATAGTCAAATGAAGTTAAAAAAACTATTTTGTTCAACACTAACATAACACCGAGTAAAAGTGATTTGAAAACTTCATTTGACCATTATTTATAGAGGTACCATAATGAAACTTGACTTTTTAGTAGTCTCAAACATGCATGTAAAATATTAGCCGATTTGAAAATTTTGAAATTTTCATGTCAAAATGGTTCATTGCCATAGGTGTTCTATTTGGAAATTGAACATTTTCACACGAAAATTGAAACATTTCAAATTGACTAATATTTGGCAAGCAAGTTCAAAATGACTAAAACTTGAAGTCTCACTATGTTAAGCATTTTAAATAATATTCAAATGAAGTTCAGAAAATCTATTTTGTTCAACACTAACATAACATCGAGTAAAACTGATTTTTAACTTCATTTGACCATTATTTAAAGAGGTACTATAGTGAATCTTTACTTTTTAGCGATTCGCAACATGCTTGTAAAATATTAGCCGATTTTAAATTATCATGTCAAAATGGTTCATTGTAATAGGTTAATCCCTTTGGAAATTGTCCATTTTCATAAAAAGATAGAAACAATACAAATTGACAAATATTTGGTAGGCATGCTCGGAATGACTCAAAATTGAAGTTTCACCATGTTAAGCATTTTAAATAAAACTCAAATGAAGTTAAAAAAACTATTTTGTTCAACACTAACATAACACCGAGTAAAAGTGATTTGAAAACTTCATTGACCATTATTTATAGAGGTACCATAATGAAACTTGACTTTTTAGTAGTCTCAAACATGCATGTAAAATATTAGCCGATTTGAAAATTTTGAAACTTTCTTGTCAAAATGGTTCATTGCCATAGGTGTTCCCTTTGGAATTTGAACATTTTCACACAAAAATTGAAACATTTCAAATTGACTAATATTTGGCGTGCATGTTCGGAATGACTAAAACATGAAGTTTCACCATGTTAAGCATTTTAAATAATAGTCAAATGAAGTTAAAAAAACTATTTTGTTCAACACTAACATAACACCGAGTAAAAGTGATTTGAAAACTTCATTTGACCATTATTTATAGAGGTACCATAATGAAACTTGACTTTTTAGTAGTCTCAAACATGGATGTAAAATATTAGCCGATTTGAAAATTTGTAAATTTTCATGTCAAAATAGTTCATTGCCATAAGTGTTCCCTTTGGAATTTGAACATTTTCACACAAAAATTGAAACATTTCAAATTGACTAATATTTGTGCATGTTCGGAATGACTAAAACATGAAGTTTCACCATGTTAAGCATTTTAAATAATAGTCAAATGAAGTTAAAAAAACTATTTTGTTCAACACTAACATAACACCGAGTAAAAGTGATTTGAAAACTTCATTTGACCATTATTTATAGAGGTACCATAATGAAACTTGACTTTTTAGTAGTCTCAAACATGCATGTAAAATATTAGCCGATTTGAAAATTTTGAAATTTTCATGTCAAAATGGTTCATTGCCATAGGTGTTCTATTTGGAAATTGAACATTTTCACACAAAAATTGAAACATTTCAAATTGACTAATATTTGGACGTGCAAGTTCAAAATGACTAAAACTTGAAGTCTCACTATGTTAAGCATTTTAAATAATATTCAAATGAAGTTCGAAAAATCTATTTTGTTCAACACTAACATAACATCGAGTAAAACCGATTTTTAACTTCATTTGACCATTATTTAAAGAGGTACTATAGTGAATCTTTACTTTTTAGCAATCGCAACATGCTTGTAAAATATTAGCCGATTTTAAATTATAATGTCAAAATGGTTCATTGTAATAGGTTAATCCCTTTGGAAATTGTCCATTTTCATAAAAAGATAGAAACAATACAAATTGACAAATATTTGGTAGGCATGCTCGGAATGACTCAAAATTGAAGTTTCACCATGTTAAGCATTTTAAATAAAACTCAAATGAAGTTAAAAAAACTATTTTGTTCAACACTAACATAACACCGAGTAAAAGTGATTTGAAAACTTCATTGACCATTATTTATAGAGGTACCATAATGAAACTTGACTTTTTAGTAGTCTCAAACATGCATGTAAAATATTAGCCGATTTGAAAATTTTGAAACTTTCTTGTCAAAATGGTTCATTGCCATAGGTGTTCCCTTTGGAATTTGAACATTTTCACACAAAAATTGAAACATTTCAAATTGACTAATATTTGGCGTGCATGTTCGGAATGACTAAAACATGAAGTTTCACCATGTTAAGCATTTTAAATAATAGTCAAATGAAGTTAAAAAAAACTATTTTGTTCAACACTAACATAACACCGAGTAAAAGTGATTTGAAAACTTCATTTGACCATTATTTATAGAGGTACCATAATGAAACTTGACTTTTTAGTAGTCTCAAACATGCATGTAAAATATTAGCCGATTTGAAAATTTGTAAAGTTTCATGTCAAAATAGTTCATTGCCATAGGTGTTCCCTTTGGAATTTGAACATTTTCACACAAAAATTGAAACTTTCAAATTGACTAATATTTGGCGAGGCATGTTCGGAATGACTAAAACATGAAGTTTCACCATGTTAAGCATTTTAAATAATAGTCAAATGAAGTTAAAAAAACTATTTTGTTCAACACTAACATAACACCGAGTAAAAGTGATTTGAAAACTTCATTTGACCATTATTTATAGAGGTACCATAATGAAACTTGACTTTTTAGTAGTCTCAAACATGCATGTAAAATATTAGCCGATTTGAAAATTTTGAAATTTTCATGTCAAAATAGTTCATTGCCATAGGTGTTCTATTTGGAAATTGAACATTTTCACACAAAAATTGAAACATTTCAAATTGACTAATATTTGGCGTGCAAGTTCAAAATGACTAAAACTTGAAGTCTCACTATGTTAAGCATTTTAAATAATATTCAAATGAAGTTCAGAAAATCTATTTTGTTCAACACTAACATAACATCGAGTAAAACTGATTTTTAACTTCATTTGACCATTATTTAAAGAGGTACTATAGTGAATCTTTACTTTTTAGCAGAAGTCTGCAACATGCTTGTAAAATATTAGCCGATTTTAAATTATCATGTCAAAATGGTTCATTGTAATAGGTTAATCCCTTTGGAAATTGTCCATTTTCATAAAAAGATAGAAACAATACAAATTGACAAATATTTGGTAGGCATGCTCGGAATGACTCAAAATTGAAGTTTCACCATGTTAAGCATTTTAAATAAAACTCAAATGAAGTTAAAAAAACTATTTTGTTCAACACTAACATAACACCAAGTAAAAGTGATTTGAAAACTTCATTGACCATTATTTATAGATGTACCATAATGAAACTTGACTTTTTAGTAGTCTCAAACATGCATGTAAAATATTAGCCGATTTGAAAATTTTGAAACTTTCTTGTCAAAATGGTTCATTGCCATAGGTGTTCCCTTTGGAATTTGAACATTTTCACACAAAAATTGAAACATTTCAAATTGACTAATATTTGGCGGTGCATGTTCGGAATGACTAAAACATGAAGTTTCACCATGTTAAGCATTTTAAATAATAGTCAAATGAAGTTAAAAAAACTATTTTGTTCAACACTAACATAACACCGAGTAAAAGTGATTTGAAAACTTCATTTGACCATTATTTATAGAGGTACCATAATGAAACTTGACTTTTTAGTAGTCTCAAACATGCATGTAAAATATTAGCCGATTTGAAAATTTGTAAATTTTCATGTCAAAATAGTTCATTGCCATAGGTGTTCCCTTTGGAATTTGAACATTTTCACACAAAAATTGAAACTTTCAAATTGACTAATATTTGGCGTGCATGTTCGGAATGACTAAAACATGAAGTTTCACCATGTTAAGCATTTTAAATAATAGTCAAATGAAGTTAAAAAAACTATTTTGTTCAACACTAACATAACACCGAGTAAAAGTGATTTGAAAACTTCATTTGACCATTATTTATAGAGGTACCATAATGAAACTTGACTTTTTAGTAGTCTCAAACATGCATGTAAAATATTAGCCGATTTGAAAATTTTGAAATTTTCATGTCAAAATAGTTCATTGCCATAGGTGTTCTATTTGGAAATTGAACATTTTCACACAAAAATTGAAACATTTCAAATTGACTAATATTTGGCAGGCAAGTTCAAAATGACTAAAACTTGAAGTCTCACTATGTTAAGCATTTTAAATAATATTCAAATGAAGTTCAGAAAATCTATTTTGTTCAACACTAACATAACATCGAGTAAAACTGATTTTTAACTTCATTTGACCATTATTTAAAGAGGTACTATAGTGAATCTTTACTTTTTAGCAGTCCGCAACATGCTTGTAAAATATTAGCCGATTTTAAATTATCATGTCAAAATGGTTCATTGTAATAGGTTAATCCCTTTGGAAATTGTCCATTTTCATAAAAAGATAGAAACAATACAAATTGACAAATATTTGGTAGGCATGCTCGGAATGACTCAAAATTGAAGTTTCACCATGTTAAGCATTTTAAATAAAACTCAAATGAAGTTAAAAAAACTATTTTGTTCAACACTAACATAACACCAAGTAAAAGTGATTTGAAAACTTCATTGACCATTATTTATAGATGTACCATAATGAAACTTGACTTTTTAGTAGTCTCAAACATGCATGTAAAATATTAGCCGATTTGAAAATTTTGAAACTTTCTTGTCAAAATGGTTCATTGCCATAGGTGTTCCCTTTGGAATTTGAACATTTTCACACAAAAATTGAAACATTTCAAATTGACTAATATTTGGCGAGGCATGTTCGGAATGACTAAAACATGAAGTTTCACCATGTTAAGCATTTTAAATAATAGTCAAATGAAGTTAAAAAAACTATTTTGTTCAACACTAACATAACACCGAGTAAAAGTGATTTGAAAACTTCATTTGACCATTATTTATAGAGGTACCATAATGAAACTTGACTTTTTAGTAGTCTCAAACATGGATGTAAAATATTAGCCGATTTGAAAATTTGTAAATTTTCATGTCAAAATAGTTCATTGCCATAGGTGTTCCCTTTGGAATTTGAACATTTTCACACAAAAATTGAAACATTTCAAATTGACTAATATTTGGCGAGCATGTTCGGAATGACTAAAACATGAAGTTTCACCATGTTAAGCATTTTAAATAATAGTCAAATGAAGTTAAAAAAACTATTTTGTTCAACACTAACATAACACCGAGTAAAAGTGATTTGAAAACTTCATTTGACCATTATTTATAGAGGTACCATAATGAAACTTGACTTTTTAGTAGTCTCAAACATGCATGTAAAATATTAGCCGATTTGAAAATTTTGAAATTTTCATGTCAAAATAGTTCATTGCCATAGGTGTTCTATTTGGAAATTGAACATTTTCACACAAAAATTGAAACATTTCAAATTGACTAATATTTGGCGAGTGCAAGTTCAAAATGACTAAAACTTGAAGTCTCACTATGTTAAGCATTTTAAATAATATTCAAATGAAGTTCGGAAAATCTATTTTGTTCAACACTAACATAACATCGAGTAAAACTGATTTTTAACTTCATTTGACCATTATTTAAAGAGGTACTATAGTGAATCTTTACTTTTTAGCGATCTGCAACATGCTTGTAAAATATTAGCCGATTTTAAATTATCATGTCAAAATGGTTCATTGTAATAGGTTAATCCCTTTGGAAATTGTCCATTTTCATAAAAAGATAGAAACAATACAAATTGACAAATATTTGGTAGGCATGCTCGGAATGACTCAAAATTGAAGTTTCACCATGTTAAGCATTTTAAATAAAACTCAAATGAAGTTAAAAAAACTATTTTGTTCAACACTAACATAACACCAAGTAAAAGTGATTTGAAAACTTCATTGACCATTATTTATAGATGTACCATAATGAAACTTGACTTTTTAGTAGTCTCAAACATGCATGTAAAATATTAGCTGATTTGAAAATTTTGAAACTTTCTTGTCAAAATGGTTCATTGCCATAGGTGTTCCCTTTGGAATTTGAACATTTTCACACAAAAATTGAAACATTTCAAATTGACTAATATTTGAGGCATGTTCGGAATGACTAAAACATGAAGTTTCACCATGTTAAGCATTTTAAATAATAGTCAAATGAAGTTAAAAAAACTATTTTGTTCAACACTAACATAACACCGAGTAAAAGTGATTTGAAAACTTCATTTGACCATTATTTATAGAGGTACCATAATGAAACTTGACTTTTTAGTAGTCTCAAACATGGATGTAAAATATTAGCCGATTTGAAAATTTGTAAATTTTCATGTCAAAATAGTTCATTGCCATAAGTGTTCCCTTTGGAATTTGAACATTTTCACACAAAAATTGAAACATTTCAAATTGACTAATATTTGGCGTGCATGTTCGGAATGACTAAAACATGAAGTTTCACCATGTTAAGCATTTTAAATAATAGTCAAATGAAGTTAAAAAAACTATTTTGTTCAACACTAACATAACACCGAGTAAAAGTGATTTGAAAACTTCATTTGACCATTATTTATAGAGGTACCATAATGAAACTTGACTTTTTAGTAGTCTCAAACATGCATGTAAAATATTAGCCGATTTGAAAATTTTGAAATTTTCATGTCAAAATAGTTCATTGCCATAGGTGTTCTATTTGGAAATTGAACATTTTCACACAAAAATTGAAACATTTCAAATTGACTAATATTTGGCGTGCAAGTTCAAAATGACTAAAACTTGAAGTCTCACTATGTTAAGCATTTTAAATAATATTCAAATGAAGTTCGGAAAATCTATTTTGTTCAACACTAACATAACATCGAGTAAAACTGATTTTTAACTTCATTTGACCATTATTTAAAGAGGTACTATAGTGAATCTTTACTTTTTAGCGATCTGCAACATGCTTGTAAAATATTAGCCGATTTTAAATTATCATGTCAAAATGGTTCATTGTAATAGGTTAATCCCTTTGGAAATTGTCCATTTTCATAAAAAGATAGAAACAATACAAATTGACAAATATTTGGTAGGCATGCTCGGAATGACTCAAAATTGAAGTTTCACCATGTTAAGCATTTTAAATAAAACTCAAATGAAGTTAAAAAAACTATTTTGTTCAACACTAACATAACACCAAGTAAAAGTGATTTGAAAACTTCATTGACCATTATTTATAGATGTACCATAATGAAACTTGACTTTTTAGTAGTCTCAAACATGCATGTAAAATATTAGCTGATTTGAAAATTTTGAAACTTTCTTGTCAAAATGGTTCATTGCCATAGGTGTTCCCTTTGGAATTTGAACATTTTCACACAAAAATTGAAACATTTCAAATTGACTAATATTTGGCGTGCATGTTCGGAATGACTAAAACATGAAGTTTCACCATGTTAAGCATTTTAAATAATAGTCAAATGAAGTTAAAAAAACTATTTTGTTCAACACTAACATAACACCGAGTAAAAGTGATTTGAAAACTTCATTTGACCATTATTTATAGAGGTACCATAATGAAACTTGACTTTTTAGTAGTCTCAAACATGGATGTAAAATATTAGCCGATTTGAAAATTTGTAAATTTTCATGTCAAAATAGTTCATTGCCATAAGTGTTCCCTTTGGAATTTGAACATTTTCACACAAAAATTGAAACATTTCAAATTGACTAATATTTGGCAGGCATGTTCGGAATGACTAAAACATGAAGTTTCACCATGTTAAGCATTTTAAATAATAGTCAAATGAAGTTAAAAAAACTATTTTGTTCAACACTAACATAACACCGAGTAAAAGTGATTTGAAAACTTCATTTGACCATTATTTATAGAGGTACCATAATGAAACTTGACTTTTTAGTAGTCTCAAACATGCATGTAAAATATTAGCCGATTTGAAAATTTTGAAATTTTCATGTCAAAATGGTTCATTGCCATAGGTGTTCTATTTGGAAATTGAACATTTTCACACGAAAATTGAAACATTTCAAATTGACTAATATTTGGTGTGCAAGTTCAAAATGACTAAAACTTGAAGTCTCACTATGTTAAGCATTTTAAATAATATTCAAATGAAGTTCAGAAAATCTATTTTGTTCAACACTAACATAACATCGAGTAAAACTGATTTTTAACTTCATTTGACCATTATTTAAAGAGGTACTATAGTGAATCTTTACTTTTTAGCGATCCGCAACATGCTTGTAAAATATTAGCCGATTTTAAATTATCATGTCAAAATGGTTCATTGTAATAGGTTAATCCCTTTGGAAATTGTCCATTTTCATAAAAAGATAGAAACAATACAAATTGACAAATATTTGGTAGGCATGCTCGGAATGACTCAAAATTGAAGTTTCACCATGTTAAGCATTTTAAATAAAACTCAAATGAAGTTAAAAAAACTATTTTGTTCAACACTAACATAACACCGAGTAAAAGTGATTTGAAAACTTCATTGACCATTATTTATAGAGGTACCATAATGAAACTTGACTTTTTAGTAGTCTCAAACATGCATGTAAAATATTAGCCGATTTGAAAATTTTGAAACTTTCTTGTCAAAATGGTTCATTGCCATAGGTGTTCCCTTTGGAATTTGAACATTTTCACACAAAAATTGAAACATTTCAAATTGACTAATATTTGGCGTGCATGTTCGGAATGACTAAAACATGAAGTTTCACCATGTTAAGCATTTTAAATAATAGTCAAATGAAGTTAAAAAAACTATTTTGTTCAACACTAACATAACACCGAGTAAAAGTGATTTGAAAACTTCATTTGACCATTATTTATAGAGGTACCATAATGAAACTTGACTTTTTAGTAGTCTCAAACATGCATGTAAAATATTAGCCGATTTGAAAATTTGTAAATTTTCATGTCAAAATAGTTCATTGCCATAGGTGTTCCCTTTGGAATTTGAACATTTTCACACAAAAATTGAAACTTTCAAATTGACTAATATTTGGCGTGCATGTTCGGAATGACTAAAACATGAAGTTTCACCATGTTAAGCATTTTAAATAATAGTCAAATGAAGTTAAAAAAACTATTTTGTTCAACACTAACATAACACCGAGTAAAAGTGATTTGAAAACTTCATTTGACCATTATTTATAGAGGTACCATAATGAAACTTGACTTTTTAGTAGTCTCAAACATGCATGTAAAATATTAGCCGATTTGAAAATTTTGAAATTTTCATGTCAAAATAGTTCATTGCCATAGGTGTTCTATTTGGAAATTGAACATTTTCACACGAAAATTGAAACATTTCAAATTGACTAATATTTGGCAAGCAAGTTCAAAATGACTAAAACTTGAAGTCTCACTATGTTAAGCATTTTAAATAATATTCAAATGAAGTTCAGAAAATCTATTTTGTTCAACACTAACATAACATCGAGTAAAACTGATTTTTAACTTCATTTGACCATTATTTAAAGAGGTACTATAGTGAATCTTTACTTTTTAGCGATCCGCAACATGCTTGTAAAATATTAGCCGATTTTAAATTATCATGTCAAAATGGTTCATTGTAATAGGTTAATCCCTTTGGAAATTGTCCATTTTCATAAAAAGATAGAAACAATACAAATTGACAAATATTTGGTAGGCATGCTCGGAATGACTCAAAATTGAAGTTTCACCATGTTAAGCATTTTAAATAAAACTCAAATGAAGTTAAAAAAACTATTTTGTTCAACACTAACATAACACCGAGTAAAAGTGATTTGAAAACTTCATTGACCATTATTTATAGATGTACCATAATGAAACTTGACTTTTTAGTAGTCTCAAACATGCATGTAAAATATTAGCCGATTTGAAAATTTTGAAACTTTCTTGTCAAAATGGTTCATTGCCATAGGTGTTCCCTTTGGAATTTGAACATTTTCACACAAAAATTGAAACATTTCAAATTGACTCATATTTGCGAGGCATGTTCGGAATGACTAAAACATGAAGTTTCACCATGTTAAGCATTTTAAATAATAGTCAAATGAAGTTAAAAAAACTATTTTGTTCAACACTAACATAACACCGAGTAAAAGTGATTTGAAAACTTCATTTGACCATTATTTATAGAGGTACCATAATGAAACTTGACTTTTTAGTAGTCTCAAACATGCATGTAAAATATTAGCCGATTTGAAAATTTGTAAATTTTCATGTCAAAATAGTTCATTGCCATAGGTGTTCCCTTTGGAATTTGAACATTTTCACACAAAAATTGAAGCATTTCAAATTGACTAATATTTGGCGAGGCATGTTCGGAATGACTAAAACATGAAGTTTCACCATGTTAAGCATTTTAAATAATAGTCAAATGAAGTTAAAAAAACTATTTTGTTCAACACTAACATAACACCGAGTAAAAGTGATTTGAAAACTTCATTTGACCATTATTTATAGAGGTACCATAATGAAACTTGACTTTTTAGTAGTCTCAAACATGCATGTAAAATATTAGCCGATTTGAAAATTTTGAAATTTTCATGTCAAAATGGTTCATTGCCATAGGTGTTCTATTTGGAAATTGAACATTTTCACACGAAAATTGAAACATTTCAAATTGACTAATATTTGGCGAGCAAGTTCAAAATGACTAAAACTTGAAGTCTCACTATGTTAAGCATTTTAAATAATATTCAAATGAAGTTCAGAAAATCTATCTTGTTCAACACTAACATAACATCGAGTAAAACTGATTTTTAACTTCATTTGACCATTATTTAAAGAGGTACTATAGTGAATCTTTACTTTTTAGCGATCCACGCAACATGCTTGTAAAATATTAGCCGATTTTAAATTATCATGTCAAAATGGTTCATTGTAATAGGTTAATCCCTTTGGAAATTGTCCATTTTCATAAAAAGATAGAAACAATACAAATTGACAAATATTTGGTAGGCATGCTCGGAATGACTCAAAATTGAAGTTTCACCATGTTAAGCATTTTAAATAAAACTCAAATGAAGTTAAAAAAACTATTTTGTGCAACACTAACATAACACCGAGTAAAAGTGATTTGAAAACTTCATTGACCATTATTTATAGAGGTACCATAATGAAACTTGACTTTTTAGTAGTCTCAAACATGCATGTAAAATATTAGCCGATTTGAAAATTTTGAAACTTTCTTGTCAAAATGGTTCATTGCCATAGGTGTTCCCTTTGGAATTTGAACATTTTCACACAAAAATTGAAACATTTCAAATTGACTCATATTTGGCGAGGCATGTTCGGAATGACTAAAACATGAAGTTTCACCATGTTAAGCATTTTAAATAATAGTCAAATGAAGTTAAAAAAACTATTTTGTTCAACACTAACATAACACCGAGTAAAAGTGATTTGAAAACTTCATTTGACCATTATTTATCGAGGTACCATAATGAAACTTGACTTTTTAGTAGTCTCAAACATGCATGTAAAATATTAGCCGATTTGAAAATTTGTAAATTTTCATGTCAAAATAGTTCATTCCCATAGGTGTTCCCTTTGGAATTTGAACATTTTCACACAAAAATTGAAACATTTCAAATTGACTAATATTTAGGCATGTTCGGAATGACTAAAACATGAAGTTTCACCATGTTAAGCATTTTAAATAATAGTCAAATGAAGTTAAAAAAACTATTTTGTTCAACACTAACATAACACCGAGTAAAAGTGATTTGAAAACTTCATTTGACCATTATTTATAGAGGTACCATAATGAAACTTGACTTTTTAGTAGTCTCAAACATGCATGTAAAATATTAGCCGATTTGAAAATTTGTAAATTTTCATGTCAAAATAGTTCATTGCCATAGGTGTTCCCTTTGGAATTTGAACATTTTCACACAAAAATTGAAACTTCAAATTGACTAATATTTGGCGAGCATGTTCGGAATGACTAAAACATGAAGTTTCACCATGTTAAACATTTTAAATAATAGTCAAATGAAGTTAAAAAAAACTATTTTGTTCAACACTAACATAACACCGAGTAAAAGTGATTTGAAAACTTCATTTGACCATTATTTATAGAGGTACCATAATGAAACTTGACTTTTTAGTAGTCTCAAACATGCATGTAAAATATTAGCCGATTTGAAAATTTTGAAATTTTCATGTCAAAATGGTTCATTGCCATAGGTGTTCTATTTGGAAATTGAACATTTTCACACAAAAATTGAAACATTTCAAATTGACTAATATTTGGCGAGCAAGTTCAAAATGACTAAAACTTGAAGTCTCACTATGTTAAGCATTTTAAATAATATTCAAATGAAGTTCGAAAATCTATCTTGTTCAACACTAACATAACATCGAGTAAAACTGATTTTTAACTTCATTTGACCATTATTTAAAGAGGTACTATAGTGAATCTTTACTTTTTAGCGATCGCAACATGCTTGTAAAATATTAGCCGATTTTAAATTATCATGTCAAAATGGTTCATTGTAATAGGTTAATCCCTTTGGAAATTGTCCATTTTCATAAAAAGATAGAAACAATACAAATTGACAAATATTTGGTAGGCATGCTCGGAATGACTCAAAATTGAAGTTTCACCATGTTAAGCATTTTAAATAAAACTCAAATGAAGTTAAAAAAACTATTTTGTGCAACACTAACATAACACCGAGTAAAAGTGATTTGAAAACTTCATTGACCATTATTTATAGAGGTACCATAATGAAACTTGACTTTTTAGTAGTCTCAAACATGCATGTAAAATATTAGCCGATTTGAAAATTTTGAAACTTTCTTGTCAAAATGGTTCATTGCCATAGGTGTTCCCTTTGGAATTTGAACATTTTCACACAAAAATTGAAACATTTCAAATTGACTCATATTTGGCGAGCATGTTCGGAATGACTAAAACATGAAGTTTCACCATGTTAAGCATTTTAAATAATAGTCAAATGAAGTTAAAAAAACTATTTTGTTCAACACTAACATAACACCGAGTAAAAGTGATTTGAAAACTTCATTGACCATTATTTATAGAGGTACCATAATGAAACTTGACTTTTTAGTAGTCTCAAACATGCATGTAAAATATTAGCCGATTTGAAAATTTTGAAACTTTCTTGTCAAAATGGTTCATTGCCATAGGTGTTCCCTTTGGAATTTGAACATTTTCACACAAAAATTGAAACATTTCAAATTGACTCATATTTGGCGTGCATGTTCGGAATGACTAAAACATGAAGTTTCACCATGTTAAGCATTTTAAATAATAGTCAAATGAAGTTAAAAAAACTATTTTGTTCAACACTAACATAACACCGAGTAAAAGTGATTTGAAAACTTCATTTGACCATTATTTATAGAGGTACCATAATGAAACTTGACTTTTTAGTAGTCTCAAACATGCATGTAAAATATTAGCCGATTTGAAAATTTTGAAATTTTCATGTCAAAATGGTTCATTGCCATAGGTGTTCCATTTGGAAATTGAACATTTTCACACAAAAATTGAAACATTTCAAATTGACTAATATTTGGCGGCATGTTCGGAATGACTAAAACATGAAGTTTCACCATGTTAAGCATTTTAAATAATAGTCAAATGAAGTTAAAAAAAACTATTTTGTTCAACACTAACATAACACCGAGTAAAAGTGATTTGAAAACTTCATTTGACCATTATTTATAGAGGTACCATAATGAAACTTGACTTTTTAGTAGTCTCAAACATGCATGTAAAATATTAGCCGATTTGAAAATTTTGAAATTTTCATGTCAAAATGGTTCATTGCCATAGGTGTTCTATTTGGAAATTGAACATTTTCACACGAAAATTGAAACATTTCAAATTGACTAATATTTGGCGGCAAGTTCAAAATGACTAAAACTTGAAGTCTCACTATGTTAAGCATTTTAAATAATATTCAAATGAAGTTCAGAAAATCTATCTTGTTCAACACTAACATAACATCGAGTAAAACTGATTTTTAACTTCATTTGACCATTATTTAAAGAGGTACTATAGTGAATCTTTACTTTTTAGCAGTCGCAACATGCTTGTAAAATATTAGCCGATTTTAAATTATCATGTCAAAATGGTTCATTGTAATAGGTTAATCCCTTTGGAAATTGTCCATTTTCATAAAAAGATAGAAACAATACAAATTGACAAATATTTGGTAGGCATGCTCGGAATGACTCAAAATTGAAGTTTCACCATGTTAAGCATTTTAAATAAAACTCAAATGAAGTTAAAAAAACTATTTTGTGCAACACTAACATAACACCGAGTAAAAGTGATTTGAAAACTTCATTGACCATTATTTATAGAGGTACCATAATGAAACTTGACTTTTTAGTAGTCTCAAACATGCATGTAAAATATTAGCCGATTTGAAAATTTTGAAACTTTCTTGTCAAAATGGTTCATTGCCATAGGTGTTCCCTTTGGAATTTGAACATTTTCACACAAAAATTGAAACATTTCAAATTGACTCATATTTGGCGAGCATGTTCGGAATGACTAAAACATGAAGTTTCACCATGTTAAGCATTTTAAATAATAGTCAAATGAAGTTAAAAAAACTATTTTGTTCAACACTAACATAACACCGAGTAAAAGTGATTTGAAAACTTCATTTGACCATTATTTATAGAGGTACCATAATGAAACTTGACTTTTTAGTAGTCTCAAACATGCATGTAAAATATTAGCCGATTTGAAAATTTGTAAATTTTCATGTCAAAATAGTTCATTCCCATAGGTGTTCCCTTTGGAATTTGAACATTTTCACACAAAAATTGAAACATTTCAAATTGACTAATATTTGGCGTGCATGTTCGGAATGACTAAAACATGAAGTTTCACCATGTTAAGCATTTTAAATAATAGTCAAATGAAGTTAAAAAAACTATTTTGTTCAACACTAACATAACACCGAGTAAAAGTGATTTGAAAACTTCATTTGACCATTATTTATAGAGGTACCATAATGAAACTTGACTTTTTAGTAGTCTCAAACATGCATGTAAAATATTAGCCGATTTGAAAATTTTGAAATTTTCATGTCAAAATGGTTCATTGCCATAGGTGTTCTATTTGGAAATTGAACATTTTCACACGAAAATTGAAACATTTCAAATTCACTAATATTTGGGTGCAAGTTCAAAATGACTAAAACTTGAAGTCTCACTATGTTAAGCATTTTAAATAATATTCAAATGAAGTTCAGAAAATCTATTTTGTTCAACACTAACATAACATCGAGTAAAACCGATTTTTAACTTCATTTGACCATTATTTAAAGAGGTACTATAGTGAATCTTTACTTTTTAGCGATCCGCAACATGCTTGTAAAATATTAGCCGATTTTAAATTATCATGTCAAAATGGTTCATTGTAATAGGTTAATCCCTTTGGAAATTGTCCATTTTCATAAAAAGATAGAAACAATACAAATTGACAAATATTTGGTAGGCATGCTCGGAATGACTCAAAATTGAAGTTTCACCATGTTAAGCATTTTAAATAAAACTCAAATGAAGTTAAAAAAACTATTTTGTTCAACACTAACATAACACCGAGTAAAAGTGATTTGAAAACTTCATTGACCATTATTTATAGAGGTACCATAATGAAACTTGACTTTTTAGTAGTCTCAAACATGCATGTAAAATATTAGCCGATTTGAAAATTTTGAAACTTTCTTGTCAAAATGGTTCATTGCCATAGGTGTTCCCTTTGGAATTTGAACATTTTCACACAAAAATTGAAACATTTCAAATTGACTAATATTTGGCGAGCATGTTCGGAATGACTAAAACATGAAGTTTCACCATGTTAAGCATTTTAAATAATAGTCAAATGAAGTTAAAAAAACTATTTTGTTCAACACTAACATAACACCGAGTAAAAGTGATTTGAAAACTTCATTTGACCATTATTTATAGAGGTACCATAATGAAACTTGACTTTTTAGTAGTCTCAAACATGCATGTAAAATATTAGCCGATTTGAAAATTTGTAAATTTTCATGTCAAAATAGTTCATTGCCATAGGTGTTCCCTTTGGAATTTGAACATTTTCACACAAAAATTGAAACATTTCAAATTGACTAATATTTGGCAGCATGTTCGGAATGACTAAAACATGAAGTTTCACCATGTTAAGCATTTTAAATAATAGTCAAATGAAGTTAAAAAAACTATTTTGTTCAACACTAACATAACACCGAGTAAAAGTGATTTGAAAACTTCATTTGACCATTATTTATAGAGGTACCATAATGAAACTTGACTTTTTAGTAGTCTCAAACATGCATGTAAAATATTAGCCGATTTGAAAATTTTGAAATTTTCATGTCAAAATGGTTCATTGCCATAGGTGTTCTATTTGGAAATTGAACATTTTCACACGAAAATTGAAACATTTCAAATTGACTAATATTTGGCGAGTGCAAGTTCAAAATGACTAAAACTTGAAGTCTCACTATGTTAAGCATTTTAAATAATATTCAAATGAAGTTCAGAAAATCTATTTTGTTCAACACTAACATAACATCGAGTAAAACTGATTTTTAACTTCATTTGACCATTATTTAAAGAGGTACTATAGTGAATCTTTACTTTTTAGCAGTCTCGCAACATGCTTGTAAAATATTAGCCGATTTTAAATTATCATGTCAAAATGGTTCATTGTAATAGGTTAATCCCTTTGGAAATTGTCCATTTTCATAAAAAGATAGAAACAATACAAATTGACAAATATTTGGTAGGCATGCTCGGAATGACTCAAAATTGAAGTTTCACCATGTTAAGCATTTTAAATAAAACTCAAATGAAGTTAAAAAAACTATTTTGTTCAACACTAACATAACACCGAGTAAAAGTGATTTGAAAACTTCATTGACCATTATTTATAGAGGTACCATAATGAAACTTGACTTTTTAGTAGTCTCAAACATGCATGTAAAATATTAGCCGATTTGAAAATTTTGAAACTTTCTTGTCAAAATGGTTCATTGCCATAGGTGTTCCCTTTGGAATTTGAACATTTTCACACAAAAATTGAAACATTTCAAATTGACTCGTATTTGCGAGCATGTTCGGAATGACTAAAACATGAAGTTTCACCATGTTAAGCATTTTAAATAATAGTCAAATGAAGTTAAAAAAACTATTTTGTTCAACACTAACATAACACCGAGTAAAAGTGATTTGAAAACTTCATTTGACCATTATTTATAGAGGTACCATAATGAAACTTGACTTTTTAGTAGTCTCAAACATGCATGTAAAATATTAGCCGATTTGAAAATTTGTAAATTTTCATGTCAAAATAGTTCATTGCCATAGGTGTTCCCTTTGGAATTTGAACATTTTCACACAAAAATTGAAACATTTCAAATTGACTAATATTTGGCGAGCATGTTCGGAATGACTAAAACATGAAGTTTCACCATGTTAAGCATTTTAAATAATAGTCAAATGAAGTTAAAAAAACTATTTTGTTCAACACTAACATAACACCGAGTAAAAGTGATTTGAAAACTTCATTTGACCATTATTTATAGAGGTACCATAATGAAACTTGACTTTTTAGTAGTCTCAAACATGCATGTAAAATATTAGCCGATTTGAAAATTTTGAAATTTTCATGTCAAAATGGTTCATTGCCATAGGTGTTCTATTTGGAAATTGAACATTTTCACACGAAAATTGAAACATTTCAAATTGACTAATATTTGGGTGCAAGTTCAAAATGACTAAAACTTGAAGTCTCACTATGTTAAGCATTTTAAATAATATTCAAATGAAGTTCAAAAAATCTATTTTGTTCAACACTAACATAACATCGAGTAAAACTGATTTTTAACTTCATTTGACCATTATTTAAAGAGGTACTATAGTGAATCTTTACTTTTTAGTACCGCAACATGCTTGTAAAATATTAGCCGATTTTAAATTTTCATGTCAAAATAGTTCATTGTAATAGGTTAAACCCTTTGGAAATTGTCCATTTTCATAAAAAGATAGAAACAATACAAATTGACAAATATTTGGTAGGCATGCTCGGAATGACTCAAAATTGAACTTTCACCATGTTAAGCATTTTAAATAAAACTCAAATGAAGTTAAAAAAACTATTTTGTTCAACACTAACATAACACCGAGTAAAAGTGATTTGAAAACTTCATTTGACCATTATTTATAGAGGTACCATAATGAAACTTGACTTTTTAGTAGTCTCAAACATGCATGTAAAATATTAGCCGATTTGAAAATTTTGAAACTTTCTTGTCAAAATGGTTCATTGCCATAGGTGTTCCCTTTGGAATTTGAACATTTTCACACAAAAATTGAAACATTTCAAATTGACTAATATTTGGCGTGCATGTTCGGAATGACTAAAACATGAAGTTTCACCATGTTAAGCATTTTAAATAATAGTCAAATGAAGTTAAAAAAACTATTTTGTTCAACACTAACATAACACCGAGTAAAAGTGATTTGAAAACTTCATTTGACCATTATTTATAGAGGTACCATAATGAAACTTGACTTTTTAGTAGTCTCAAACATGCATGTAAAATATTAGCCGATTTGAAAATTTTGAAATTTTCATGTCAAAATGGTTCATTGCCATAGGTGTTCCCTTTGGAAATTGAACATTTTCACACAAAAATTGAAACATTTCAAATTGACTAATATTTGGCATGTGCAAGTTCGAAATGACTAAAACTTGAAGTTTCACTATGTTAAGCATTTTAAATAATATTCAAATGAAGTTCAAAAAATCTATTTTGTTCAACACTAACATAACATCGAGTAAAACTGATTTTTAACTTCATTTGACCATTATTTAAAGAGGTACTATAGTGAATCTTTACTTTTAGTAGTCTGCAACATGCTTGTAAAATATTAGCCGATTTTAAATTTTCATGTCAAAATGGTTCATTGTAATAGGTTAAACCCTTTGGAAATTGTCCATTTTCATAAAAAAATAGAAACAATACAAATTGACTAATATTTGGTAGGCATGCTCGGAATGACTCAAAATTGAAGTTTCACCATGTTAAGCATTTTAAATAAAACTCAAATGAAGTTAAAATAACTATTTTGTTCAACACTAACATAACACCGAGTAAAAGTGATTTGAAAACTTCATTTGACCATTATTTATAGAGGTACCATAATGAAACTTGACTTTTTAGTAGTCTCAAACATGCATGTAAAATATTAGCCGATTTGAAAATTTTGAAACTTTCTTGTCAAAATGGTTCATTGCCATAGGTGTTCCCTTTGGAATTTGAACATTTTCACACAAAAATTGAAACATTTCAAATTGACTAATATTTGGCGAGCATGTTCGGAATGACTAAAACATGAAGTTTCACCATGTTAAGCATTTTAAATAATAGTCAAATGAAGTTAAAAAAACTATTTTGTTCAACACTAACATAACACCGAGTAAAAGTGATTTGAAAACTTCATTTGACCATTATTTATAGAGGTACCATAATGAAACTTGACTTTTTAGTAGTCTCAAACATGGATGTAAAATATTAGCCGATTTGAAAATTTGTAAATTTTCATGTCAAAATGGTTCATTGCCATAAGTGTTCCCTTTGGAAATTGAACATTTTCACACAAAAATTGAAACATTTCAAATTGACTAATATTTGGCGTGCATGTTCGAATGACTAAAACATGAAGTTTCACCATGTTAAGCATTTTAAATAATAGTCAAATGAAGTTAAAAAAACTATTTTGTTCAACACTAACATAACACCGAGTAAAAGTGATTTGAAAACTTCATTTGACCATTATTTATAGAGGTACCATAATGAAACTTGACTTTTTAGTAGTCTCAAACATGCATGTAAAATATTAGCCGATTTGAAAATTTTGAAATTTTCATGTCAAAATGGTTCATTGCCATAGGTGTTCTATTTGGAAATTGAACATTTTCACACGAAAATTGAAACATTTCAAATTGACTAATATTTTGTGCAAGTTCGAAATGACTAAAACTTGAAGTTTCACTATGTTAAGCATTTTAAATAATATTCAAATGAAGTTCATAAAATCTATTTTGTTCAACACTAACATAACATCGAGTAAAACTGATTTTTAACTTCATTTGACCATTATTTAAAGAGGTACTATAGTGAATCTTTACTTTTTAGCAGTCCGCAACATGCTTGTAAAATATTAGCCGATTTTAAATTTTCATGTCAAAATGGTTCATTGTAATAGGTTAATCCCTTTGGAAATTGTCCATTTTCATAAAAAAATAGAAACATTACAAATTGACTAATATTTGGTAGGCATGCTCGGAATGACTCAAAATTGAAGTTTCACCATGTTAAGCATTTTAAATAAAAGTCAAATGAAGTTAAAAAAACTATTTTGTTCAACACTAACATAACACCGAGTAAAAGTGATTTGAAAACTTCATTTGACCATTATTTATAGAGGTACCATAATGAAACTTGACTTTTTAGTAGTCTCAAACATGCATGTAAAATATTAGCCGATTTGAAAATTTTGAAACTTTCTTGTCAAAATGGTTCATTGCCATAGGTGTTCCCTTTGGAAATTGAACATTTTCACACAAAAATTGAAACATTTCAAATTGACTAATATTTATGTGCATGTTCGGAATGACTAAAACATGAAGTTTCACCATGTTAAGCATTTTAAATAATAGTCAAATGAAGTTAAAAAAACTATTTTGTTCAACACTAACATAACACCGAGTAAAAGTGATTTGAAAACTTCATTTGACCATTATTTATAGAGGTACCATAATGAAACTTGACTTTTTAGTAGTCTCAAACATGCATGTAAAATATTAGCCGATTTGAAAATTTTGAAATTTTCATGTCAAAATGGTTCATTGCCATAGGTGTTCTATTTGGAAATTGAACATTTTCACACGAAAATTGAAACATTTCAAATTGACTAATATTTGGCAGTGCAAGTTCGAAATGACTAAAACTTGAAGTTTCACTATGTTAAGCATTTTAAATAATATTCAAATGAAGTTCAAAAAATCTATTTTGTTCAACACTAACATAACATCGAGTAAAACTGATTTTTAACTTCATTTGACCATTATTTAAAGAGGTACTATAGTGAATCTTTACTTTTTAGCAGTCTGGAACATGCTTGTAAAATATTAGCCGATTTTAAATTTTCATGTCAAAATGGTTCATTGTAATAGGTTAATCCCTTTGGAAATTGTCCATTTTCATAAAAAAATAGAAACATTACAAATTGACAAATATTTGGTAGGCATGCTCGGAATGACTCAAAATTGAAGTTTCACCATGTTAAGCATTTTAAATAAAAGTCAAATGAAGTTAAAAAAACTATTTTGTTCAACACTAACATAACACCGAGTAAAAGTGATTTGAAAACTTCATTTGACCATTATTTATAGAGGTACCATAATGAAACTTGACTTTTTAGTAGTCTCAAACATGCATGTAAAATATTAGCCGATTTGAAAATTTTGAAATTTTCATGTCAAAATGGTTCATTGCCATAGGTGTTCCCTTTGGAATTTGAACATTTGCACACAAAAATTGAAACATTTCAAATTGACTAATATTTGGCAGGCATGTTCGAAATGACTAAAACATGAAGTTTCACCATGTTAAGAATTTTAAATAATAGTCAAATGAAGTTAAAAAAACTATTTTGTTCAACACTAACATAACACCGAGTAAAAGTGATTTGAAAACTTCATTTGACCATTATTATAGAGGTACCATAATGAAACTTGACTTTTTAGTAGTCTCAAACATGCATGTAAAATATTAGCCGATTTGAAAATTTGGAAACTTTCATGTCAAAATAGTTCATTGCCATAGGTGTTCCCTTTGGAAATTGAACATTTTCACACAAAAATTGAAACATTTCAAATTGACTAATATTTGGCGAGCATGTTCGAAATGACTAAAACTTGAAGTTTCACTATGTTAAGCATTTTAAATAATAGTCAAATGAAGTTAAAAAAACTATTTTGTTCAACACTAACATAACACCGAGTAAAAGTGATTTGATAACTTCATTTGACCATTATTTATAGAGGTACCATAATGAATCTTGACTTTTTAGTAGTCTCAAACATGCTTGTAAAATATTAGCCGATTTGAAAATTTTGAAATTTTCATGTCAAAATGGTTCATTGTCATAGGTGTTCCCTTTGGAAATTGTCCATTTTCATAAAAAATTGAAACATTTCAAATTGACTAATATTTGGTAGGCATGTTCGGAATGACTAAAACTTGAAGTTTCACCATGTTAAGCATTTTAAATAAAAGTCAAATGAAGTTAAAAAAAACTATTTTGTTCAACACTAACATAACACCGAGTAAAAGTGATTTGAAAACTTCATTTGACCTTTATTTATAGAGGTACCATAATGAAACTTGACTTTTTAGTAGTCTCCAACATGCATGTAAAATATTAGCCGATTTGAAAATTTTGAAAGTTTCATGTCAAAATGGTTCATTGCCATAGGTGTTCTATTTGGAAATTGAACATTTTCACACAAAAATTGAAACATTTCAAATTGACTAATATTTGGTGCAAGTTCGAAATGACTAAAACTTGAAGTTTCACTATGTTAAGCATTTTAAATAATATTCAAATGAAGTTCAAAAAAACTATTTTGTTCAACACTAACATAACACCGAGTAAAACTGATTTGTAACTTCATTTGACCATTATTTAAAGAGGTACCATAGTGAATCTTTACTTTTTAGCAGTCTCTAACATGCTTGTAAAATATTAGCCGAATTTTGAAATTTTCATGTCAAAATGGTTCAATGTCATAGGTTAATCCCTTTGGAAATTGTCCATTTTCATAAACAAATAGAAACATTTCAAATTGACTAATATTTGGCAGGCATGCTCGGAATGACTCAAAATTGAAGTTTCACCATGTTAAGCATTTTAAATAAAAGTCAAATGAAGTTAAAAAAACTATTTTGTTCAACACTAACATAACACCGAGTAAAAGTGATTTGAAAACTTCATTTGACCATTATTTATAGAGGTACCATATTGAAACTTGACTTTTTAGTAGTCTCAAACATGCATGTAAAATATTAGCCGATTTGAAAATTTTGAAACTTTCTTGTCAAAATGGTTCATTGCCATAGGTGTTCCCTTTGGAAATTGAACATTTTCACACAAAAATTGAAACATTTCAAATTGACTAATATTTGGCGTGCATGTTCGGAATGACTAAAACATGAAGTTTCACCATGTTAAGCATTTTAAATAATAGTCAAATGAAGTTAAAAAAACTATTTTGTTCAACACTAACATAACACCGAGTAAAAGTGATTTGAAAACTTCATTTGACCATTATTTATAGAGGTACCATAATGAAACTTGACTTTTTAGTAGTCTCAAACATGCATGTAAAATATTAGCCGATTTGAAAATTTTGAAATTTTCATGTCAAAATGGTTCATTGCCATAGGTGTTCTATTTGGAAATTGAACATTTTCACACGAAAATTGAAACATTTCAAATTGACTAATATTTGGTGTGCAAGTTCGAAATGACTAAAACTTGAAGTTTCACTATGTTAAGCATTTTAAATAATATTCAAATGAAGTTCATAAAATCTATTTTGTTCAACACTAACATAACATCGAGTAAAACTGATTTTTAACTTCATTTGACCATTATTTAAAGAGGTACTATAGTGAATCTTTACTTTTTAGCAGTCTGCAACATGCTTGTAAAATATTAGCCGATTTTAAATTTTCATGTCAAAATGGTTCATTGTAATAGGTTAATCCCTTTGGAAATTGTCCATTTTCATAAAAAAATAGAAACATTACAAATTGACTAATATTTGGTAGGCATGCTCGGAATGACTCAAAATTGAAGTTTCACCATGTTAAGCATTTTAAATAAAAGTCAAATGAAGTTAAAAAAACTATTTTGTTCAACACTAACATAACACCGAGTAAAAGTGATTTGAAAACTTCATTTGACCATTATTTATAGAGGTACCATAATGAAACTTGACTTTTTAGTAGTCTCAAACATGCATGTAAAATATTAGCCGATTTGAAAATTTTGAAATTTTCATGTCAAAATGGTTCATTGCCATAGGTGTTCCCTTTGGAAATTGACCATTTTCACACAAAAATTGAAACATTTCAAATTGACTAATATTTGGAAGGCATGTTCGGAATGACTAAAACATGAAGTTTCACCATGTTAAGCATTTTAAATAATAGTCAAATGAAGTTAAAAAAACTATTTTGTTCAACACTAACATAACACCGAGTAAAAGTGATTTGAAAACTTCATTTGACCATTATTTATAGAGGTACCATAATGAAACTTGACTTTTTAGTAGTCTCAAACATGCATGTAAAATATTAGCCGATTTGAAAATTTTGAAATTTTCATGTCAAAATGGTTCATTGCCATAGGTGTTCTATTTGGAAATTGAACATTTTCACACGAAAATTGAAACATTTCAAATTGACTAATATTTGGCAGTGCAAGTTCGAAATGACTAAAACTTGAAGTTTCACTATGTTAAGCATTTTAAATAATATTCAAATGAAGTTCATAAAATCTATTTTGTTCAACACTAACATAACATCGAGTAAAACCGATTTTTAACTTCATTTGACCATTATTTAAAGAGGTACTATAGTGAATCTTTACTTTTTAGTAGTCACCGCAACATGCTTGTAAAATATTAGCCGATTTTAAATTTTCATGTCAAAATGGTTCATTGTAATAGGTTAATCCCTTTGGAAATTGTCCATTTTCATAAAAAAATAGAAACATTACAAATTGACTAATATTTGGTAGGCATGCTCGGAATGACTCAAAATTGAAGTTTCACCATGTTAAGCATTTTAAATAAAAGTCAAATGAAGTTAAAAAAACTATTTTGTTCAACACTAACATAACACCGAGTAAAAGTGATTTGAAAACTTCATTTGACCATTATTTATAGAGGTACCATAATGAAACTTGACTTTTTAGTAGTCTCAAACATGCATGTAAAATATTAGCCGATTTGAAAATTTTGAAACTTTCATGTCAAAATGGTTCATTGCCATAGGTGTTCCCTTTGGAAATTGAACATTTTCACACAAAAATTGAAACATTTCAAATTGACTAATATTTGGCAGTCATGTTCGGAATGACTAAAACATGAAGTTTCACCATGTTAAGCATTTTAAATAATAGTCAAATGAAGTTAAAAAAACTATTTTGTTCAACACTAACATAACACCGAGTAAAAGTGATTTGAAAACTTCATTTGACCATTATTTATAGAGGTACCATAATGAAACTTGACTTTTTAGTAGTCTCAAACATGCATGTAAAATATTAGCCGATTTGAAAATTTTGAAATTTTCATGTCAAAATGGTTCATTGCCATAGGTGTTCTATTTGGAAATTGAACATTTTCACACGAAAATTGAAACATTTCAAATTGACTAATATTTGGTGTGCAAGTTCGAAATGACTAAAACTTGAAGTTTCACTATGTTAAGCATTTTAAATAATATTCAAATGAAGTTCATAAAATCTATTTTGTTCAACACTAACATAACATCGAGTAAAACTGATTTTTAACTTCATTTGACCATTATTTAAAGAGGTACTATAGTGAATCTTTACTTTTTAGCAGTCTCGCAACATGCTTGTAAAATATTAGCCGATTTTAAATTTTCATGTCAAAATGGTTCATTGTAATAGGTTAATCCCTTTGGAAATTGTCCATTTTCATAAAAAAATAGAAACATTACAAATTGACTAATATTTGGTAGGCATGCTCGGAATGACTCAAAATTGAAGTTTCACCATGTTAAGCATTTTAAATAAAAGTCAAATGAAGTTAAAAAAACTATTTTGTTCAACACTAACATAACACCGAGTAAAAGTGATTTGAAAACTTCATTTGACCATTATTTATAGAGGTACCATAATGAAACTTGACTTTTTAGTAGTCTCAAACATGCATGTAAAATATTAGCCGATTTGAAAATTTTGAAATTTTCATGTCAAAATGGTTCATTGCCATAGGTGTTCCCTTTGGAAATTGAACATTTTCACACAAAAATTGAAACATTTCAAATTGACTAATATTTGGCAGGCATGTTCGGAATGACTAAAACATGAAGTTTCACCATGTTAAGCATTTTAAATAATAGTCAAATGAAGTTAAAAAAACTATTTTGTTCAACACTAACATAACACCGAGTAAAAGTGATTTGAAAACTTCATTTGACCATTATTTATAGAGGTACCATAATGAAACTTGACTTTTTAGTAGTCTCAAACATGCATGTAAAATATTAGCCGATTTGAAAATTTTGAAATTTTCATGTCAAAATGGTTTATTGCCATAGGTGTTCCCTTTTGAAATTGACCATTTTCACAAAAAATTGAAACATTTCAAATTGACTAATATTTGGCAGGCATGTTCGGAATGACTAAAACATGAAGTTTCACCATGTTAAGCATTTTAAATAATAGTCAAATGAAGTTAAAAAAACTATTTTGTTCAACACTAACATAACACCGAGTAAAAGTGATTTGAAAACTTCATTTGACCATTATTTATAGAGGTACCATAATGAAACTTGACTTTTTAGTAGTCTCAAACATGCATGTAAAATATTAGCCGATTTGAAAATTTTGAAATTTTCATGTCAAAATGGTTCATTGCCATAGGTGTTCTATTTGGAAATTGAACATTTTCACACGAAAATTGAAACATTTCAAATTGACTAATATTTGGCGAGCAAGTTCGAAATGACTAAAACTTGAAGTTTCACTATGTTAAGCATTTTAAATAATATTCAAATGAAGTTCAAAAAAACTATTTTGTTCAACACTAACATAACATCGAGTAAAACTGATTTTTAACTTCATTTGACCATTATTTAAAGAGGTACTATAGTGAATCTTTACTTTTTAGTAGTCTCGCAACATGCTTGTAAAATATTAGCCGATTTTAAATTTTCATGTCAAAATGGTTCATTGTAATAGGTTAATCCCTTTGGAAATTGTCCATTTTCATAAAAAAATAGAAACATTACAAATTGACTAATATTTGGTAGGCATGCTCGGAATGACTCAAAATTGAAGTTTCACCATGTTAAGCATTTTAAATAAAAGTCAAATGAAGTTAAAAAAACTATTTTGTTCAACACTAACATAACACCGAGTAAAAGTGATTTGAAAACTTCATTTGACCATTATTTATAGAGGTACCATAATGAAACTTGACTTTTTAGTAGTCTCAAACATGCATGTAAAATATTAGCCGATTTGAAAATTTTGAAATTTTCATGTCAAAATGGTTCATTGCCATAGGTGTTCTATTTGGAAATTGAACATTTTCACACGAAAATTGAAACATTTCAAATTGACTAATATTTGGTGTGCAAGTTCGAAATGACTAAAACTTGAAGTTTCACTATGTTAAGCATTTTAAATAATATTCAAATGAAGTTCATAAAATCTATTTTGTTCAACACTAACATAACATCGAGTAAAACCGATTTTTAACTTCATTTGACCATTATTTAAAGAGGTACTATAGTGAATCTTTACTTTTTAGTATCCGCAACATGCTTGTAAAATATTAGCCGATTTTAAATTTTCATGTCAAAATGGTTCATTGTAATAGGTTAATCCCTTTGGAAATTGTCCATTTTCATAAAAAAATAGAAACATTACAAATTGACTAATATTTGGTAGGCATGCTCGGAATGACTCAAAATTGAAGTTTCACCATGTTAAGCATTTTAAATAAAAGTCAAATGAAGTTAAAAAAACTATTTTGTTCAACACTAACATAACACCGAGTAAAAGTGATTTGAAAACTTCATTTGACCATTATTTATAGAGGTACCATAATGAAACTTGACTTTTTAGTAGTCTCAAACATGCATGTAAAATATTAGCCGATTTGAAAATTTTGAAACTTTCATGTCAAAATGGTTCATTGCCATAGGTGTTCCCTTTGGAAATTGAACATTTTCACACAAAAATTGAAACATTTCAAATTGACTAATATTTGGTAGGCATGTTCGGAATGACTAAAACATGAAGTTTCACCATGTTAAGCATTTTAAATAATAGTCAAATGAAGTTAAAAAAACTATTTTGTTCAACACTAACATAACACCGAGTAAAAGTGATTTGAAAACTTCATTTGACCATTATTTATAGAGGTACCATAATGAAACTTGACTTTTTAGTAGTCTCAAACATGCATGTAAAATATTAGCCGATTTGAAAATTTTGAAATTTTCATGTCAAAATGGTTCATTGCCATAGGTGTTCTATTTGGAAATTGAACATTTTCACACGAAAATTGAAACATTTCAAATTGACTAATATTTGGCAAGTGCAAGTTCGAAATGACTAAAACTTGAAGTTTCACTATGTTAAGCATTTTAAATAATATTCAAATGAAGTTCATAAAATCTATTTTGTTCAACACTAACATAACATCGAGTAAAACTGATTTTTAACTTCATTTGACCATTATTTAAAGAGGTACTATAGTGAATCTTTACTTTTTAGCAGTCTCGCAACATGCTTGTAAAATATTAGCCGATTTTAAATTTTCATGTCAAAATGGTTCATTGTAATAGGTTAATCCCTTTGGAAATTGTCCATTTTCATAAAAAAATAGAAACATTACAAATTGACTAATATTTGGTAGGCATGCTCGGAATGACTCAAAATTGAAGTTTCACCATGTTAAGCATTTTAAATAAAAGTCAAATGAAGTTAAAAAAACTATTTTGTTCAACACTAACATAACACCGAGTAAAAGTGATTTGAAAACTTCATTTGACCATTATTTATAGAGGTACCATAATGAAACTTGACTTTTTAGTAGTCTCAAACATGCATGTAAAATATTAGCCGATTTGAAAATTTTGAAATTTTCATGTCAAAATGGTTCATTGCCATAGGTGTTCCCTTTGGAAATTGAACATTTTCACACAAAAATTGAAACATTTCAAATTGACTAATATTTGGTAGGCATGTTCGGAATGACTAAAACATGAAGTTTCACCATGTTAAGCATTTTAAATAATAGTCAAATGAAGTTAAAAAAACTATTTTGTTCAACACTAACATAACACCGAGTAAAAGTGATTTGAAAACTTCATTTGACCATTATTTATAGAGGTACCATAATGAAACTTGACTTTTTAGTAGTCTCAAACATGCATGTAAAATATTAGCCGATTTGAAAATTTTGAAATTTTCATGTCAAAATGGTTCATTGCCATAGGTGTTCTATTTGGAAATTGAACATTTTCACACGAAAATTGAAACATTTCAAATTGACTAATATTTGGCGTGCAAGTTCGAAATGACTAAAACTTGAAGTTTCACTATGTTAAGCATTTTAAATAATATTCAAATGAAGTTCATAAAATCTATTTTGTTCAACACTAACATAACATCGAGTAAAACTGATTTTTAACTTCATTTGACCATTATTTAAAGAGGTACTATAGTGAATCTTTACTTTTTAGCAGTCTGCAACATGCTTGTAAAATATTAGCCGATTTTAAATTTTCATGTCAAAATGGTTCATTGTAATAGGTTAATCCCTTTGGAAATTGTCCATTTTCATAAAAAAATAGAAACATTACAAATTGACTAATATTTGGTAGGCATGCTCGGAATGACTCAAAATTGAAGTTTCACCATGTTAAGCATTTTAAATAAAAGTCAAATGAAGTTAAAAAAACTATTTTGTTCAACACTAACATAACACCGAGTAAAAGTGATTTGAAAACTTCATTTGACCATTATTTATAGAGGTACCATAATGAAACTTGACTTTTTAGTAGTCTCAAACATGCATGTAAAATATTAGCCGATTTGAAAATTTTGAAATTTTCATGTCAAAATGGTTCATTGCCATAGGTGTTCTCTTTGGAAATTGAACATTTTCACACAAAAATTGAAACATTTCAAATTGACTAATATTTGGCGTGCATGTTCGAAATGACTAAAACTTGAAGTTTCACCATGTTAAGCATTTTTAATAATATTCAAATGAAGTTCAAAAAAACTATTTTGTTCAACACTAACATAACATCGAGTAAAACTGATTTTTAACTTCATTTGACCATTATTTAAAGAGGTACTATAATGAATCTTTACTTTTTAGTAGTCTCAAACATGCTTGTAAAATATTAGCCGATTTTAAAATTTTTTTCATGTCAAAATGGTTCATTGTAATAGGTTAATCCCTTTGGAAATTGTCCATTTTCATAAAAAAATAGAAACATTACAAATTGACTAATATTTGGCAGGGATGTTCGGAATGACTAAAACATGAAGTTTCACCATGTTAAGCATTTTAAATAATAGTCAAATGAAGTTAAAAAAACTATTTTGTTCAACACTAACATAACACCGAGTAAAAGTGATTTGAAAACTTCATTTGACCATTATTTATAGAGGTACCATAATGAAACTTGACTTTTTAGTAGTCTCAAACATGCATGTAAAATATTAGCCGATTTGAAAATTTTGAAATTTTCATGTCAAAATGGTTCATTGCCATAGGTGTTCTATTTGGAAATTGAACATTTTCACACGAAAATTGAAACATTTCAAATTGACTAATATTTTGTGCAAGTTCGAAATGACTAAAACTTGAAGTTTCACTATGTTAAGCATTTTAAATAATATTCAAATGAAGTTCATAAAATCTATTTTGTTCAACACTAACATAACATCGAGTAAAACCGATTTTTAACTTCATTTGACCATTATTTAAAGAGGTACTATAGTGAATCTTTACTTTTTTAGTCTGCAACATGCTTGTAAAATATTAGCCGATTTTAAATTTTCATGTCAAAATGGTTCATTGTAATAGGTTAATCCCTTTGGAAATTGTCCATTTTCATAAAAAAATAGAAACATTACAAATTGACTAATATTTGGTAGGCATGCTCGGAATGACTCAAAATTGAAGTTTCACCATGTTAAGCATTTTAAATAAAAGTCAAATGAAGTTAAAAAAACTATTTTGTTCAACACTAACATAACACCGAGTAAAAGTGATTTGAAAACTTCATTTGACCATTATTTATAGAGGTACCATAATGAAACTTGACTTTTTAGTAGTCTCAAACATGCATGTAAAATATTAGCCGATTTGAAAATTTTGAAATTTTCATGTCAAAATGGTTCATTGCCATAGGTGTTCTCTTTGGAAATTGAACATTTTCACACAAAAATTGAAACATTTCAAATTGACTAATATTTGGGTGCATGTTCGAAATGACTAAAACATGAAGTTTCACCATGTTAAGCATTTTAAATAATAGTCAAATGAAGTTAAAAAAACTATTTTGTTCAACACTAACATAACACCGAGTAAAAGTGATTTGAAAACTTCATTTGACCATTATTTATAGAGGTACCATAATGAAACTTGACTTTTTAGTAGTCTCAAACATGCATGTAAAATATTAGCCGATTTGAAAATTTTGAAATTTTCATGTCAAAATGGTTCATTGCCATAGGTGTTCCCTTTGGAAATTGACCATTTTCACAAAAAAATTGAAACATTTCAAATTGACTAATATTTGGAAGGCATGTTCAGAATGACTAAAACATGAAGTTTCACCATGTTAAGCATTTTAAATAATAGTCAAATGAAGTTAAAAAAACTATTTTGTTCAACACTAACATAACACCGAGTAAAAGTGATTTGAAAACTTCATTTGACCATTATTTATAGAGGTACCATAATGAAACTTGACTTTTTAGTAGTCTCAAACATGCATGTAAAATATTAGCCGATTTGAAAATTTTGAAATTTTCATGTCAAAATGGTTCATTGCCATAGGTGTTCTATTTGGAAATTGAACATTTTCACACGAAAATTGAAACATTTCAAATTGACTAATATTTGGCAGTGCAAGTTCGAAATGACTAAAACTTGAAGTTTCACTATGTTAAGCATTTTAAATAATATTCAAATGAAGTTCATAAAATCTATTTTGTTCAACACTAACATAACATCGAGTAAAACTGATTTTTAACTTCATTTGACCATTATTTAAAGAGGTACTATAAGTGAATCTTTACTTTTTAGCAGTCTCGCAACATGCTTGTAAAATATTAGCCGATTTTAAATTTTCATGTCAAAATGGTTCATTGTAATAGGTTAATCCCTTTGGAAATTGTCCATTTTCATAAAAAAATAGAAACATTACAAATTGACTAATATTTGGTAGGCATGCTCGGAATGACTCAAAATTGAAGTTTCACCATGTTAAGCATTTTAAATAAAAGTCAAATGAAGTTAAAAAAACTATTTTGTTCAACACTAACATAACACCGAGTAAAAGTGATTTGAAAACTTCATTTGACCATTATTTATAGAGGTACCATAATGAAACTTGACTTTTTAGTAGTCTCAAACATGCATGTAAAATATTAGCCGATTTGAAAATTTTGAAACTTTCATGTCAAAATGGTTCATTGCCATAGGTGTTCCCTTTGGAAATTGAACATTTTCACACAAAAATTGAAACATTTCAAATTGACTAATATTTGGTAGGCATGTTCGGAATGACTAAAACATGAAGTTTCACCATGTTAAGCATTTTAAATAATAGTCAAATGAAGTTAAAAAAACTATTTTGTTCAACACTAACATAACACCGAGTAAAAGTGATTTGAAAACTTCATTTGACCATTATTTATAGAGGTACCATAATGAAACTTGACTTTTTAGTAGTCTCAAACATGCATGTAAAATATTAGCCGATTTGAAAATTTTGAAATTTTCATGTCAAAATGGTTCATTGCCATAGGTGTTCTATTTGGAAATTGAACATTTTCACACGAAAATTGAAACATTTCAAATTGACTAATATTTGTGTGCAAGTTCGAAATGACTAAAACTTGAAGTTTCACTATGTTAAGCATTTTAAATAATATTCAAATGAAGTTCATAAAATCTATTTTGTTCAACACTAACATAACATCGAGTAAAACTGATTTTTAACTTCATTTGACCATTATTTAAAGAGGTACTATAGTGAATCTTTACTTTTTAGTAGTCCGCAACATGCTTGTAAAATATTAGCCGATTTTAAATTTTCATGTCAAAATGGTTCATTGTAATAGGTTAATCCCTTTGGAAATTGTCCATTTTCATAAAAAAATAGAAACATTACAAATTGACTAATATTTGGTAGGCATGCTCGGAATGACTCAAAATTGAAGTTTCACCATGTTAAGCATTTTAAATAAAAGTCAAATGAAGTTAAAAAAACTATTTTGTTCAACACTAACATAACACCGAGTAAAAGTGATTTGAAAACTTCATTTGACCATTATTTATAGAGGTACCATAATGAAACTTGACTTTTTAGTAGTCTCAAACATGCATGTAAAATATTAGCCGATTTGAAAATTTTGAAATTTTCATGTCAAAATGGTTCATTGCCATAGGTGTTCCCTTTGGAAATTGAACATTTTCACACAAAAATTGAAACATTTCAAATTGACTAATATTTGGCAGCATGTTCGGAATGACTAAAACATGAAGTTTCACCATGTTAAGCATTTTAAATAATAGTCAAATGAAGTTAAAAAAACTATTTTGTTCAACACTAACATAACACCGAGTAAAAGTGATTTGAAAACTTCATTTGACCATTATTTATAGAGGTACCATAATGAAACTTGACTTTTTAGTAGTCTCAAACATGCATGTAAAATATTAGCCGATTTGAAAATTTTGAAACTTTCATGTCAAAATGGTTCATTGCCATAGGTGTTCCCTTTGGAAATTGACCATTTTCACACAAAAATTGAAACATTTCAAATTGACTAATATTTGGTAGGCATGTTCGGAATGACTAAAACATGAAGTTTCACCATGTTAAGCATTTTAAATAATAGTCAAATGAAGTTAAAAAAACTATTTTGTTCAACACTAACATAACACCGAGTAAAAGTGATTTGAAAACTTCATTTGACCATTATTTATAGAGGTACCATAATGAAACTTGACTTTTTAGTAGTCTCAAACATGCATGTAAAATATTAGCCGATTTGAAAATTTTGAAATTTTCATGTCAAAATGGTTCATTGCCATAGGTGTTCTATTTGGAAATTGAACATTTTCACACGAAAATTGAAACATTTCAAATTGACTAATATTTGGCATGTGCAAGTTCGAAATGACTAAAACTTGAAGTTTCACTATGTTAAGCATTTTAAATAATATTCAAATGAAGTTCATAAAATCTATTTTGTTCAACACTAACATAACATCGAGTAAAACTGATTTTTAACTTCATTTGACCATTATTTAAAGAGGTACTATAGTGAATCTTTACTTTTTAGCAATCTGCAACATGCTTGTAAAATATTAGCCGATTTTAAATTTTCATGTCAAAATGGTTCATTGTAATAGGTTAATCCCTTTGGAAATTGTCCATTTTCATAAAAAAATAGAAACATTACAAATTGACTAATATTTGGTAGGCATGCTCGGAATGACTCAAAATTGAAGTTTCACCATGTTAAGCATTTTAAATAAAAGTCAAATGAAGTTAAAAAAACTATTTTGTTCAACACTAACATAACACCGAGTAAAAGTGATTTGAAAACTTCATTTGACCATTATTTATAGAGGTACCATAATGAAACTTGACTTTTTAGTAGTCTCAAACATGCATGTAAAATATTAGCCGATTTGAAAATTTTGAAATTTTCATGTCAAAATGGTTCATTGCCATAGGTGTTCCCTTTGGAAATTGAACATTTTCACACAAAAATTGAAACATTTCAAATTGACTAATATTTGGCAGGCATGTTCGGAATGACTAAAACATGAAGTTTCACCATGTTAAGCATTTTAAATAATAGTCAAATGAAGTTAAAAAAACTATTTTGTTCAACACTAACATAACACCGAGTAAAAGTGATTTGAAAACTTCATTTGACCATTATTTATAGAGGTACCATAATGAAACTTGACTTTTTAGTAGTCTCAAACATGCATGTAAAATATTAGCCGATTTGAAAATTTTGAAATTTTCATGTCAAAATGGTTTATTGCCATAGGTGTTCCCTTTTGAAATTGACCATTTTCACAAAAAAATTGAAACATTTCAAATTGACTAATATTTGGCAGGCATGTTCGGAATGACTAAAACATGAAGTTTCACAATGTTAAGCATTTTAAGCAATAGTCAAATGAAGTTAAAAAAACTATTTTTTTCAACACTATCATAACACCGAGTAAAAGTGATTTGAAAACTTCATTTGACCATTATTTATAGAGGTACCATAATGAAACTTGACTTTTTAGTAGTCTCAAACATGCATGTAAAATATTAGCCGATTTGAAAATTTTGAAATTTTCATGTCAAAATGGTTCATTGCCATAGGTGTTCTATTTGGAAATTGAACATTTTCACACGAAAATTGAAACATTTCAAATTGACTAATATTTGGCGAGCAAGTTCGAAATGACTAAAACTTGAAGTTTCACTATGTTAAGCATTTTAAATAATATTCAAATGAAGTTCATAAAAACTATTTTGTTCAACACTAACATAACATCGAGTAAAACTGATTTTTAACTTCATTTGACCATTATTTAAAGAGGTACTATAGTGAATCTTTACTTTTTAGCAGTCGCAACATGCTTGTAAAATATTAGCCGATTTTAAATTTTCATGTCAAAATGGTTCATTGTAATAGGTTAATCCCTTTGGAAATTGTCCATTTTCATAAAAAAATAGAAACATTACAAATTGACTAATATTTGGTAGGCATGCTCGGAATGACTCAAAATTGAAGTTTCACCATGTTAAGCATTTTAAATAAAAGTCAAATGAAGTTAAAAAAACTATTTTGTTCAACACTAACATAACACCGAGTAAAAGTGATTTGAAAACTTCATTTGACCATTATTTATAGAGGTACCATAATGAAACTTGACTTTTTAGTAGTCTCAAACATGCATGTAAAATATTAGCCGATTTGAAAATTTTGAAACTTTCATGTCAAAATGGTTCATTGCCATAGGTGTTCCCTTTGGAAATTGAACATTTTCACACAAAAATTGAAACATTTCAAATTGACTAATATTTGGAGCATGTTCGAATGACTAAAACATGAAGTTTCACCATGTTAAGCATTTTAAATAATAGTCAAATGAAGTTAAAAAAACTATTTTGTTCAACACTAACATAACACCGAGTAAAAGTGATTTGAAAACTTCATTTGACCATTATTTATAGAGGTACCATAATGAAACTTGACTTTTTAGTAGTCTCAAACATGCATGTAAAATATTAGCCGATTTGTAAATTTGGAATTTTCATGTCAAAATGGTTCATTTCCATAGGTGTTCCCTTTGGAAATTGACCATTTTCACAAAAAAATTGAAACATTTCAAATTGACTAATATTTGGTGCATGTTCGGAATGACTAAAACATGAAGTTTCACCATGTTAAGCATTTTAAATAATAGTCAAATGAAGTTAAAAAAACTATTTTGTTCAACACTAACATAACACCGAGTAAAAGTGATTTGAAAACTTCATTTGACCATTATTTATAGAGGTACCATAATGAAACTTGACTTTTTAGTAGTCTCAAACATGCATGTAAAATATTAGCCGATTTGAAAATTTTGAAATTTTCATGTCAAAATGGTTCATTGCCATAGGTGTTCTATTTGGAAATTGAACATTTTCACACGAAAATTGAAACATTTCAAATTGACTAATATTTGGCGAGCAAGTTCGAAATGACTAAAACTTGAAGTTTCACTATGTTAAGCATTTTAAATAATATTCAAATGAAGTTCATAAAAACTATTTTGTTCAACACTAACATAACATCGAGTAAAACTGATTTTTAACTTCATTTGACCATTATTTAAAGAGGTACTATAGTGAATCTTTACTTTTTAGTAGTCCGCAACATGCTTGTAAAATATTAGCCGATTTTAAATTTTCATGTCAAAATGGTTCATTGTAATAGGTTAATCCCTTTGGAAATTGTCCATTTTCATAAAAAAATAGAAACATTACAAATTGACTAATATTTGGTAGGCATGCTCGGAATGACTCAAAATTGAAGTTTCACCATGTTAAGCATTTTAAATAAAAGTCAAATGAAGTTAAAAAAACTATTTTGTTCAACACTAACATAACACCGAGTAAAAGTGATTTGAAAACTTCATTTGACCATTATTTATAGAGGTACCATAATGAAACTTGACTTTTTAGTAGTCTCAAACATGCATGTAAAATATTAGCCGATTTGAAAATTTTGAAACTTTCATGTCAAAATGGTTCATTGCCATAGGTGTTCCCTTTGGAAATTGAACATTTTCACACAAAAATTGAAACATTTCAAATTGACTAATATTTGGCGTAGGCATGTTCGGAATGACTAAAACATGAAGTTTCACCATGTTAAGCATTTTAAATAATAGTCAAATGAAGTTAAAAAAACTATTTTGTTCAACACTAACATAACACCGAGTAAAAGTGATTTGAAAACTTCATTTGACCATTATTTATAGAGGTACCATAATGAAACTTGACTTTTTAGTAGTCTCAAACATGCATGTAAAATATTAGCCGATTTGAAAATTTTGAAATTTTCATGTCAAAATGGTTCATTGCCATAGGTGTTCTATTTGGAAATTGAACATTTTCACACGAAAATTGAAACATTTCAAATTGACTAATATTTGGCGTGCAAGTTCGAAATGACTAAAACTTGAAGTTTCACTATGTTAAGCATTTTAAATAATATTCAAATGAAGTTCAAAAAAACTATTTTGTTCAACACTAACATAACATCGAGTAAAACTGATTTTTAACTTCATTTGACCATTATTTAAAGAGGTACTATAGTGAATCTTTACTTTTTAGTAGTCTGCAACATGCTTGTAAAATATTAGCCGATTTTAAATTTTCATGTCAAAATGGTTCATTGTAATAGGTTAATCCCTTTGGAAATTGTCCATTTTCATAAAAAAATAGAAACATTACAAATTGACTAATATTTGGTAGGCATGCTCGGAATGACTCAAAATTGAAGTTTCACCATGTTAAGCATTTTAAATAAAAGTCAAATGAAGTTAAAAAAACTATTTTGTTCAACACTAACATAACACCGAGTAAAAGTGATTTGAAAACTTCATTTGACCATTATTTATAGAGGTACCATAATGAAACTTGACTTTTTAGTAGTCTCAAACATGCATGTAAAATATTAGCCGATTTGAAAATTTTGAAACTTTCATGTCAAAATGGTTCATTGCCATAGGTGTTCCCTTTGGAAATTGACCATTTTCACACAAAAATTGAAACATTTCAAATTGACTAATATTTGGAGGCATGTTCGGAATGACTAAAACATGAAGTTTCACCATGTTAAGCATTTTAAATAATAGTCAAATGAAGTTAAAAAAACTATTTTGTTCAACACTAACATAACACCGAGTAAAAGTGATTTGAAAACTTCATTTGACCATTATTTATAGAGGTACCATAATGAAACTTGACTTTTTAGTAGTCTCAAACATGCATGTAAAATATTAGCCGATTTGAAAATTTTGAAATTTTCATGTCAAAATGGTTCATTGCCATAGGTGTTCTATTTGGAAATTGAACATTTTCACACGAAAATTGAAACATTTCAAATTGACTAATATTTGGCGAGCAAGTTCGAAATGACTAAAACTTGAAGTTTCACTATGTTAAGCATTTTAAATAATATTCAAATGAAGTTCAAAAAAACTATTTTGTTCAACACTAACATAACATCGAGTAAAACTGATTTTTAACTTCATTTGACCATTATTTAAAGAGGTACTATAGTGAATCTTTACTTTTTAGCAGTCTCGCAACATGCTTGTAAAATATTAGCCGATTTTAAATTTTCATGTCAAAATGGTTCATTGTAATAGGTTAATCCCTTTGGAAATTGTCCATTTTCATAAAAAAATAGAAACATTACAAATTGACTAATATTTGGTAGGCATGCTCGGAATGACTCAAAATTGAAGTTTCACCATGTTAAGCATTTTAAATAAAAGTCAAATGAAGTTAAAAAAACTATTTTGTTCAACACTAACATAACACCGAGTAAAAGTGATTTGAAAACTTCATTTGACCATTATTTATAGAGGTACCATAATGAAACTTGACTTTTTAGTAGTCTCAAACATGCATGTAAAATATTAGCCGATTTGAAAATTTTGAAACTTTCATGTCAAAATGGTTCATTGCCATAGGTGTTCCCTTTGGAAATTGAACATTTTCACACAAAAATTGAAACATTTCAAATTGACTAATATTTGGCGAGCATGTTCGAATGACTAAAACATGAAGTTTCACCATGTTAAGCATTTTAAATAATAGTCAAATGAAGTTAAAAAACTATTTTGTTCAACACTAACATAACACCGAGTAAAAGTGATTTGAAAACTTCATTTGACCATTATTTATAGAGGTACCATAATGAAACTTGACTTTTTAGTAGTCTCAAACATGCATGTAAAATATTAGCCGATTTGAAAATTTTGAAATTTTCATGTCAAAATGGTTCATTGCCATAGGTGTTCCCTTTGGAAATTGACCATTTTCACAAAAAAATTGAAACATTTCAAATTGACTAATATTTGGTAGGCATGTTCGGAATGACTAAAACATGAAGTTTCACCATGTTAAGCATTTTAAATAATAGTCAAATGAAGTTAAAAAAACTATTTTGTTCAACACTAACATAACACCGAGTAAAAGTGATTTGAAAACTTCATTTGACCATTATTTATAGAGGTACCATAATGAAACTTGACTTTTTAGTAGTCTCAAACATGCATGTAAAATATTAGCCGATTTGAAAATTTTGAAATTTTCATGTCAAAATGGTTCATTGCCATAGGTGTTCTATTTGGAAATTGAACATTTTCACACGAAAATTGAAACATTTCAAATTGACTAATATTTGGCGAGCAAGTTCGAAATGACTAAAACTTGAAGTTTCACTATGTTAAGCATTTTAAATAATATTCAAATGAAGTTCAAAAAAACTATTTTGTTCAACACTAACATAACATCGAGTAAAACTGATTTTTAACTTCATTTGACCATTATTTAAAGAGGTACTATAGTGAATCTTTACTTTTTAGCAGTCCGCAACATGCTTGTAAAATATTAGCCGATTTTAAATTTTCATGTCAAAATGGTTCATTGTAATAGGTTAATCCCTTTGGAAATTGTCCATTTTCATAAAAAAATAGAAACATTACAAATTGACTAATATTTGGTAGGCATGCTCGGAATGACTCAAAATTGAAGTTTCACCATGTTAAGCATTTTAAATAAAAGTCAAATGAAGTTAAAAAAAACTATTTTGTTCAACACTAACATAACACCGAGTAAAAGTGATTTGAAAACTTCATTTGACCATTATTTATAGAGGTACCATAATGAAACTTGACTTTTTAGTAGTCTCAAACATGCATGTAAAATATTAGCCGATTTGAAAATTTTGAAATTTTCATGTCAAAATGGTTCATTGCCATAGGTGTTCCCTTTGGAAATTGACCATTTTCACACAAAAATTGAAACATTTCAAATTGACTAATATTTGGCGAGGCATGTTCGGAATGACTAAAACATGAAGTTTCACCATGTTAAGCATTTTAAATAATAGTCAAATGAAGTTAAAAAAACTATTTTGTTCAACACTAACATAACACCGAGTAAAAGTGATTTGAAAACTTCATTTGACCATTATTTATAGAGGTACCATAATGAAACTTGACTTTTTAGTAGTCTCAAACATGCATGTAAAATATTAGCCGATTTGAAAATTTTGAAATTTTCATGTCAAAATGGTTCATTGCCATAGGTGTTCTATTTGGAAATTGAACATTTTCACACGAAAATTGAAACATTTCAAATTGACTAATATTTGGCGTGCAAGTTCGAAATGACTAAAACTTGAAGTTTCACTATGTTAAGCATTTTTAATAATATTCAAATGAAGTTCAAAAAAAAACTATTTTGTTCAACACTAACATAACATCGAGTAAAACTGATTTTTAACTTCATTTGACCATTATTTAAAGAGGTACTATAGTGAATCTTTACTTTTTAGCAGTCCGCAACATGCTTGTAAAATATTAGCCGATTTTAAATTTTCATGTCAAAATGGTTCATTGTAATAGGTTAATCCCTTTGGAAATTGTCCATTTTCATAAAAAAATAGAAACATTACAAATTGACTAATATTTGGTAGGCATGCTCGGAATGACTCAAAATTGAAGTTTCACCATGTTAAGCATTTTAAATAAAAGTCAAATGAAATTAAAAAAACTATTTTGTTCAACACTAACATAACACCGAGTAAAAGTGATTTGAAAACTTCATTTGACCATTATTTATAGAGGTACCATAATGAAACTTGACTTTTTAGTAGTCTCAAACATGCATGTAAAATATTAGCCGATTTGAAAATTTTGAAACTTTCATGTCAAAATGGTTCATTGCCATAGGTGTTCTATTTGGAAATTGAACATTTTCACACGAAAATTGAAACATTTCAAATTGACTAATATTTTTTGGCAAGTTCGAAATGACTAAAACTTGAAGTTTCACTATGTTAAGCATTTTAAATAATATTCAAATGAAGTTCAAAAAAACTATTTTGTTCAACACTAACATAACATCGAGTAAAACTGATTTTTAACTTCATTTGACCATTATTTAAAGAGGTACTATAGTGAATCTTTACTTTTTAGTAGTCTCGCAACATGCTTGTAAAATATTAGCCGATTTTAAATTTTCATGTCAAAATGGTTCATTGTAATAGGTTAATCCCTTTGGAAATTGTCCATTTTCATAAAAAAATAGAAACATTACAAATTGACTAATATTTGGTAGGCATGCTCGGAATGACTCAAAATTGAAGTTTCACCATGTTAAGCATTTTAAATAAAAGTCAAATGAAGTTAAAAAAACTATTTTGTTCAACACTAACATAACACCGAGTAAAAGTGATTTGAAAACTTCATTTGACCATTATTTATAGAGGTACCATAATGAAACTTGACTTTTTAGTAGTCTCAAACATGCATGTAAAATATTAGCCGATTTGAAAATTTTGAAATTTTCATGTCAAAATGGTTCATTGCCATAGGTGTTCTATTTGGAAATTGAACATTTTCACACGAAAATTGAAACATTTCAAATTGACTAATATTTGGCGAGTGCAAGTTCGAAATGACTAAAACTTGAAGTTTCACTATGTTAAGCATTTTAAATAATATTCAAATGAAGTTCAAAAAAACTATTTTGTTCAACACTAACATAACATCGAGTAAAACTGATTTTTAACTTCATTTGACCATTATTTAAAGAGGTACTATAGTGAATCTTTACTTTTTAGCGAGTCTGCAACATGCTTGTAAAATATTAGCCGATTTTAAATTTTCATGTCAAAATGGTTCATTGTAATAGGTTAATCCCTTTGGAAATTGTCCATTTTCATAAAAAAATAGAAACATTACAAATTGACTAATATTTGGTAGGCATGCTCGGAATGACTCAAAATTGAAGTTTCACCATGTTAAGCATTTTAAATAAAAGTCAAATGAAGTTAAAAAAACTATTTTGTTCAACACTAACATAACACCGAGTAAAAGTGATTTGAAAACTTCATTTGACCATTATTTATAGAGGTACCATAATGAAACTTGACTTTTTAGTAGTCTCAAACATGCATGTAAAATATTAGCCGATTTGAAAATTTTGAAATTTTCATGTCAAAATGGTTCATTGCCATAGGTGTTCCCTTTGGAAATTGACCATTTTCACACAAAAATTGAAACATTTCAAATTGACTAATATTTGGCAGTGCATGTTCGGAATGACTAAAACATGAAGTTTCACCATGTTAAGCATTTTAAATAATAGTCAAATGAAGTTAAAAAAACTATTTTGTTCAACACTAACATAACACCGAGTAAAAGTGATTTGAAAACTTCATTTGACCATTATTTATAGAGGTACCATAATGAAACTTGACTTTTTAGTAGTCTCAAACATGCATGTAAAATATTAGCCGATTTGAAAATTTTGAAATTTTCATGTCAAAATGGTTCATTGCCATAGGTGTTCTATTTGGAAATTGAACATTTTCACATGAAAAGTGAAACATTTCAAATTGACTAATATTTGGCAAGCAAGTTCGAAATGACTAAAACTTGAAGTTTCACTATGTTAAGCATTTTAAATAATATTCAAATGAAGTTCAGAAAATCTATTTTGTTCAACACTAACATAACATCGAGTAAAACTGATTTTTAACTTCATTTGACCATTATTTAAAGAGGTACTATAGTGAATCTTTACTTTTTAGTAGTCTCGCAACATGCTTGTAAAATATTAGCCGATTTTAAATTTTCATGTCAAAATGGTTCATTGTAATAGGTTAATCCCTTTGGAAATTGTCCATTTTCATAAAAAAATAGAAACATTACAAATTGACTAATATTTGGTAGGCATGCTCGGAATGACTCAAAATTGAAGTTTCACCATGTTAAGCATTTTAAATAAAAGTCAAATGAAGTTAAAAAAACTATTTTGTTCAACACTAACATAACACCGAGTAAAAGTGATTTGAAAACTTCATTTGACCATTATTTATAGAGGTACCATAATGAAACTTGACTTTTTAGTAGTCTCAAACATGCATGTAAAATATTAGCCGATTTGAAAATTTTGAAATTTTCATGTCAAAATGGTTCATTGCCATAGGTGTTCCCTTTGGAAATTGACCATTTTCACACAAAAATTGAAACATTTCAAATTGACTAATATTTGGCGAGCATGTTCGGAATGACTAAAACATGAAGTTTCACCATGTTAAGCATTTTAAATAATAGTCAAATGAAGTTAAAAAAACTATTTTGTTCAACACTAACATAACACCGAGTAAAAGTGATTTGAAAACTTCATTTGACCATTATTTATAGAGGTACCATAATGAAACTTGACTTTTTAGTAGTCTCAAACATGCATGTAAAATATTAGCCGATTTGAAAATTTTGAAATTTTCATGTCAAAATGGTTCATTGCCATAGGTGTTCTATTTGGAAATTGAACATTTTCACACGAAAATTGAAACATTTCAAATTGACTAATATTTGGGGAGCAAGTTCGAAATGACTAAAACTTGAAGTTTCACTATGTTAAGCATTTTAAATAATATTCAAATGAAGTTCAAAAAAACTATTTTGTTCAACACTAACATAACATCGAGTAAAACCTGATTTTTAACTTCATTTGACCATTATTTAAAGAGGTACTATAGTGAATCTTTACTTTTTAGCAGTCTGCAACATGCTTGTAAAATATTAGCCGATTTTAAATTTTCATGTCAAAATGGTTCATTGTAATAGGTTAATCCCTTTGGAAATTGTCCATTTTCATAAAAAAATAGAAACATTACAAATTGACTAATATTTGGTAGGCATGCTCGGAATGACTCAAAATTGAAGTTTCACCATGTTAAGCATTTTAAATAAAAGTCAAATGAAATTAAAAAAACTATTTTGTTCAACACTAACATAACACCGAGTAAAAGTGATTTGAAAACTTCATTTGACCATTATTTATAGAGGTACCATAATGAAACTTGAGTTTTTAGTAGCCTCAAACATGCATGTAAAATATTAGCCGATTTGAAAATTTTGAAACTTTCATGTCAAAATGGTTCATTGCCATAGGTGTTCTATTTGGAAATTGAACATTTTCACACGAAAATTGAAACATTTCAAATTGACTAATATTTGGCAAGTGCAAGTTCGAAATGACTAAAACTTGAAGTTTCACTATGTTAAGCATTTTTAATAATATTCAAATGAAGTTCAAAAAAACTATTTTGTTCAACACTAACATAACATCGAGTAAACCTGATTTTTAACTTCATTTGACCATTATTTAAAGAGGTACTATAGTGAATCTTTACTTTTTAGCAGTCTGCAACATGCTTGTAAAATATTAGCCGATTTTAAATTTTCATGTCAAAATGGTTCATTGTAATAGGTTAATCCCTTTGGAAATTGTCCATTTTCATAAAAAAATAGAAACATTACAAATTGACTAATATTTGGTAGGCATGCTCGGAATGACTCAAAATTGAAGTTTCACCATGTTAAGCATTTTAAATAAAAGTCAAATGAAGTTAAAAAAAACTATTTTGTTCAACACTAACATAACACCGAGTAAAAGTGATTTGAAAACTTCATTTGACCATTATTTATAGAGGTACCATAATGAAACTTGACTTTTTAGTAGTCTCAAACATGCATGTAAAATATTAGCCGATTTGAAAATTTTGAAATTTTCATGTCAAAATGGTTCATTGCCATAGGTGTTCCCTTTGGAAATTGACCATTTTCACAAAAAAATTGAAACATTTCAAATTGACTAATATTTGGCGAGCATGTTCGGAATGACTAAAACATGAAGTTTCACCATGTTAAGCATTTTAAATAATAGTCAAATGAAGTTAAAAAAACTATTTTGTTCAACACTAACATAACACCGAGTAAAAGTGATTTGAAAACTTCATTTGACCATTATTTATAGAGGTACCATAATGAAACTTGACTTTTTAGTAGTCTCAAACATGCATGTAAAATATTAGCCGATTTGAAAATTTTGAAATTTTCATGTCAAAATGGTTCATTGCCATAGGTGTTCTATTTGGAAATTGAACATTTTCACACGAAAATTGAAACATTTCAAATTGACTAATATTTGGCGTGCAAGTTCGAAATGACTAAAACTTGAAGTTTCACTATGTTAAGCATTTTTAATAATATTCAAATGAAGTTCAAAAAAACTATTTTGTTCAACACTAACATAACATCGAGTAAAACTGATTTTTAACTTCATTTGACCATTATTTAAAGAGGTACTATAGTGAATCTTTACTTTTTAGCGATACCGCAACATGCTTGTAAAATATTAGCCGATTTTAAATTTTCATGTCAAAATGGTTCATTGTAATAGGTTAATCCCTTTGGAAATTGTCCATTTTCATAAAAAAATAGAAACATTACAAATTGACTAATATTTGGTAGGCATGCTCGGAATGACTCAAAATTGAAGTTTCACCATGTTAAGCATTTTAAATAAAAGTCAAATGAAGTTAAAAAAACTATTTTGTTCAACACTAACATAACACCGAGTAAAAGTGATTTGAAAACTTCATTTGACCATTATTTATAGAGGTACCATAATGAAACTTGACTTTTTAGTAGTCTCAAACATGCATGTAAAATATTAGCCGATTTGAAAATTTTGAAATTTTCATGTCAAAATGGTTCATTGCCATAGGTGTTCCCTTTGGAAATTGAACATTTTCACACAAAAATTGAAACATTTCAAATTGACTAATATTTGGCGAGGCATGTTCGGAATGACTAAAACATGAAGTTTCACCATGTTAAGCATTTTAAATAATAGTCAAATGAAGTTAAAAAAACTATTTTGTTCAACACTAACATAACACCGAGTAAAAGTGATTTGAAAACTTCATTTGACCATTATTTATAGAGGTACCATAATGAAACTTGACTTTTTAGTAGTCTCAAACATGCATGTAAAATATTAGCCGATTTGAAAATTTTGAAATTTTCATGTCAAAATGGTTCATTGCCATAGGTGTTCCCTTTGGAAATTGACCATTTTCACACAAAAATTGAAACATTTCAAATTGACTAATATTTGGGAGCATGTTCGGAATGACTAAAACATGAAGTTTCACCATGTTAAGCATTTTAAATAATAGTCAAATGAAGTTAAAAAAACTATTTTGTTCAACACTAACATAACACCGAGTAAAAGTGATTTGAAAACTTCATTTGACCATTATTTATAGAGGTACCATAATGAAACTTGACTTTTTAGTAGTCTCAAACATGCATGTAAAATATTAGCCGATTTGAAAATTTTGAAATTTTCATGTCAAAATGGTTCATTGCCATAGGTGTTCTATTTGGAAATTGAACATTTTCACACGAAAATTGAAACATTTCAAATTGACTAATATTTAGGCAAGTTCGAAATGACTAAAACTTGAAGTTTCACTATGTTAAGCATTTTTAATAATATTCAAATGTAGTTCAAAAAAACTATTTTGTTCAACACTAACATAACATCGAGTAAACCTGATTTTTAACTTCATTTGACCATTATTTAAAGAGGTACTATAGTGAATCTTTACTTTTTAGTATCTGCAACATGCTTGTAAAATATTAGCCGATTTTAAATTTTCATGTCAAAATGGTTCATTGTAATAGGTTAATCCCTTTGGAAATTGTCCATTTTCATAAAAAAATAGAAACATTACAAATTGACTAATATTTGGTAGGCATGCTCGGAATGACTCAAAATTGAAGTTTCACCATGTTAAGCATTTTAAATAAAAGTCAAATGAAGTTAAAAAAACTATTTTGTTCAACACTAACATAACACCGAGTAAAAGTGATTTGAAAACTTCATTTGACCATTATTTATAGAGGTACCATAATGAAACTTGAGTTTTTAGTAGTCTCAAACATGCATGTAAAATATTAGCCGATTTGAAAATTTTGAAATTTTCATGTCAAAATGGTTCATTGCCATAGGTGTTCTATTTGGAAATTGAACATTTTCACACGAAAATTGAAACATTTCAAATTGACTAATATTTGGCGAGCAAGTTCGAAATGACTAAAACTTGAAGTTTCACTATGTTAAGCATTTTTAATAATATTCAAATGAAGTTCAAAAAAACTATTTTGTTCAACACTAACATAACATCGAGTAAAACTGATTTTTAACTTCATTTGACCATTATTTAAAGAGGTACTATAGTGAATCTTTACTTTTTAGCAGTCTTCAACATGCTTGTAAAATATTAGCCGATTTTAAATTTTCATGTCAAAATGGTTCATTGTAATAGGTTAATCCCTTTGGAAATTGTCCATTTTCATAAAAAAATAGAAACATTACAAATTGACTAATATTTGGTAGGCATGCTCGGAATGACTCAAAATTGAAGTTTCACCATGTTAAGCATTTTAAATAAAAGTCAAATGAAGTTAAAAAAACTATTTTGTTCAACACTAACATAACACCGAGTAAAAGTGATTTGAAAACTTCATTTGACCATTATTTATAGAGGTACCATAATGAAACTTGACTTTTTAGTAGTCTCAAACATGCATGTAAAATATTAGCCGATTTGAAAATTTTGAAATTTTCATGTCAAAATGGTTCATTGCCATAGGTGTTCCCTTTGGAAATTGACCATTTTCACACAAAAATTGAAACATTTCAAATTGACTAATATTTGGCGAGGCATGTTCGGAATGACTAAAACATGAAGTTTCACCATGTTAAGCATTTTAAATAATAGTCAAATGAAGTTAAAAAAACTATTTTGTTCAACACTAACATAACACCGAGTAAAAGTGATTTGAAAACTTCATTTGACCATTATTTATAGAGGTACCATAATGAAACTTGACTTTTTAGTAGTCTCAAACATGCATGTAAAATATTAGCCGATTTGAAAATTTTGAAATTTTCATGTCAAAATGGTTCATTGCCATAGGTGTTCTATTTGGAAATTGAACATTTTCACACGAAAATTGAAACATTTCAAATTGACTAATATTTGGCAAGCAAGTTCGAAATGACTAAAACTTGAAGTTTCACTATGTTAAGCATTTTAAATAATATTCAAATGAAGTTCAGAAAATCTATTTTGTTCAACACTAACATAACATCGAGTAAAACTGATTTTTAACTTCATTTGACCATTATTTAAAGAGGTACTATAGTGAATCTTTACTTTTTAGTAGTCTCGCAACATGCTTGTAAAATATTAGCCGATTTTAAATTTTCATGTCAAAATGGTTCATTGTAATAGGTTAATCCCTTTGGAAATTGTCCATTTTCATAAAAAAATAGAAACATTACAAATTGACTAATATTTGGTAGGCATGCTCGGAATGACTCAAAATTGAAGTTTCACCATGTTAAGCATTTTAAATAAAAGTCAAATGAAGTTAAAAAAACTATTTTGTTCAACACTAACATAACACCGAGTAAAAGTGATTTGAAAACTTCATTTGACCATTATTTATAGAGGTACCATAATGAAACTTGACTTTTTAGTAGTCTCAAACATGCATGTAAAATATTAGCCGATTTGAAAATTTTGAAATTTTCATGTCAAAATGGTTTATTGCCATAGGTGTTCCCTTTTGAAATTGACCATTTTCACAAAAAAATTGAAACATTTCAAATTGACTAATATTTGGAAGGCATGTTCGGAATGACTAAAACATGAAGTTTCACAATGTTAAGCATTTTAAATAATAGTCAAATGAAGTTAAAAAAACTATTTTGTTCAACACTAACATAACACCGAGTAAAAGTGATTTGAAAACTTCATTTGACCATTATTTATAGAGGTACCATAATGAAACTTGACTTTTTAGTAGTCTCAAACATGCATGTAAAATATTAGCCGATTTGAAAATTTTGAAATTTTCATGTCAAAATGGTTCATTGCCATAGGTGTTCTATTTGGAAATTGAACATTTTCACACGAAAATTGAAACATTTCAAATTGACTAATATTTGGCGTGCAAGTTCGAAATGACTAAAACTTGAAGTTTCACTATGTTAAGCATTTTTAATAATATTCAAATGTAGTTCAAAAAAACTATTTTGTTCAACACTAACATAACATCGAGTAAACCTGATTTTTAACTTCATTTGACCATTATTTAAAGAGGTACTATAGTGAATCTTTACTTTTTAGCAGTCCGCAACATGCTTGTAAAATATTAGCCGATTTTAAATTTTCATGTCAAAATGGTTCATTGTAATAGGTTAATCCCTTTGGAAATTGTCCATTTTCATAAAAAAATAGAAACATTACAAATTGACTAATATTTGGTAGGCATGCTCGGAATGACTCAAAATTGAAGTTTCACCATGTTAAGCATTTTAAATAAAAGTCAAATGAAATTAAAAAAACTATTTTGTTCAACACTAACATAACACCGAGTAAAAGTGATTTGAAAACTTCATTTGACCATTATTTATAGAGGTACCATAATGAAACTTGACTTTTTAGTAGCCTCAAACATGCATGTAAAATATTAGCCGATTTGAAAATTTTGAAACTTTCATGTCAAAATGGTTCATTGCCATAGGTGTTCTATTTGGAAATTGAACATTTTCACACGAAAATTGAAACATTTCAAATTGACTAATATTTGGAGCAAGTTCGAAATGACTAAAACTTGAAGTTTCACTATGTTAAGCATTTTAAATAATATTCAAATGAAGTTCAAAAAAACTATTTTGTTCAACACTAACATAACATCGAGTAAAACTGATTTTTAACTTCATTTGACCATTATTTAAAGAGGTACTATAGTGAATCTTTACTTTTTAGTAGTCTCAACATGCTTGTAAAATATTAGCCGATTTTAAATTTTCATGTCAAAATGGTTCATTGTAATAGGTTAATCCCTTTGGAAATTGTCCATTTTCATAAAAAAATAGAAACATTACAAATTGACTAATATTTGGTAGGCATGCTCGGAATGACTCAAAATTGAAGTTTCACCATGTTAAGCATTTTAAATAAAAGTCAAATGAAATTAAAAAAACTATTTTGTTCAACACTAACATAACACCGAGTAAAAGTGATTTGAAAACTTCATTTGACCATTATTTATAGAGGTACCATAATGAAACTTGACTTTTTAGTAGTCTCAAACATGCATGTAAAATATTAGCCGATTTGAAAATTTTGAAATTTTCATGTCAAAATGGTTCATTGCCATAGGTGTTCTATTTGGAAATTGAACATTTTCACACGAAAATTGAAACATTTCAAATTGACTAATATTTGGAGCAAGTTCGAAATGACTAAAACTTGAAGTTTCACTATGTTAAGCATTTTAAATAATATTCAAATGAAGTTCAAAAAAACTATTTTGTTCAACACTAACATAACATCGAGTAAAACTGATTTTTAACTTCATTTGACCATTATTTAAAGAGGTACTATAGTGAATCTTTACTTTTTAGTAGTCTGCAACATGCTTGTAAAATATTAGCCGATTTTAAATTTTCATGTCAAAATGGTTCATTGTAATAGGTTAATCCCTTTGGAAATTGTCCATTTTCATAAAAAAATAGAAACATTACAAATTGACTAATATTTGGTAGGCATGCTCGGAATGACTCAAAATTAAAGTTTCACTATGTTAAGCATTTTAAATAAAAGTCAAATGAAGTTAAAAAAAAACTATTTTCTTCAACACTAACATAACACCGAGTAAAAGTGATTTGAAAACTTCATTTGACCATTATTTATAGAGGTACCATAATGAAACTTGACTTTTTAGTAGTCTCAAACATGCATGTAAAATATTAGCCGATTTGAAAATTTTGAAATTTTCATGTCAAAATGGTTCATTGCCATAGGTGTTCCCTTTGGAAATTGAACATTTTCACACAAAAATTGAAACATTTCAAATTGACTAATATTTGGCGAGGCATGTTCGGAATGACTAAAACATGAAGTTTCACCATGTTAAGCATTTTAAATAATAGTCAAATGAAGTTAAAAAAACTATTTTGTTCAACACTAACATAACACCGAGTAAAAGTGATTTGAAAACTTCATTTGACCATTATTTATAGAGGTACCATAATGAAACTTGACTTTTTAGTAGTCTCAAACATGCATGTAAAATATTAGCCGATTTGAAAATTTTGAAATTTTCATGTCAAAATGGTTTATTGCCATAGGTGTTCCCTTTGGAAATTGACCATTTTCACAAAAAAATTGAAACATTTCAAATTGACTAATATTTGGAGGCATGTTCGGAATGACTAAAACATGAAGTTTCACCATGTTAAGCATTTTAAATAATAGTCAAATGAAGTTAAAAAAACTATTTTGTTCAACACTAACATAACACCGAGTAAAAGTGATTTGAAAACTTCATTTGACCATTATTTATAGAGGTACCATAATGAAACTTGACTTTTTAGTAGTCTCAAACATGCATGTAAAATATTAGCCGATTTGAAAATTTTGAAATTTTCATGTCAAAATGGTTCATTGCCATAGGTGTTCTATTTGGAAATTGAACATTTTCACACGAAAATTGAAACATTTCAAATTGACTAATATTTGGCAGGCAAGTTCGAAATGACTAAAACTTGAAGTTTCACTATGTTAAGCATTTTAAATAATATTCAAATGAAGTTCAAAAAAACTATTTTGTTCAACACTAACATAACATCGAGTAAAACTGATTTTTAACTTCATTTGACCATTATTTAAAGAGGTACTATAGTGAATCTTTACTTTTTAGCAGTCTCGCAACATGCTTGTAAAATATTAGCCGATTTTAAATTTTCATGTCAAAATGGTTCATTGTAATAGGTTAATCCCTTTGGAAATTGTCCATTTTCATAAAAAAATAGAAACATTACAAATTGACTAATATTTGGTAGGCATGCTCGGAATGACTCAAAATTGAAGTTTCACCATGTTAAGCATTTTAAATAAAAGTCAAATGAAATTAAAAAAACTATTTTGTTCAACACTAACATAACACCGAGTAAAAGTGATTTGAAAACTTCATTTGACCATTATTTATAGAGGTACCATAATGAAACTTGAGTTTTTAGTAGCCTCAAACATGCATGTAAAATATTAGCCGATTTGAAAATTTTGAAACTTTCATGTCAAAATGGTTCATTGCCATAGGTGTTCTATTTGGAAATTGAACATTTTCACACGAAAATTGAAACATTTCAAATTGACTAATATTTGGCAGGCAAGTTCGAAATGACTAAAACTTGAAGTTTCACTATGTTAAGCATTTTAAATAATATTCAAATGAAGTTCAAAAAAACTATTTTGTTCAACACTAACATAACATCGAGTAAAACTGATTTTTAACTTCATTTGACCATTATTTAAAGAGGTACTATAGTGAATCTTTACTTTTTAGCAGTCTGCAACATGCTTGTAAAATATTAGCCGATTTTAAATTTTCATGTCAAAATGGTTCATTGTAATAGGTTAATCCCTTTGGAAATTGTCCATTTTCATAAAAAAATAGAAACATTACAAATTGACTAATATTTGGTAGGCATGCTCGGAATGACTCAAAATTGAAGTTTCACCATGTTAAGCATTTTAAATAAAAGTCAAATGAAGTTAAAAAAACTATTTTGTTCAACACTAACATAACACCGAGTAAAAGTGATTTGAAAACTTCATTTGACCATTATTTATAGAGGTACCATAATGAAACTTGACTTTTTAGTAGTCTCAAACATGCATGTAAAATATTAGCCGATTTGAAAATTTTGAAATTTTCATGTCAAAATGGTTCATTGCCATAGGTGTTCTATTTGGAAATTGAACATTTTCACACGAAAATTGAAACATTTCAAATTGACTAATATTTGGCAGGCAAGTTCGAAATGACTAAAACTTGAAGTTTCACTATGTTAAGCATTTTTTATAATATTCAAATGATGTTCAAAAAAACTATTTTGTTCAACACTAACATAACATCGAGTAAACCTGATTTTTAACTTCATTTGACCATTATTTAAAGAGGTACTATAGTGAATCTTTACTTTTTAGCAGTCTGCAACATGCTTGTAAAATATTAGCCGATTTTAAATTTTCATGTCAAAATGGTTCATTGTAATAGGTTAATCCCTTTGGAAATTGTCCATTTTCATAAAAAAATAGAAACATTACAAATTGACTAATATTTGGTAGGCATGCTCGGAATGACTCAAAATTGAAGTTTCACCATGTTAAGCATTTTAAATAAAAGTCAAATGAAGTTAAAAAAACTATTTTGTTCAACACTAACATAACACCGAGTAAAAGTGATTTGAAAACTTCATTTGACCATTATTTATAGAGGTACCATAATGAAACTTGACTTTTTAGTAGTCTCAAACATGCATGTAAAATATTAGCCGATTTGAAAATTTTGAAATTTTCATGTCAAAATGGTTCATTGCCATAGGTGTTCCCTTTGGAAATTGAACATTTTCACACAAAAATTGAAACATTTCAAATTGACTAATATTTGGCAGGCATGTTCGGAATGACTAAAACATGAAGTTTCACCATGTTAAGCATTTTAAATAATAGTCAAATGAAGTTAAAAAAACTATTTTGTTCAACACTAACATAACACCGAGTAAAAGTGATTTGAAAACTTCATTTGACCATTATTTATAGAGGTACCATAATGAAACTTGACTTTTTAGTAGTCTCAAACATGCATGTAAAATATTAGCCGATTTGAAAATTTTGAAATTTTCATGTCAAAATGGTTCATTGCCATAGGTGTTCCCTTTGGAAATTGACCATTTTCACACAAAAATTGAAACATTTCAAATTGACTAATATTTGGCAGTGCATGTTCGGAATGACTAAAACATGAAGTTTCACCATGTTAAGCATTTTAAATAATAGTCAAATGAAGTTAAAAAAACTATTTTGTTCAACACTAACATAACACCGAGTAAAAGTGATTTGAAAACTTCATTTGACCATTATTTATAGAGGTACCATAATGAAACTTGACTTTTTAGTAGTCTCAAACATGCATGTAAAATATTAGCCGATTTGAAAATTTTGAAATTTTCATGTCAAAATGGTTCATTGCCATAGGTGTTCTATTTGGAAATTGAACATTTTCACACGAAAATTGAAACATTTCAAATTGACTAATATTTGGCGAGCAAGTTCGAAATGACTAAAACTTGAAGTTTCACTATGTTAAGCATTTTAAATAATATTCAAATGAAGTTCAAAAAAACTATTTTGTTCAACACTAACATAACATCGAGTAAAACTGATTTTTAACTTCATTTGACCATTATTTAAAGAGGTACTATAGTGAATCTTTACTTTTTAGTAGTCTCAACATGCTTGTAAAATATTAGCCGATTTTAAATTTTCATGTCAAAATGGTTCATTGTAATAGGTTAATCCCTTTGGAAATTGTCCATTTTCATAAAAAAATAGAAACATTACAAATTGACTAATATTTGGTAGGCATGCTCGGAATGACTCAAAATTGAAGTTTCACCATGTTAAGCATTTTAAATAAAAGTCAAATGAAGTTAAAAAAACTATTTTGTTCAACACTAACATAACACCGAGTAAAAGTGATTTGAAAACTTCATTTGACCATTATTTATAGAGGTACCATAATGAAACTTGACTTTTTAGTAGTCTCAAACATGCATGTAAAATATTAGCCGATTTGAAAATTTTGAAATTTTCATGTCAAAATGGTTCATTGCCATAGGTGTTCTATTTGGAAATTGAACATTTTCACACGAAAATTGAAACATTTCAAATTGACTAATATTTGGCGAGCAAGTTCGAAATGACTAAAACTTGAAGTTTCACTATGTTAAGCATTTTTAATAATATTCAAATGAAGTTCAAAAAAACTATTTTGTTCAACACTAACATAACATCGAGTAAAACTGATTTTTAACTTCATTTGACCATTATTTAAAGAGGTACTATAGTGAATCTTTACTTTTTAGTAGTCTCCAACATGCTTGTAAAATATTAGCCGATTTTAAATTTTCATGTCAAAATGGTTCATTGTAATAGGTTAATCCCTTTGGAAATTGTCCATTTTCATAAAAAAATAGAAACATTACAAATTGACTAATATTTGGTAGGCATGCTCGGAATGACTCAAAATTGAAGTTTCACCATGTTAAGCATTTTAAATAAAAGTCAAATGAAGTTAAAAAAACTATTTTGTTCAACACTAACATAACACCGAGTAAAAGTGATTTGAAAACTTCATTTGACCATTATTTATAGAGGTACCATAATGAAACTTGACTTTTTAGTAGTCTCAAACATGCATGTAAAATATTAGCCGATTTGAAAATTTTGAAATTTTCATGTCAAAATGGTTCATTGCCATAGGTGTTCCCTTTGGAAATTGAACATTTTCACACAAAAATTGAAACATTTCAAATTGACTAATATTTGGCGAGCATGTTCGGAATGACTAAAACATGAAGTTTCACCATGTTAAGCATTTTAAATAATAGTCAAATGAAGTTAAAAAAACTATTTTGTTCAACACTAACATAACACCGAGTAAAAGTGATTTGAAAACTTCATTTGACCATTATTTATAGAGGTACCATAATGAAACTTGACTTTTTAGTAGTCTCAAACATGCATGTAAAATATTAGCCGATTTGAAAATTTTGAAATTTTCATGTCAAAATGGTTCATTGCCATAGGTGTTCTATTTGGAAATTGAACATTTTCACACGAAAATTGAAACATTTCAAATTGACTAATATTTGGCGAGGCAAGTTCGAAATGACTAAAACTTGAAGTTTCACTATGTTAAGCATTTTAAATAATATTCAAATGAAGTTCAAAAAAACTATTTTGTTCAACACTAACATAACATCGAGTAAAACTGATTTTTAACTTCATTTGATCATTATTTAAAGAGGTACTATAGTGAATCTTTACTTTTTAGCAGTCTTCAACATGCTTGTAAAATATTAGCCGATTTTAAATTTTCATGTCAAAATGGTTCATTGTAATAGGTTAATCCCTTTGGAAATTGTCCATTTTCATAAAAAAATAGAAACATTACAAATTGACTAATATTTGGTAGGCATGCTCGGAATGACTCAAAATTGAAGTTTCACCATGTTAAGCATTTTAAATAAAAGTCAAATGAAGTTAAAAAAACTATTTTGTTCAACACTAACATAACACCGAGTAAAAGTGATTTGAAAACTTCATTTGACCATTATTTATAGAGGTACCATAATGAAACTTGACTTTTTAGTAGTCTCAAACATGCATGTAAAATATTAGCCGATTTGAAAATTTTGAAATTTTCATGTCAAAATAGTTCATTGCCATAGGTGTTCCCTTTGGAAATTGAACATTTTCACACAAAAATTGAAACATTTCAAATTGACTAATATTTGGCGGCATGTTCGGAATGACTAAAACATGAAGTTTCACCTTGTTAAGCATTTTAAATAATAGTCAAATGAAGTTAAAAAACTATTTTGTTCAACACTAACATAACACCGAGTAAAAGTGATTTGAAAACTTCATTTGACCATTATTTATAGAGGTACCATAATGAAACTTGACTTTTTAGTAGTCTCAAACATGCATGTAAAATATTAGCCGATTTGAAAATTTGAAATTTTCATGTCAAAATGGTTCATTGCCATAGTGTTCCCTTTGGAAATTGACCATTTTCAAAAAAAATTGAAACATTTCAAATTGACTAATATTTGGTAAGCATGTTCGGAATGACTAAAACATGAAGTTTCACCATGTTAAGCATTTTAAATAATAGTCAAATGAAGTTAAAAAAACTATTTTGTTCAACACTAACATAACACCGAGTAAAAGTGATTTGAAAACTTCATTTGACCATTATTTATAGAGGTACCATAATGAAACTTGACTTTTTAGTAGTCTCAAACATGCATGTAAAATATTAGCCGATTTGAAAATTTTGAAATTTTCATGTCAAAATGGTTCATTGCCATAGGTGTTCTATTTGGAAATTGAACATTTTCACACGAAAATTGAAACATTTCAAATTGACTAATATTTGGCGAGGCAAGTTCGAAATGACTAAAACTTGAAGTTTCACTATGTTAAGCATTTTAAATAATATTCAAATGAAGTTCAAAAAAACTATTTTGTTCAACACTAACATAACATCGAGTAAAACTGATTTTTAACTTCATTTGACCATTATTTAAAGAGGTACTATAGTGAATCTTTACTTTTTAGTAGTCTCAACATGCTTGTAAAATATTAGCACGATTTTAAATTTTCATGTCAAAATGGTTCATTGTAATAGGTTAATCCCTTTGGAAATTGTCCATTTTCATAAAAAAATAGAAACATTACAAATTGACTAATATTTGGTAGGCATGCTCGGAATGACTCAAAATTGAAGTTTCACCATGTTAAGCATTTTAAATAAAAGTCAAATGAAGTTAAAAAAACTATTTTGTTCAACACTAACATAACACCGAGTAAAAGTGATTTGAAAACTTCATTTGACCATTATTTATAGAGGTACCATAATGAAACTTGACTTTTTAGTAGTCTCAAACATGCATGTAAAATATTAGCCGATTTGAAAATTTTGAAATTTTCATGTCAAAATGGTTCATTGCCATAGGTGTTCTATTTGGAAATTGAACATTTTCACACGAAAATTGAAACATTTCAAATTGACTAATATTTGGCAAGCAAGTTCGAAATGACTAAAACTTGAAGTTTCACTATGTTAAGCATTTTAAATAATATTCAAATGAAGTTCAGAAAATCTATTTTGTTCAACACTAACATAACATCGAGTAAAACTGATTTTTAACTTCATTTGACCATTATTTAAAGAGGTACTATAGTGAATCTTTACTTTTTAGCAATCTCGCAACATGCTTGTAAAATATTAGCCGATTTTAAATTTTCATGTCAAAATGGTTCATTGTAATAGGTTAATCCCTTTGGAAATTGTCCATTTTCATAAAAAAATAGAAACATTACAAATTGACTAATATTTGGTAGGCATGCTCGGAATGACTCAAAATTGAAGTTTCACCATGTTAAGCATTTTAAATAAAAGTCAAATGAAGTTAAAAAAACTATTTTGTTCAACACTAACATAACACCGAGTAAAAGTGATTTGAAAACTTCATTTGACCATTATTTATAGAGGTACCATAATGAAACTTGACTTTTTAGTAGTCTCAAACATGCATGTAAAATATTAGCCGATTTGAAAATTTTGAAATTTTCATGTCAAAATGGTTTATTGCCATAGGTGTTCCCTTTTGAAATTGACCATTTTCACAAAAAATTGAAACATTTCAAATTGACTAATATTTGGCGTGCATGTTCGGAATGACTAAAACATGAAGTTTCACCATGTTAAGCATTTTAAATAATAGTCAAATGAAGTTAAAAAAACTATTTTGTTCAACACTAACATAACACCGAGTAAAAGTGATTTGAAAACTTCATTTGACCATTATTTATAGAGGTACCATAATGAAACTTGACTTTTTAGTAGTCTCAAACATGCATGTAAAATATTAGCCGATTTGAAAATTTTGAAATTTTCATGTCAAAATGGTTCATTGCCATAGGTGTTCTATTTGGAAATTGAACATTTTCACACAAAAATTGAAACATTTCAAATTGACTAATATTTGGCGAGGCAAGTTCGAAATGACTAAAACTTGAAGTTTCACTATGTTAAGCATTTTAAATAAAATTCAAATGAAGTTCAAAAAAACTATTTTGTTCAACACTAATATAACATCGAGTAAAACTGATTTTTAACTTCATTTGCCACTTATTTAAAGAGGTACTATAGTGAATCTTTACTTTTTAGCAGTCTCGCAACATGCTTGTAAAATATTAGCCGATTTTAAATTTTCATGTCAAAATGGTTCATTGTAATAGGTTAATCCCTTTGGAAATTGTCCATTTTCATAAAAAAATAGAAACATTACAAATTGACTAATATTTGGTAGGCATGCTCGGAATGACTCAAAATTGAAGTTTCACCATGTTAAGCATTTTAAATAAAAGTCAAATGAAGTTAAAAAAACTATTTTGTTCAACACTAACATAACACCGAGTAAAAGTGATTTGAAAACTTCATTTGACCATTATTTATAGAGGTACCATAATGAAACTTGACTTTTTAGTAGTCTCAAACATGCATGTAAAATATTAGCCGATTTGAAAATTTTGAAACTTTCATGTCAAAATGGTTCATTGCCATAGGTGTTCCCTATTTGGAAATTGAACATTTTCACACGAAAATTGAAACATTTCAAATTGACTAATATTTGGTAGTGCAAGTTCGAAATGACTAAAACTTGAAGTTTCACTATGTTAAGCATTTTAAATAATATTCAAATGAAGTTCAAAAAAACTATTTTGTTCAACACTAACATAACATCGAGTAAAACTGATTTTTAACTTCATTTGACCATTATTTAAAGAGGTACTATAATGAATCTTTACTTTTTAGTAGTCTCCAACATGCTTGTAAAATATTAGCCGAATTTTAAATTTTCATGTCAAAATGGTTCATTGTAATAGGTTAATCCCTTTGGAAATTGTCCATTTTCATAAAAAAATAGAAACATTACAAATTGAGTAATATTTGGTAGGCATGTTCGGAATGACTCAAAATTGAAGTTTCACCATGTTAAGCATTTTAAATAATAGTCAAATGAAGTTAAAAAAACTATTTTGTTCAACACTAACATAACACCGAGTAAAAGTGATTTGAAAACTTCATTTGACCATTATTTATAGAGGTACCATAATGAAACTTGACTTTTTAGTAGTCTCAAACATGCATGTAAAATATTAGCCGATTTGAAAATTTTGAAATTTTCATGTCAAAATGGTTCATTGCCATAGGTGTTCTATTTGGAAATTGAACATTTTCACACGAAAATTGAAACATTTCAAATTGACTAATATTTGGCGAGTGCAAGTTCGGAATGACTCAAAATTGAAGTTTCACTATGTTAAGCATTTTAAATAATATTCAAATGAAGTTCAGAAAATCTATTTTGTTCAACACTAACATAACATCGAGTAAAAGTGATTTGAAAACTTCATTTGACCATTATTTAAAGAGGTACTATAGTGAATCTTTACTTTTTAGTAGTCTCAACATGCTTGTAAAATATTAGCCGATTTTAAATTTTCATGTCAAAATGGTTCATTGTAATAGGTTAATCCCTTTGGAAATTGTCCATTTTCATAAAAAAATAGAAACATTACAAATTGACTAATATTTGGTAGGCATGCTCGGAATGACTCAAAATTGAAGTTTCACCATGTTAAGCATTTTAAATAAAAGTCAAATGAAGTTAAAAAAACTATTTTGTTCAACACTAACATAACACCGAGTAAAAGTGATTTGAAAACTTCATTTGACCATTATTTATAGAGGTACCATAATGAAACTTGACTTTTTAGTAGTCTCAAACATGCATGTAAAATATTAGCCGATTTGAAAATTTTGAAATTTTCATGTCAAAATGGTTCATTGCCATAGGTGTTCCCTTTGGAAATTGACCATTTTCACAAAAAAATTGAAACATTTCAAATTGACTAATATTTGGCGAGCATGTTCGGAATGACTAAAACATGAAGTTTCACCATGTTAAGCATTTTAAATAATAGTCAAATGAAGTTAAAAAAACTATTTTGTTCAACACTAACATAACACCGAGTAAAAGTGATTTGAAAACTTCATTTGACCATTATTTATAGAGGTACCATAATGAAACTTGACTTTTTAGTAGTCTCAAACATGCATGTAAAATATTAGCCGATTTGAAAATTTTGAAATTTTCATGTCAAAATGGTTCATTGCCATAGGTGTTCTATTTGGAAATTGAACATTTTCACACGAAAATTGAAACATTTCAAATTGACTAATATTTGGCAAGCAAGTTCGAAATGACTAAAACTTGAAGTTTCACTATGTTAAGCATTTTAAATAATATTCAAATGAAGTTCAGAAAATCTATTTTGTTCAACACTAACATAACATCGAGTAAAACTGATTTTTAACTTCATTTGACCATTATTTAAAGAGGTACTATAGTGAATCTTTACTTTTTAGCGTCTGCAACATGCTTGTAAAATATTAGCCGATTTTAAATTTTCATGTCAAAATGGTTCATTGTAATAGGTTAATCCCTTTGGAAATTGTCCATTTTCATAAAAAAATAGAAACATTACAAATTGACTAATATTTGGTAGGCATGCTCGGAATGACTCAAAATTGAAGTTTCACCATGTTAAGCATTTTAAATAAAAGTCAAATGAAGTTAAAAAAACTATTTTGTTCAACACTAACATAACACCGAGTAAAAGTGATTTGAAAACTTCATTTGACCATTATTTATAGAGGTACCATAATGAAACTTGACTTTTTAGTAGTCTCAAACATGCATGTAAAATATTAGCCGATTTGAAAATTTTGAAATTTTCATGTCAAAATGGTTCATTGCCATAGGTGTTCTATTTGGAAATTGAACATTTTCACACAAAAATTGAAACATTTCAAATTGACTAATATTTGGCAGGCAAGTTCGAAATGACTAAAACTTGAAGTTTCACTATGTTAAGCATTTTAAATAATATTCAAATGAAGTTCAAAAAAACTATTTTGTTCAACACTAACATAACATCGAGTAAACTGATTTTTAACTTCATTTGACCATTATTTAAAGAGGTACTATAGTGAATCTTTACTTTTTAGTAGTCTGCAACATGCTTGTAAAATATTAGCCGATTTTAAATTTTCATGTCAAAATGGTTCATTGTAATAGGTTAATCCCTTTGGAAATTGTCCATTTTCATAAAAAAATAGAAACATTACAAATTGACTAATATTTGGTAGGCATGCTCGGAATGACTCAAAATTGAAGTTTCACCATGTTAAGCATTTTAAATAAAAGTCAAATGAAGTTAAAAAAACTATTTTGTTCAACACTAACATAACACCGAGTAAAAGTGATTTGAAAACTTCATTTGACCATTATTTATAGAGGTACCATAATGAAACTTGACTTTTTAGTAGTCTCAAACATGCATGTAAAATATTAGCCGATTTGAAAATTTTGAAATTTTCATGTCAAAATGGTTCATTGCCATAGGTGTTCTATTTGGAAATTGAACATTTTCACACGAAAATTGAAACATTTCAAATTGACTAATATTTGGCGTGCAAGTTCGAAATGACTAAAACTTGAAGTTTCACTATGTTAAGCATTTTAAATAATATTCAAATGAAGTTCAAAAAAACTATTTTGTTCAACACTAACATAACATCGAGTAAAACTGATTTTTAACTTCATTTGACCATTATTTAAAGAGGTACTATAGTGAATCTTTACTTTTTAGTAGTCTCCAACATGCTTGTAAAATATTAGCCGATTTTAAATTTTCATGTCAAAATGGTTCATTGTAATAGGTTAATCCCTTTGGAAATTGTCCATTTTCATAAAAAAATAGAAACATTACAAATTGACTAATATTTGGTAGGCATGCTCGGAATGACTCAAAATTGAAGTTTCACCATGTTAAGCATTTTAAATAAAAGTCAAATGAAGTTAAAAAAACTATTTTGTTCAACACTAACATAACACCGAGTAAAAGTGATTTGAAAACTTCATTTGACCATTATTTATAGAGGTACCATAATGAAACTTGACTTTTTAGTAGTCTCAAACATGCATGTAAAATATTAGCCGATTTGAAAATTTTGAAATTTTCATGTCAAAATGGTTCATTGCCATAGGTGTTCTATTTGGAAATTGAACATTTTCACACGAAAATTGAAACATTTCAAATTGACTAATATTTGGCGTGCAAGTTCGAAATGACTAAAACTTGAAGTTTCACTATGTTAAGCATTTTAAATAATATTCAAATGAAGTTCAAAAAAACTATTTTGTTCAACACTAACATAACATCGAGTAAACCTGATTTTTAACTTCATTTGACCATTATTTAAAGAGGTACTATAGTGAATCTTTACTTTTTAGCAGTCTCTGCAACATCTTGTAAAATATTAGCCGATTTTAAATTTTCATGTCAAAATGGTTCATTGTAATAGGTTAATCCCTTTGGAAATTGTCCATTTTCATAAAAAAATAGAAACATTACAAATTGACTAATATTTGGTAGGCATGCTCGGAATGACTCAAAATTGAAGTTTCACCATGTTAAGCATTTTAAATAAAAGTCAAATGAAGTTAAAAAAACTATTTTGTTCAACACTAACATAACACCGAGTAAAAGTGATTTGAAAACTTCATTTGACCATTATTTATAGAGGTACCATAATGAAACTTGACTTTTTAGTAGTCTCAAACATGCATGTAAAATATTAGCCGATTTGAAAATTTTGAAATTTTCATGTCAAAATGGTTCATTGCCATAGGTGTTCCCTTTGGAAATTGACCATTTTCACACAAAAATTGAAACATTTCAAATTGACTAATATGTGGCATGTTCGGAATGACTAAAACATGAAGTTTCACCATGTTAAGCATTTTAAATAATAGTCAAATGAAGTTAAAAAAACTATTTTGTTCAACACTAACATAACACCGAGTAAAAGTGATTTGAAAACTTCATTTGACCATTATTTATAGAGGTACCATAATGAAACTTGACTTTTTAGTAGTCTCAAACATGCATGTAAAATATTAGCCGATTTGAAAATTTTGAAATTTTCATGTCAAAATGGTTCATTGCCATAGGTGTTCTATTTGGAAATTGAACATTTTCACACGAAAATTGAAACATTTCAAATTGACTAATATTTGGCAAGTTCGAAATGACTAAAACTTGAAGTTTCACTATGTTAAGCATTTTAAATAATATTCAAATGAAGTTCATAAAAACTATTTTGTTCAACACTAACATAACATCGAGTAAAACTGATTTTTAACTTCATTTGACCATTATTTAAAGAGGTACTATAGTGAATCTTTACTTTTTAGCGATCGCAACATGCTTGTAAAATATTAGCCGATTTTAAATTTTCATGTCAAAATGGTTCATTGTAATAGGTTAATCCCTTTGGAAATTGTCCATTTTCATAAAAAAATAGAAACATTACAAATTGACTAATATTTGGTAGGCATGCTCGGAATGACTCAAAATTGAAGTTTCACCATGTTAAGCATTTTAAATAAAAGTCAAATGAAGTTAAAAAAACTATTTTGTTCAACACTAACATAACACCGAGTAAAAGTGATTTGAAAACTTCATTTGACCATTATTTATAGAGGTACCATAATGAAACTTGACTTTTTAGTAGTCTCAAACATGCATGTAAAATATTAGCCGATTTGAAAATTTTGAAACTTTCATGTCAAAATGGTTCATTGCCATAGGTGTTCTATTTGGAAATTGAACATTTTCACACAAAAATTGAAACATTTCAAATTGACTAATATTTGAGCAAGTTCGAAATGACTAAAACTTGAAGTTTCACTATGTTAAGCATTTTTTATAATATTCAAATGATGTTCAAAAAAACTATTTTGTTCAACACTAACATAACATCGAGTAAAAGTGATTTTTAACTTCATTTGACCATTATTTAAAGAGGTACTATAATGAATCTTTACTTTTTAGTAGTCTCCAACATGCTTGTAAAATATTAGCCGATTTTAAATTTTCATGTCAAAATGGTTCATTGTAATAGGTTAATCCCTTTGGAAATTGTCCATTTTCACAAAAAAATAGAAACATTACAAATTGACTAATATTTGGTAGGCATGTTCGGAATGACTAAAAATTGAAGTTTCACCATGTTAAGCATTTTAAATAAAAGTCAAATGAAGTTAAAAAAACTATTTTGTTCAACACTAACATAACACCGAGTAAAAGTGATTTGAAAACTTCATTTGACCATTATTTATAGAGGTACCATAATGAAACTTGACTTTTTAGTAGTCTCAAACATGCATGTAAAATATTAGCCGATTTGAAAATTTTGAAATTTTCATGTCAAAATGGTTCATTGCCATAGGTGTTCTATTTGGAAATTGAACATTTTCACACGAAAATTGAAACATTTCAAATTGACTAATATTTGGCTGGCAAGTTCGAAATGACTAAAACTTGAAGTTTCACTATGTTAAGCATTTTAAATAATATTCAAATGAAGTTCAAAAAAACTATTTTGTTCAACACTAACATAACATCGAGTAAAACTGATTTTTAACTTCATTTGACCATTATTTAAAGAGGTACTATAGTGAATCTTTACTTTTTAGCAAGTCGCAACATGCTTGTAAAATATTAGCCGATTTTAAATTTTCATGTCAAAATGGTTCATTGTAATAGGTTAATCCCTTTGGAAATTGTCCATTTTCATAAAAAAATAGAAACATTACAAATTGACTAATATTTGGTAGGCATGCTCGGAATGACTCAAAATTGAAGTTTCACCATGTTAAGCATTTTAAATAAAAGTCAAATGAAGTTAAAAAAACTATTTTGTTCAACACTAACATAACACCGAGTAAAAGTGATTTGAAAACTTCATTTGACCATTATTTATAGAGGTACCATAATGAAACTTGACTTTTTAGTAGTCTCAAACATGCATGTAAAATATTAGCCGATTTGAAAATTTTGAAATTTTCATGTCAAAATGGTTCATTGCCATAGGTGTTCCCTTTGGAAATTGAACATTTTCACACAAAAATTGAAACATTTCAAATTGACTAATATTTGGCAGTGCATGTTCGGAATGACTAAAACATGAAGTTTCACCATGTTAAGCATTTTAAATAATAGTCAAATGAAGTTAAAAAAACTATTTTGTTCAACACTAACATAACACCGAGTAAAAGTGATTTGAAAACTTCATTTGACCATTATTTATAGAGGTACCATAATGAAACTTGACTTTTTAGTAGTCTCAAACATGCATGTAAAATATTAGCCGATTTGAAAATTTTGAAATTTTCATGTCAAAATGGTTCATTGCCATAGGTGTTCTATTTGGAAATTGAACATTTTCACACGAAAATTGAAACATTTCAAATTGACTAATATTTGGCGAGCAAGTTCGAAATGACTAAAACTTGAAGTTTCACTATGTTAAGCATTTTAAATAAAATTCAAATGAAGTTCAAAAAAACTATTTTGTTCAACACTAATATAACATCGAGTAAAACTGATTTTTAACTTCATTTGACCATTATTTAAAGAGGTACTATAGTGAATCTTTACTTTTTAGCAGTCCGCAACATGCTTGTAAAATATTAGCCGATTTTAAATTTTCATGTCAAAATGGTTCATTGTAATAGGTTAATCCCTTTGGAAATTGTCCATTTTCATAAAAAAATAGAAACATTACAAATTGACTAATATTTGGTAGGCATGCTCGGAATGACTCAAAATTGAAGTTTCACCATGTTAAGCATTTTAAATAAAAGTCAAATGAAGTTAAAAAAACTATTTTGTTCAACACTAACATAACACCGAGTAAAAGTGATTTGAAAACTTCATTTGACCATTATTTATAGAGGTACCATAATGAAACTTGACTTTTTAGTAGTCTCAAACATGCATGTAAAATATTAGCCGATTTGAAAATTTTGAAATTTTCATGTCAAAATGGTTCATTGCCATAGGTGTTCCCTTTGGAAATTGAACATTTTCACACAAAAATTGAAACATTTCAAATTGACTAATATTTGGCAGCATGTTCGAAATGACTAAAACATGAAGTTTCACCATGTTAAGCATTTTAAATAATAGTCAAATGAAGTTAAAAAAACTATTTTGTTCAACACTAACATAACACCGAGTAAAAGTGATTTGAAAACTTCATTTGACCATTATTTATAGAGGTACCATAATGAAACTTGACTTTTTAGTAGTCTCAAACATGCATGTAAAATATTAGCCGATTTGAAAATTTTGAAATTTTCATGTCAAAATGGTTCATTGCCATAGGTGTTCCCTTTGGAAATTGAACATTTTCACACAAAAATTGAAACATTTCAAATTGACTAATATTTGGCAGGCATGTTCGGAATGACTAAAACATGAAGTTTCACCATGTTAAGCATTTTAAATAATAGTCAAATGAAGTTAAAAAAACTATTTTGTTCAACACTAACATAACACCGAGTAAAAGTGATTTGAAAACTTCATTTGACCATTATTTATAGAGGTACCATAATGAAACTTGACTTTTTAGTAGTCTCAAACATGCATGTAAAATATTAGCCGATTTGAAAATTTTGAAATTTTCATGTCAAAATGGTTCATTGCCATAGGTGTTCTATTTGGAAATTGAACATTTTCACACGAAAATTGAAACATTTCAAATTGACTAATATTTGGTGTGCAAGTTCGAAATGACTAAAACTTGAAGTTTCACTATGTTAAGCATTTTAAATAAAATTCAAATGAAGTTCAAAAAAACTATTTTGTTCAACACTAACATAACATCGAGTAAAACTGATTTTTAACTTCATTTGACCATTATTTAAAGAGGTACTATAGTGAATCTTTACTTTTTAGCAGTCTGCAACATGCTTGTAAAATATTAGCCGATTTTAAATTTTCATGTCAAAATGGTTCATTGTAATAGGTTAATCCCTTTGGAAATTGTCCATTTTCATAAAAAAATAGAAACATTACAAATTGACTAATATTTGGTAGGCATGCTCGGAATGACTCAAAATTGAAGTTTCACCATGTTAAGCATTTTAAATAAAAGTCAAATGAAGTTAAAAAAACTATTTTGTTCAACACTAACATAACACCGAGTAAAAGTGATTTGAAAACTTCATTTGACCATTATTTATAGAGGTACCATAATGAAACTTGACTTTTTAGTAGTCTCAAACATGCATGTAAAATATTAGCCGATTTGAAAATTTTGAAATTTTCATGTCAAAATGGTTCATTGCCATAGGTGTTCCCTTTGGAAATTGAACATTTTCACACAAAAATTGAAACATTTCAAATTGACTAATATTTGGCAGTGCATGTTCGAAATGACTAAAACATGAAGTTTCACCATGTTAAGCATTTTAAATAATAGTCAAATGAAGTTAAAAAAACTATTTTGTTCAACACTAACATAACACCGAGTAAAAGTGATTTGAAAACTTCATTTGACCATTATTTATAGAGGTACCATAATGAAACTTGACTTTTTAGTAGTCTCAAACATGCATGTAAAATATTAGCCGATTTGAAAATTTTGAAATTTTCATGTCAAAATGGTTCATTGCCATAGGTGTTCCCTTTGGAAATTGAACATTTTCACACAAAAATTGAAACATTTCAAATTGACTAATATTTGGCAGGCATGTTCGAAATGACTAAAACATGAAGTTTCACCATGTTAAGCATTTTAAATAATAGTCAAATGAAGTTAAAAAAACTATTTTGTTCAACACTAACATAACACCGAGTAAAAGTGATTTGAAAACTTCATTTGACCATTATTTATAGAGGTACCATAATGAAACTTGACTTTTTAGTAGTCTCAAACATGCATGTAAAATATTAGCCGATTTGAAAATTTTGAAATTTTCATGTCAAAATGGTTCATTGCCATAGGTGTTCCCTTTGGAAATTGAACATTTTCACACAAAAATTGAAACATTTCAAATTGACTAATATTTGGTAGGCATGTTCGAAATGACTAAAACATGAAGTTTCACCATGTTAAGCATTTTAAATAAAAGTCAAATGAAGTTAAAAAAACTATTTTGTTCAACACTAACATAACACCGAGTAAAAGTGATTTGAAAACTTCATTTGACCATTATTTATAGAGGTACCATAATGAAACTTGACTTTTTAGTAGTCTCAAACATGCATGTAAAATATTAGCCGATTTGAAAATTTTGAAATTTTCATGTCAAAATGGTTCATTGCCATAGGTGTTCCCTTTGGAAATTGAACATTTTCACACAAAAATTGAAACATTTCAAATTGACTAATATTTGGCAAGGCATGTTCGGAATGACTAAAACATGAAGTTTCACCATGTTAAGCATTTTAAATAATAGTCAAATGAAGTTAAAAAAACTATTTTGTTCAACACTAACATAACACCGAGTAAAAGTGATTTGAAAACTTCATTTGACCATTATTTATAGAGGTACCATAATGAAACTTGACTTTTTAGTAGTCTCAAACATGCATGTAAAATATTAGCCGATTTGAAAATTTTGAAATTTTCATGTCAAAATGGTTCATTGCCATAGGTGTTCTATTTGGAAATTGAACATTTTCACACGAAAATTGAAACATTTCAAATTGACTAATATTTGGCGTGCAAGTTCGAAATGACTAAAACTTGAAGTTTCACTATGTTAAGCATTTTAAATAATATTCAAATGAAGTTCATAAAATCTATTTTGTTCAACACTAACATAACATCGAGTAAAACCGATTTTTAACTTCATTTGACCATTATTTAAAGAGGTACTATAGTGAATCTTTACTTTTTAGCAGTCGCAACATGCTTGTAAAATATTAGCCGATTTTAAATTTTCATGTCAAAATGGTTCATTGTAATAGGTTAATCCCTTTGGAAATTGTCCATTTTCATAAAAAAATAGAAACATTACAAATTGACTAATATTTGGTAGGCATGCTCGGAATGACTCAAAATTGAAGTTTCACCATGTTAAGCATTTTAAATAAAAGTCAAATGAAGTTAAAAAAACTATTTTGTTCAACACTAACATAACACCGAGTAAAAGTGATTTGAAAACTTCATTTGACCATTATTTATAGAGGTACCATAATGAAACTTGACTTTTTAGTAGTCTCAAACATGCATGTAAAATATTAGCCGATTTGAAAATTTTGAAACTTTCATGTCAAAATGGTTCATTGCCATAGGTGTTCTATTTGGAAATTGAACATTTTCACACGAAAATTGAAACATTTCAAATTGACTAATATTTGGCGAGCATGTTCGAAATGACTAAAACTTGAAGTTTCACTATGTTAAGCATTTTAAATAATATTCAAATGATGTTAAAAAAACTATTTTGTTCAACACTAACATAACATCGAGTAAAAGTGATTTTTAACTTCATTTGACCATTATTTAAAGAGGTACCATAATGAATCTTTACTTTTTAGTAGTCTCAAACATGCTTGTAAAATATTAGCCGATTTTAAATTTTCATGTCAAAATGGTTCATTGTAATAGGTGTAATCCCTTTGGAAATTGTCCATTTTCATACAAAAATAGAAACATTTCAAATTGACTAATATTTGGTAGGCATGTTCGGAATGACTCAAAATTGAAGTTTCACCATGTTAAGCATTTTAAATAAAAGTCAAATGAAGTTAAAAAAACTATTTTGTTCAACACTAACATAACACCGAGTAAAAGTGATTTGAAAACTTCATTTGACCATTATTTATAGAGGTACCATAATGAAACTTGACTTTTTAGTAGTCTCAAACATGCATGTAAAATATTAGCCGATTTGAAAATTTTGAAATTTTCATGTCAAAATAGTTCATTGCCATAGGTGTTCCCTTTGGAAATTGAACATTTTCACACAAAAATTGAAACATTTCAAATTGACTAATATTTGGATGTGCATGTTCGGAATGACTAAAACATGAAGTTTCACCATGTTAAGCATTTTAAATAATAGTCAAATGAAGTTAAAAAAACTATTTTGTTCAACACTAACATAACACCGAGTAAAAGTGATTTGAAAACTTCATTTGACCATTATTTATAGAGGTACCATAATGAAACTTGACTTTTTAGTAGTCTCAAACATGCATGTAAAATATTAGCCGATTTGAAAATTTTGAAATTTTCATGTCAAAATGGTTCATTGCCATAGGTGTTCCCTTTGGAAATTGAACATTTTCACACAAAAATTGAAACATTTCAAATTGACTAATATTTGGTGTGCATGTTCGGAATGACTAAAACATGAAGTTTCACCATGTTAAGCATTTTAAATAATAGTCAAATGAAGTTAAAAAAACTATTTTGTTCAACACTAACATAACACCGAGTAAAAGTGATTTGAAAACTTCATTTGACCATTATTTATAGAGGTACCATAATGAAACTTGACTTTTTAGTAGTCTCAAACATGCATGTAAAATATTAGCCGATTTGAAAATTTTGAAATTTTCATGTCAAAATGGTTCATTGCCATAGGTGTTCTATTTGGAAATTGAACATTTTCACACGAAAATTGAAACATTTCAAATTGACTAATATTTGGCGTGCAAGTTCGAAATGACTAAAACTTGAAGTTTCACTATGTTAAGCATTTTAAATAATATTCAAATGAAGTTCAAAAAAACTATTTTGTTCAACACTAACATAACATCGAGTAAAACTGATTTTTAACTTCATTTGACCATTATTTAAAGAGGTACTATAGTGAATCTTTACTTTTTAGTAGTCGCAACATGCTTGTAAAATATTAGCCGATTTTAAATTTTCATGTCAAAATGGTTCATTGTAATAGGTTAATCCCTTTGGAAATTGTCCATTTTCATAAAAAAATAGAAACATTACAAATTGACTAATATTTGGTAGGCATGCTCGGAATGACTCAAAATTGAAGTTTCACCATGTTAAGCATTTTAAATAAAAGTCAAATGAAGTTAAAAAAACTATTTTGTTCAACACTAACATAACACCGAGTAAAAGTGATTTGAAAACTTCATTTGACCATTATTTATAGAGGTACCATAATGAAACTTGAGTTTTTAGTAGCCTCAAACATGCATGTAAAATATTAGCCGATTTGAAAATTTTGAAACTTTCATGTCAAAATGGTTCATTGCCATAGGTGTTCTATTTGGAAATTGAACATTTTCACACGAAAATTGAAACATTTCAAATTGACTAATATTTGGCTGGCAAGTTCGAAATGACTAAAACTTGAAGTTTCACTATGTTAAGCATTTTAAATAATATTCAAATGAAGTTCAAAAAAACTATTTTGTTCAACACTAACATAACATCGAGTAAAACTGATTTTTAACTTCATTTGACCATTATTTAAAGAGGTACTATAGTGAATCTTTACTTTTTAGTAGTCTCAACATGCTTGTAAAATATTAGCCGATTTTAAATTTTCATGTCAAAATGGTTCATTGTAATAGGTTAATCCCTTTGGAAATTGTCCATTTTCATAAAAAAATAGAAACATTACAAATTGACTAATATTTGGTAGGCATGCTCGGAATGACTCAAAATTGAAGTTTCACCATGTTAAGCATTTTAAATAAAAGTCAAATGAAGTTAAAAAAACTATTTTGTTCAACACTAACATAACACCGAGTAAAAGTGATTTGAAAACTTCATTTGACCATTATTTATAGAGGTACCATAATGAAACTTGACTTTTTAGTAGTCTCAAACATGCATGTAAAATATTAGCCGATTTGAAAATTTTGAAATTTTCATGTCAAAATGGTTCATTGCCATAGGTGTTCCCTTTGGAAATTGAACATTTTCACACAAAAATTGAAACATTTCAAATTGACTAATATTTGGCAGGCATGTTCGGAATGACTAAAACATGAAGTTTCACCATGTTAAGCATTTTAAATAATAGTCAAATGAAGTTAAAAAAACTATTTTGTTCAACACTAACATAACACCGAGTAAAAGTGATTTGAAAACTTCATTTGACCATTATTTATAGAGGTACCATAATGAAACTTGACTTTTTAGTAGTCTCAAACATGCATGTAAAATATTAGCCGATTTGAAAATTTTGAAACTTTCATGTCAAAATGGTTCATTGCCATAGGTGTTCCCTTTGGAAATTGAACATTTTCACACAAAAATTGAAACATTTCAAATTGACTAATATTTGGAGGCATGTTCGGAATGACTAAAACATGAAGTTTCACCATGTTAAGCATTTTAAATAATAGTCAAATGAAGTTAAAAAAACTATTTTGTTCAACACTAACATAACACCGAGTAAAAGTGATTTGAAAACTTCATTTGACCATTATTTATAGAGGTACCATAATGAAACTTGACTTTTTAGTAGTCTCAAACATGCATGTAAAATATTAGCCGATTTGAAAATTTTGAAATTTTCATGTCAAAATGGTTCATTGCCATAGGTGTTCTATTTGGAAATTGAACATTTTCACACGAAAATTGAAACATTTCAAATTGACTAATATTTGGCAGTGCAAGTTCGAAATGACTAAAACTTGAAGTTTCACTATGTTAAGCATTTTAAATAATATTCAAATGAAGTTCATAAAAATCTATTTTGTTCAACACTAACATAACATCGAGTAAAACTGATTTTTAACTTCATTTGACCATTATTTAAAGAGGTACTATAGTGAATCTTTACTTTTTAGCAGTCTCGCAACATGCTTGTAAAATATTAGCCGATTTTAAATTTTCATGTCAAAATGGTTCATTGTAATAGGTTAATCCCTTTGGAAATTGTCCATTTTCATAAAAAAATAGAAACATTACAAATTGACTAATATTTGGTAGGCATGCTCGGAATGACTCAAAATTGAAGTTTCACCATGTTAAGCATTTTAAATAAAAGTCAAATGAAGTTAAAAAAACTATTTTGTTCAACACTAACATAACACCGAGTAAAAGTGATTTGAAAACTTCATTTGACCATTATTTATAGAGGTACCATAATGAAACTTGACTTTTTAGTAGTCTCAAACATGCATGTAAAATATTAGCCGATTTGAAAATTTTGAAATTTTCATGTCAAAATGGTTCATTGCCATAGGTGTTCCCTTTGGAAATTGAACATTTTCACACAAAAATTGAAACATTTCAAATTGACTAATATTTGGAGTGCATGTTCGGAATGACTAAAACATGAAGTTTCACCATGTTAAGCATTTTAAATAATAGTCAAATGAAGTTAAAAAAAACTATTTTGTTCAACACTAACATAACACCGAGTAAAAGTGATTTGAAAACTTCATTTGACCATTATTTATAGAGGTACCATAATGAAACTTGACTTTTTAGTAGTCTCAAACATGCATGTAAAATATTAGCCGATTTGAAAATTTGGAAATTTTCATGTCAAAATGGTTTATTGCCATAGGTGTTCCCTTTGGAAATTGAACATTTTCACACAAAAATTGAAACATTTCAAATTGACTAATATTTGGTGTGCATGTTCGGAATGACTAAAACATGAAGTTTCACCATGTTAAGCATTTTAAATAATAGTCAAATGAAGTTAAAAAAACTATTTTGTTCAACACTAACATAACACCGAGTAAAAGTGATTTGAAAACTTCATTTGACCATTATTTATAGAGGTACCATAATGAAACTTGACTTTTTAGTAGTCTCAAACATGCATGTAAAATATTAGCCGATTTGAAAATTTTGAAATTTTCATGTCAAAATGGTTCATTGCCATAGGTGTTCTCTTTGGAAATTGAACATTTTCACACAAAAATTGAAACATTTCAAATTGACTAATATTTGGTAGCAAGTTCGAAATGACTAAAACTTGAAGTTTCACTATGTTAAGCATTTTAAATAATATTCAAATGAAGTTCAAAAAAACTATTTTGTTCAACACTAACATAACATCGAGTAAAACTGATTTTTAACTTCATTTGACCATTATTTAAAGAGGTACTATAATGAATCTTTACTTTTTAGTAGTCTCAAACATGCATGTAAAATATTATCTGATTTTAAATTTTCATGTCAAAATGGTTCATTGTAATAGGTTAATCCCTTTGGAAATTGTCCATTTTCACAAAAAAATAGAAACATTACAAATTGACTAATATTTGGTAGGCATGTTCGGAATGACTCAAACATGAAGTTTCACCATGTTAAGCATTTTAAATAATAGTCAAATGAAGTTAAAAAAACTATTTTGTTCAACACTAACATAACACCGAGTAAAAGTGATTTGAAAACTTCATTTGACCATTATTTATAGAGGTACCATAATGAAACTTGACTTTTTAGTAGTCTCAAACATGCATGTAAAATATTAGCCGATTTGAAAATTTTGAAATTTTCATGTCAAAATGGTTCATTGCCATAGGTGTTCTATTTGGAAATTGAACATTTTCACACGAAAATTGAAACATTTCAAATTGACTAATATTTGGCACAGTGCAAGTTCGAAATGACTAAAACTTGAAGTTTCACTATGTTAAGCATTTTAAATAATATTCAAATGAAGTTCATAAAATCTATTTTGTTCAACACTAACATAACATCGAGTAAAACCGATTTTTAACTTCATTTGACCATTATTTAAAGAGGTACTATAGTGAATCTTTACTTTTTAGCGATCTCGCAACATGCTTGTAAAATATTAGCCGATTTTAAATTTTCATGTCAAAATGGTTCATTGTAATAGGTTAATCCCTTTGGAAATTGTCCATTTTCATAAAAAAATAGAAACATTACAAATTGACTAATATTTGGTAGGCATGCTCGGAATGACTCAAAATTGAAGTTTCACCATGTTAAGCATTTTAAATAAAAGTCAAATGAAGTTAAAAAAACTATTTTGTTCAACACTAACATAACACCGAGTAAAAGTGATTTGAAAACTTCATTTGACCATTATTTATAGAGGTACCATAATGAAACTTGACTTTTTAGTAGTCTCAAACATGCATGTAAAATATTAGCCGATTTGAAAATTTAGAAACTTTCATGTCAAAATGGTTCATTGCCATAGGTGTTCCCTTTGGAAATTGACTATTTTCACACAAAAATTGAAACATTTCAAATTGACTAATATTTGGCGAGCATGTTCGGAATGACTAAAACATGAAGTTTCACCATGTTAAGCATTTTAAATAATAGTCAAATGAAGTTAAAAAAAACTATTTTGTTCAACACTAACATAACACCGAGTAAAAGTGATTTGAAAACTTCATTTGACCATTATTTATAGAGGTACCATAATGAAACTTGACTTTTTAGTAGTCTCAAACATGCATGTAAAATATTAGCCGATTTGAAAATTTTGAAACTTTCTTGTCAAAATGGTTCATTCCCATAGGTGTTCCCTTTGGAAATTGAACATTTTCACACAAAAATTGAAACATTTCAAATTGACTAATATTTGGCAGTGCATGTTCGGAATGACTAAAACATGAAGTTTCACCATGTTAAGCATTTTAAATAATAGTCAAATGAAGTTAAAAAAACTATTTTGTTCAACACTAACATAACACCGAGTAAAAGTGATTTGAAAACTTCATTTGACCATTATTTATAGAGGTACCATAATGAAACTTGACTTTTTAGTAGTCTCAAACATGCATGTAAAATATTAGCCGATTTGAAAATTTTGAAATTTTCATGTCAAAATGGTTCATTGCCATAGGTGTTCTATTTGGAAATTGAACATTTTCACACGAAAATTGAAACATTTCAAATTGACTAATATTTGGCGAGTGCAAGTTCGAAATGACTAAAACTTGAAGTTTCACTATGTTAAGCATTTTAAATAATATTCAAATGAAGTTCATAAAATCTATTTTGTTCAACACTAACATAACATCGAGTAAAACTGATTTTTAACTTCATTTGACCATTATTTAAAGAGGTACTATAGTGAATCTTTACTTTTTACGATCCGCAACATGCTTGTAAAATATTAGCCGATTTTAAATTTTCATGTCAAAATGGTTCATTGTAATAGGTTAATCCCTTTGGAAATTGTCCATTTTCATAAAAAAATAGAAACATTACAAATTGACTAATATTTGGTAGGCATGCTCGGAATGACTCAAAATTGAAGTTTCACCATGTCTTACATTTTAAATAAAAGTCAAATGAAGTTAAAAAAACTATTTTGTTCAACACTAACATAACACCGAGTAAAAGTGATTTGAAAACTTCATTTGACCATTATTTATAGAGGTACCATAATGAAACTTGACTTTTTAGTAGTCTCAAACATGCATGTAAAATATTAGCCGATTTGAAAATTTAGAAACTTTCATGTCAAAATGGTTCATTGCCATAGGTGTTCCCTTTGGAAATTGAACATTTTCACACAAAAATTGAAACATTTCAAATTGACTAATATTTGACGTGCATGTTCGGAATGACTAAAACATGAAGTTTCACCATGTTAAGCATTTTAAATAATAGTCAAATGAAGTTAAAAAAACTATTTTGTTCAACACTAACATAACATCGAGTAAAAGTGATTTGAAAACTTCATTTGACCATTATTTATAGAGGTACCATAATGAAACTTGACTTTTTAGTAGTCTCAAACATGCATGTAAAATTTAGCGATTTGAATTATTTTAATCTCAACATGATGTAAAATATTAGCCGATTTGAAAATTTTGAAATTTTCATGTCAAAATGGTTCATTGCCATAGGTGTTCTATTTGGAAATTGAACATTTTCACATGAAAAGTGAAACATTTCAAATTGACTAATATTTGGCAAGCAAGTTCGAAATGACTAAAACTTGAAGTTTCACTATGTTAAGCATTTTAAATAATATTCAAATGAAGTTCATAAAATCTATTTTGTTCAACACTAACATAACATCGAGTAAAACTGATTTTTAACTTCATTTGACCATTATTTAAAGAGGTACTATAGTGAATCTTTACTTTTTAGTAGTCGCAACATGCTTGTAAAATATTAGCCGATTTTAAATTTTCATGTCAAAATGGTTCATTGTAATAGGTTAATCCCTTTGGAAATTGTCCATTTTCATAAAAAAATAGAAACATTACAAATTGACTAATATTTGGTAGGCATGCTCGGAATGACTCAAAATTGAAGTTTCACCATGTTAAGCATTTTAAATAAAAGTCAAATGAAGTTAAAAAAACTATTTTGTTCAACACTAACATAACACCGAGTAAAAGTGATTTGAAAACTTCATTTGACCATTATTTATAGAGGTACCATAATGAAACTTGACTTTTTAGTAGTCTCAAACATGCATGTAAAATATTAGCCGATTTGAAAATTTAGAAACTTTCATGTCAAAATGGTTCATTGCCATAGGTGTTCCCTTTGGAAATTGTCCATTTTCACACAAAAATTGAAACATTTCAAATTGACTAATATTTGGTGCATGTTCGGAATGACTAAAACATGAAGTTTCACCATGTTAAGCATTTTAAATAATAGTCAAATGAAGTTTAAAAAAACTATTTTGTTCAACACTAACATAACACCGAGTAAAAGTGATTTGAAAACTTCATTTGACCATTATTTATAGAGGTACCATAATGAAACTTGACTTTTTAGTAGTCTCAAACATGCATGTAAAATATTAGCCGATTTGAAAATTTTGAAACTTTCATGTCAAAATGGTTCATTCCCATAGGTGTTCCCTTTGGAAATTGAACATTTTCACACAAAAATTGAAACATTTCAAATTGACTAATATTTGGCGAGTGCATGTTCGGAATGACTAAAACATGAAGTTTCACCATGTTAAGCATTTTAAATAATAGTCAAATGAAGTTAAAAAAACTATTTTGTTCAACACTAACATAACACCGAGTAAAAGTGATTTGAAAACTTCATTTGACCATTATTTATAGAGGTACCATAATGAAACTTGACTTTTTAGTAGTCTCAAACATGCATGTAAAATATTAGCCGATTTGAAAATTTTGAAATTTTCATGTCAAAATGGTTCATTGCCATAGGTGTTCTATTTGGAAATTGAACATTTTCACACGAAAATTGAAACATTTCAAATTGACTAATATTTGGCAGGCAAGTTCGAAATGACTAAAACTTGAAGTTTCACTATGTTAAGCATTTTAAATAATATTCAAATGAAGTTCATAAAATCTATTTTGTTCAACACTAACATAACATCGAGTAAAACTGATTTTTAACTTCATTTGACCATTATTTAAAGAGGTACTATAGTGAATCTTTACTTTTTAGTAGATGCAACATGCTTGTAAAATATTAGCCGATTTTAAATTTTCATGTCAAAATGGTTCATTGTAATAGGTTAATCCCTTTGGAAATTGTCCATTTTCATAAAAAAATAGAAACATTACAAATTGACTAATATTTGGTAGGCATGCTCGGAATGACTCAAAATTGAAGTTTCACCATGTTAAGCATTTTAAATAAAAGTCAAATGAATTTAAAAAAACTATTTTGTTCAACACTAACATAACACCGAGTAAAAGTGATTTGAAAACTTCATTTGACCATTATTTATAGAGGTACCATAATGAAACTTGACTTTTTAGTAGTCTCAAACATGCATGTAAAATATTAGCCGATTTGAAAATTTAGAAACTTTCATGTCAAAATGGTTCATTGCCATAGGTGTTCCCTTTGGAAATTGAACATTTTCACACAAAAATTGAAACATTTCAAATTGACTAATATTTGCATGCATGTTCGAATGACTAAAACATGAAGTTTCACCATGTTAAGCATTTTAAATAATAGTCAAATGAAGTTAAAAAAACTATTTTGTTCAACACTAACATAACACCGAGTAAAAGTGATTTGAAAACTTCATTTGACCATTATTTATAGAGGTACCATAATGAAACTTGACTTTTTAGTAGTCTCAAACATGCATGTAAAATATTAGCCGATTTGAAAATTTTGAAACTTTCATGTCAAAATGGTTCATTGCCATAGGTGTTCCCTTTGGAAATTGATCATTTTCACACAAAAATTGAAACATTTCAAATTGACTAATATTTGGCATGTGCATGTTCGGAATGACTAAAACATGAAGTTTCACCATGTTAAGCATTTTAAATAATAGTCAAATGAAGTTAAAAAAACTATTTTGTTCAACACTAACATAACATCGAGTAAAAGTGATTTGAAAACTTCATTTGACCATTATTTATAGAGGTACCATAATGAAACTTGACTTTTTAGTAGTCTCAAACATGCATGTAAAATATTAGCCGATTTGAAAATTTTGAAATTTTCATGTCAAAATGGTTCATTGCCATAGGTGTTCTATTTGGAAATTGAACATTTTCACACGAAAATTGAAACATTTCAAATTGACTAATATTTGGTGTGCAAGTTCGAAATGACTAAAACTTGAAGTTTCACTATGTTAAGCATTTTAAATAATATTCAAATGAAGTTCATAAAATCTATTTTGTTCAACACTAACATAACATCGAGTAAAACTGATTTTTAACTTCATTTGACCATTATTTAAAGAGGTACTATAGTGAATCTTTACTTTTTAGCAGTCTGCAACATGCTTGTAAGATATTAGCCGATTTTAAATTTTCATGTCAAAATGGTTCATTGTAATAGGTTAATCCCTTTGGAAATTGTCCATTTGCATAAAAAAATAGAAACATTACAAATTGACTAATATTTGGTAGGCATGCTCGGAATGACTCAAAATTGAAGTTTCACCATGTTAAGCATTTTAAATAAAAGTCAAATGAAGTTAAAAAAACTATTTTGTTCAACACTAACATAACACCGAGTAAAAGTGATTTGAAAACTTCATTTGACCATTATTTATAGAGGTACCATAATGAAACTTGACTTTTTAGTAGTCTCAAACATGCATGTAAAATATTAGCCGATTTGAAAATTTAGAAACTTTCATGTCAAAATGGTTCATTGCCATAGGTGTTCCCTTTGAAATTGAATTTTCACACAAAAATTGAACTTTCGTTGTTTCATGTCAAAATGGTTCATTGTAATAGGTTAATCCCTTTGGAAATTGTCCATTTGCATAAAAAAATAGAAACATTACAAATTGACTAATATTTGGTAGGCATGTTCGGAATGACTCAAAATTGAAGTTTCACCATGTTAATCATTTTAAATAAAAGTCAAATGAATTTAAAAAAAACTATTTTGTTCAACACTAACATAACACCGAGTAAAAGTGATTTGAAAACTTCATTTGACCATTATTTATAGAGGTACCATAATGAAACTTGACTTTTTAGTAGTCTCAAACATGCATGTAAAATATTAGCCGATTTGAAAATTTAGAAACTTTCATGTCAAAATGGTTCATTGCCATAGGTGTTCCCTTTGGAAATTGAACATTTTCACACAAAATTGAAATTTCAAATTGACTATATATGTTCGAATGACTAAAACTGAAGTTTCACATGTTAGATTTTAAATAATAGTCAAATGAAGTTAAAAAACTATTTTGTTCAACACTACATAACACCGAGTAAAAGTGATTTGAATTCATTTGACCTTATTTATAGAGGTACATAATGAACTTACTTTTTAGTAGTCAAACATGCTGTAAAATATTAGCCGATTTAAAATTTTGAAATTTTCATGTCAAAATGGTTCATTCCATAGGTGTTCCCTTTGGAAATTGAACGTTTTCACACAAAAATTGAAACATTTCAAATTGACTAATATTTGACAGGCATGTTCGGAATGACTAAAACATGAAGTTTCACCATGTTAAGCATTTTAAATAATAGTCAAATGAAGTTAAAAAAACTATTTTGTTCAACACTAACATAACATCGAGTAAAAGTGATTTGAAAACTTCATTTGACCATTATTTATAGAGGTACCATAATGAAACTTGACTTTTTAGTAGTCTCAAACATGCATGTAAAATATTAGCCGATTTGAAAATGTTGAAATTTTCATGTCAAAATGGTTCATTGCCATAGGTGTTCTATTTGGAAATTGAACATTTTCACACAAAAATTGAAACATTTCAAATTGACTAATATTTGGTAGCAAGTTCGAAATGACTAATTGAAGTTTCACATGTTAACATTTTAAATAAATCAAATGAGTTAATATTTTGTTCATATAAACGAGTAGTGATTTGTTATTTGACTTATTTATAGGTACCATAATGAAACTTGACTTTTGTAGTCTCAAACATGTGTAAAATATTAGCCGATTTGAAAATTTAATTTCTGTCAAAATGTTCATTGCTGTGTTCCTTTGGATTGAATTTTCACACAAAATTGAAACATTTCAAATTGACTAATATTTGTTGTTCGAATGACTAAAACATGAAGTTTCACCATGTTAAGCATTTTAAATAATAGTCAAATGAAGTTAAAAACTATTTTGTTCAACACTAACATAACACCGAGTAAAAGTGATTTGAAAACTTCATTTGACCATTATTTATAGAGGTACCATAATGAAACTTGACTTTTTAGTAGTCTCAAACATGCATGTAAAATATTAGCCGATTTGAAAATTTTGAAATTTTCATGTCAAAATGGTTCATTGCCATAGGTGTTCTTTTGGAAATTGAACATTTTCACACGAAAATTGAAACATTTCAAATTGACTAATATTTGGCGTGCAAGTTCGAAATGACTAAAACTTGAAGTTTCACTATGTTAAGCATTTTAAATAATATTCAAATGAAGTTCATAAAATCTATTTTGTTCAACACTAACATAACATCGAGTAAAACTGATTTTTAACTTCTTTTGACCATTATTTAAAGAGGCACTATAGTGAATCTTTACTTTTTAGCAGTCTGCAACATGCTTGTAAAATATTAGCCGATTTTAAATTTTCATGTCAAAATGGTTCATTGTAATAGGTTAATCCCTTTGGAAATTGTCCATTTGCATAAAAAATAGAAACATTACAAATTGACTAATATTTGGTAGGCATGCTCGGAATGACTCAAAATTGAAGTTTCACCATGTTAAGCATTTTAAATAAAAGTCAAATGAATTTAAAAAAACTATTTTGTTCAACACTAACATAACACCGAGTAAAAGTGATTTGAAATCTTCATTTGACCATTATTTATAGAGGTACCATAATGAAACTTGACTTTTTAGTAGTCTCAAACATGCATGTAAAATATTAGCCGATTTGAAAATTTAGAAACTTTCATGTCAAAATGGTTCATTGCCATAGGTGTTCCCTTTGGAAATTGACTATTTTCACACAAAAATTGAAACATTTCAAATTGACTAATATTTGACAGGCATGTTCGGAATGACTAAAACATGAAGTTTCACCATGTTAAGCATTTTAAATAATAGTCAAATGAAGTTAAAAAAACTATTTTGTTCAACACTAACATAACACCGAGTAAAAGTGATTTGAAAACTTCATTTGACCATTATTTATAGAGGTACCATAATGAAACTTGACTTTTTAGTAGTCTCAAACATGCATGTAAAATATTAGCCGATTTGAAAATTTAGAAACTTTCATGTCAAAATGGTTCATTGCCATAGGTGTTCCCTTTGGAAATTGACTATTTTCACACAAAAATTGAAACATTTCAAATTGACTAATATTTGGATGTGCATGTTCGAAATGACTAAAACATGAAGTTTCACCATGTTAAGCATTTTAAATAATAGTCAAATGAAGTTAAAAAAACTATTTTGTTCAACACTAACATAACATCGAGTAAAAGTGATTTGAAAACTTCATTTGACCATTATTTATAGAGGTACCATAATGAAACTTGACTTTTTAGTAGTCTCAAACATGCATGTAAAATATTAGCCGATTTGAAAATTTTGAAATTTTCATGTCAAAATGGTTCATTGCCATAGGTGTTCTATTTGGAAATTGAACATTTTCACACGAAAATTGAAACATTTCAAATTGACTAATATTTGGCAGGCAAGTTCGAAATGACTAAAACTGTAAGTTTCACTATGTTAAGCATTTTAAATAATATTCAAATGAAGTTCATAAAATCTATTTTGTTCAACACTAACATAACATCGAGTAAAACTGATTTTTAACTTCTTTTGACCATTATTTAAAGAGGTACTATAGTGAATCTTTACTTTTTAGGCGTCCGCAACATGCTTGTAAAATATTAGCCGATTTTAAATTTTCATGTCAAAATGGTTCATTGTAATAGGTTAATCCCTTTGGAAATTGTCCATTTGCATAAAAAAATAGAAACATTACAAATTGACTAATATTTGGTAGGCATGCTCGGAATGACTCAAAATTGAAGTTTCACCATGTTAAGCATTTTAAATAAAAGTCAAATGAAGTTAAAAAAACTATTTTGTTCAACACTAACATAACACCGAGTAAAAGTGATTTGAAAACTTCATTTGACCATTATTTAAAGAGGTACCATAATGAAACTTGACTTTTTAGTAGTCTCAAACATGCATGTAAAATATTAGCCGATTTGAAAATTTAGAAACTTTCATGTCAAAATGGTTCATTGCCATAGGTGTTCCCTTTGGAAATTGACTATTTTCACACAAAAATTGAAACATTTCAACTTGACTAATATTTGGGAGTGCATGTTCGGAATGACTAAAACATGAAGTTTCACCATGTTAAGCATTTTAAATAATAGTCAAATGAAGTTTAAAAAACTATTTTGTTCAACACTAACATAACACCGAGTAAAAGTGATTTGAAAACTTCATTTGACCATTATTTATAGAGGTACCATAATGAAACTTGACTTTTTAGTAGTCTCAAACATGCATGTAAAATATTAGCCGATTTGAAAATTTGAAACTTTCATGTCAAATGGTTCTTGTTCCTTTGGTTTTTTTTTTTTTTGTTTTTTGTTTGTTGTTTTGTTTTTTTTTTGATTAAACTTTTTGTTCCTATACACCGAGTAAAAGTGATTTGAAACTTCATTTGACCATTATTTATAGAGGTACCATAATGAAACTTGACTTTTTAGTAGTCTCAAACATGCATGTAAAATATTAGCCGATTTGAAAATTTAGAAACTTTCATGTCAAAATGGTTCATTGCCATAGGTGTTCCCTTTGGAAATTGACTATTTTCACACAAAAATTGAAACATTTCAACTTGACTAATATTTGGCAGGCATGTTCGGAATGACTAAAACATGAAGTTTCACCATGTTAAGCATTTTAAATAATAGTCAAATGAAGTTTAAAAAACTATTTTGTTCAACACTAACATAACACCGAGTAAAAGTGATTTGAAAACTTCATTTGACCATTATTTATAGAGGTACCATAATGAAACTTGACTTTTTAGTAGTCTCAAACATGCATGTAAAATATTAGCCGATTTGAAAATTTTGAAACTTTCTTGTCAAAATGGTTCATTCCCATAGGTGTTCCCTTTGGAAATTGAACATTTTCACACAAAAATTGAAACATTTCAAATTGACTAATATTTGGCGTGCATGTTCGGAATGACTAAAACATGAAGTTTCACCATGTTAAGCATTTTAAATAATAGTCAAATGAAGTTAAAAAAACTATTTTGTTCAACACTAACATAACACCGAGTAAAAGTGATTTGAAAACTTCATTTGACCATTATTTATAGAGGTACCATAATGAAACTTGACTTTTTAGTAGTCTCAAACATGCATGTAAAATATTAGCCGATTTGAAAATGTTGAAATTTTCATGTCAAAATGGTTCATTGCCATAGGTGTTCTATTTGGAAATTGAACATTTTCACACGAAAATTGAAACATTTCAAATTGACTAATATTTGTGTGCAAGTTCGAAATGACTAAAACTTGAAGTTTCACTATGTTAAGCATTTTAAATAATATTCAAATGAAGTTCATAAAATCTATTTTGTTCAACACTAACATAACATCGAGTAAAACTGATTTTTAACTTCTTTTGACCATTATTTAAAGAGGCACTATAGTGAATCTTTACTTTTTAGCAGTCTGCAACATGCTTGTAAAATATTAGCCGATTTTAAATTTTCATGTCAAAATGGTTCATTGTAATAGGTTAATCCCTTTGGAAATTGTCCATTTGCATAAAAAATAGAAACATTACAAATTGACTAATATTTGGTAGGCATGCTCGGAATGACTCAAAATTGAAGTTTCACCATGTTAAGCATTTTAAATAAAAGTCAAATGAATTTAAAAAAACTATTTTGTTCAACACTAACATAACACCGAGTAAAAGTGATTTGAAATCTTCATTTGACCATTATTTATAGAGGTACCATAATGAAACTTGACTTTTTAGTAGTCTCAAACATGCATGTAAAATATTAGCCGATTTGAAAATTTAGAAACTTTCATGTCAAAATGGTTCATTGCCATAGGTGTTCCCTTTGGAAATTGACTATTTTCACACAAAAATTGAAACATTTCAAATTGACTAATATTTGACATGTGCATGTTCGAAATGACTAAAACATGAAGTTTCACCATGTTAAGCATTTTAAATAATAGTCAAATGAAGTTAAAAAAACTATTTTGTTCAACACTAACATAACATCGAGTAAAAGTGATTTGAAAACTTCATTTGACCATTATTTATAGAGGTACCATAATGAAACTTGACTTTTTAGTAGTCTCAAACATGCATGTAAAATATTAGCCGATTTGAAAATTTTGAAATTTTCATGTCAAAATGGTTCATTGCCATAGGTGTTCTATTTGGAAATTGAACATTTTCACACGAAAATTGAAACATTTCAAATTGACTAATATTTTGTGCAAGTTCGAAATGACTAAAACTTGAAGTTTCACTATGTTAAGCATTTTAAATAATATTCAAATGAAGTTCATAAAATCTATTTTGTTCAACACTAACATAACATCGAGTAAAACTGATTTTTAACTTCTTTTGACCATTATTTAAAGAGGTACTATAGTGAATCTTTACTTTTTAGCGATCTGCAACATGCTTGTAAAATATTAGCCGATATTAAATTTTCATGTCAAAATGGTTCATTGTAATAGGTTAATCCCTTTGGAAATTGTCCATTTTCATAAAAAAATAGAAACATTACAAATTGACTAATATTTGGGAGGCATGCTCGGAATGACTCAAAATTGAAGTTTCACCATGTTAAGCATTTTAAATAAAAGTCAAATGAAGTTAAAAAAACTATTTTGTTCAACACTAACATAACACCGAGTAAAAGTGATTTGAAATCTTCATTTGACCATTATTTATAGAGGTACCATAATGAAACTTGACTTTTTAGTAGTCTCAAACATGCATGTAAAATATTAGCCGATTTGAAAATTTAGAAACTTTCATGTCAAAATGGTTCATTGCCATAGGTGTTCCCTTTGGAAATTGACTATTTTCACACAAAAATTGAAACATTTCAAATTGACTAATATTTGAATGTGCATGTTCGAAATGACTAAAACATGAAGTTTCACCATGTTAAGCATTTTAAATAATAGTCAAATGAAGTTAAAAAAACTATTTTGTTCAACACTAACATAACATCGAGTAAAAGTGATTTGAAAACTTCATTTGACCATTATTCATAGAGGTACCATAATGAAACTTGACTTTTTAGTAGTCTCAAACATGCATGTAAAATATTAGCCGATTTAAAAATTTAGAAACTTTGATGTCAAAATGGTTCATTGCCATAGGTGTTTCCTTTCGAAATTGACTATTTTCACACAAAAATTCAAACATTTCAAATTGACTAATATTTGGCAAGCATGTTCGGAATGACTAAAACATGAAGTTTCACCATGTTAAGCATTTTAAATAATAGTCAAATGAAGTTAAAAAAACTATTTTGTTCAACACTAACATAACACCGAGTAAAAGTGATTTGAAAACTTCATTTGACCATTATTTATAGAGGTACCATAATGAAACTTCACTTTTTAGTAGTCTCAAACATGCATGTAAAATATTAGCCGATTTGAAAATTTTGATACTTTCATGTCAAAATGGTTCATTGCCATAGGTGTTCCCTTTGGAAATTGAACATTTTCACACGAAAATTGAAACATTTCAAATTGACTAATATTTGGCAGGCAAGTTCGAAATGACTAAAACTTGAAGTTTCACTATGTTAAGCATTTTAAATAATATTCAAATGAAGTTCATAAAATCTATTTTGTTCAACACTAACATAACATCGAGTAAAACTGATTTTTAACTTCTTTTGACCATTATTTAAAGAGGTACTATAGTGAATCTTTACTTTTTAGCACCGCAACATGCTTGTAAAATATTAGCCGATTTTAAATTTTCATGTCAAAATGGTTCATTGTAATAGGTTAATCCCTTTGGAAATTGTCCATTTGCATAAAAAAATAGAAACATTACAAATTGACTAATATTTGGTAGGCATGCTCGGAATGACTCAAAATTGAAGTTTCACCATGTTAAGCATTTTAAATAAAAGTCAAATGAAGTTAAAAAAACTATTTTGTTCAACACTAACATAACACCGAGTAAAAGTGATTTGAAAACTTCATTTGACCATTATTTATAGAGGTACCATAATGAAACTTGACTTTTTAGTAGTCTCAAACATGCATGTAAAATATTAGCCGATTTGAAAATTTAGAAACTTTCATGTCAAAATGGTTCATTGCCATAGGTGTTCCCTTTGGAAATTGACTATTTTCACACAAAAATTGAAACATTTCAAATTGACTAATATTTGGCATGTGCATGTTCGGAATGACTAAAACATGAAGTTTCACCATGTTAAGCATTTTAAATAATAGTCAAATGAAGTTAAAAAACTATTTTGTTCAACACTAACATAACACCGAGTAAAAGTGATTTGAAAACTTCATTTGACCATTATTTATAGAGGTACCATAATGAAACTTGACTTTTTAGTAGTCTCAAACATGCATGTAAAATATTAGCCGATTTGAAAATTTTGAAACTTTCTTGTCAAAATGGTTCATTCCCATAGGTGTTCCCTTTGGAAATTGAACATTTTCACACAAAAATTGAAACATTTCAAATTGACTAAAAATTTTTGACAATGTTTCGGAATGACTAAAACATGAAGTTTCACCATGTTAAGCATTTTAAATAATAGTCAAATGAAGTTAAAAAAACTATTTTGTTCAACACTAACATAACACCGAGTAAAAGTGATTTGAAAACTTCATTTGACCATTATTTATAGAGGTACCATAATGAAACTTGACTTTTTAGTAGTCTCAAACATGCATGTAAAATATTAGCCGATTTGAAAATTTTGAAATTTTCATGTCAAAATGGTTCATTGCCATAGGTGTTCTATTTGGAAATTGAACATTTTCACACGAAAATTGAAACATTTCAAATTGACTAATATTTGGCAGGCAAGTTCGAAATGACTAAAACTTGAAGTTTCACTATGTTAAGCATTTTAAATAATATTCAAACGAAGTTCATAAAATCTATTTTGTTCAACACTAACATAACATCGAGTAAAACTGATTTTTAACTTCTTTTGACCATTATTTAAAGAGGCACTATAGTGAATCTTTACTTTTTAGCAGTCTGCAACATGCTTGTAAAATATTAGCCGATTTTAAATTTTCATGTCAAAATGGTTCATTGTAATAGGTTAATCCCTTTGGAAATTGTCCATTTGCATAAAAAATAGAAACATTACAAATTGACTAATATTTGGTAGGCATGCTCGGAATGACTCAAAATTGAAGTTTCACGATGTTAAGCATTTTAAATAAAAGTCAAATGAATTTAAAAAAACTATTTTGTTCAACACTAACATAACACCGAGTAAAAGTGATTTGAAATCTTCATTTGACCATTATTTATAGAGGTACCATAATGAAACTTGACTTTTTAGTAGTCTCAAACATGCATGTAAAATATTAGCCGATTTGAAAATTTAGAACCTTTCATGTCAAAATGGTTCATTGCCATAGGTGTTCCCTTTGGAAATTGACTATTTTCACACAAAAATTGAAACATTTCAAATTGACTAATATTTGACAGGCATGTTCGAAATGACTAAAACATGAAGTTTCACCATGTTAAGCATTTTAAATAATAGTCAAATGAAGTTAAAAAAACTATTTTGTTCAACACTAACATAACATCGAGTAAAAGTGATTTGAAAACTTCATTTGACCATTATTTATAGAGGTACCATAATGAAACTTGACTTTTTAGTAGTCTCAAACATGCATGTAAAATATTAGCCGATTTGAAAATTTTGAAATTTTCATGTCAAAATGGTTCATTGCCATAGGTGTTCTATTTGGAAATTGAACATTTTCACACGAAAATTGAAACATTTCAAATTGACTAATATTTGTGCAAGTTCGAAATGACTAAAACGTAAGTTTCACTATGTTAAGCATTTTAAATAATATTCAAATGAAGTTCATAAAATCTATTTTGTTCAACACTAACATAACATCGAGTAAAACTGATTTTTAACTTCTTTTGACCATTATTTAAAGAGGTACTATAGTGAATCTTTACTTTTTAGCAGTCTGCAACATGCTTGTAAAATATTAGCCGATTTTAAATTTTCATGTCAAAATGGTTCATTGTAATAGGTTAATCCCTTTGGAAATTGTCCATTTGCATAAAAAAATAGAAACATTACAAATTGACTAATATTTGGTAGGCATCCTCGGAATGACTCAAAATTGAAGTTTCACCATGTTAAGCATTTTAAATAAAAGTCAAATGAAGTTAAAAAAACTATTTTGTTCAACACTAACATAACATCGAGTAAAAGTGATTTGAAAACTTCATTTGACCATTATTTATAGAGGTACCATAATGAAACTTGACTTTTTAGTAGTCTCAAACATGCATGTAAAATATTAGCCGATTTGAAAATTTTGAAATTTTCATGTCAAAATGGTTCATTGCCATAGGTGTTCTATTTGGAAATTGAACATTTTCACACAAAAATTGAAACATTTCAAATTGACTAATATTTGGCGAGCATGTTCGGAATGACTAAAACATGAAGTTTCACCATGTTAAGCATTTTAAATAATAGTCAAATGAAGTTAAAAAAACTATTTTGTTCAACACTAACATAACACCGAGTAAAAGTGATTTGAAAACTTCATTTGACCATTATTTATAGAGGTACCATAATGAAACTTGACTTTTTAGTAGTCTCAAACATGCATGTAAAATATTAGCCGATTTGAAAATTTTGAAATTTTCATGTCAAAATGGTTCATTGCCATAGGTGTTCTATTTGGAAATTGAACATTTTCACATGAAAAGTGAAACATTTCAAATTGACTAATATTTGGCAAGCAAGTTCGAAATGACTAAAACTTGAAGTTTCACTATGTTAAGCATTTTAAATAATATTCAAATGAAGATCATAAAATCTATTTTGTTCAACACTAACATAACATCGAGTAAAACTGATTTTTAACTTCTTTTTACCATTATTTAAAGAGGTACTATAGTGAATCTTTACTTTTTAGTAGTCGCAACATGCTTGTAAAATATTAGCCGATTTTAAATTTTCATGTCAAAATGGTTCATTGTAATAGGTTAATCCCTTTGGAAATTGTCCATTTGCATAAAAAAATAGAAACATTACAAATTGACTAATATTTGGTAGGCATGCTCGGAATGACTCAAAATTGAAGTTTCACCATGTTAAGCATTTTAAATAAAAGTCAAATGAAGTTAAAAAAACTATTTTGTTCAACACTAACATAACACCGAGTAAAAGTGATTTGAAAACTTCATTTGACCATTATTTATAGAGGTACCATAATGAAACTTGACTTTTTAGTAGTCTCAAACATGCATGTAAAATATTAGCCGATTTGAAAATTTAGAAACATTCATGTCAAAATGGTTCATTGCCATAAGTGTTCCCTTTGGAAATTGACTATTTTCACACAAAAATTGAAACATTTCAAATTGACTAATATTTGACAGGCATGTTCGGAATGACTAAAACATGAAGTTTCACCATGTTAAGCATTTTAAATAATAGTCAAATGAAGTTAAAAAAACTATTTTGTTCAACACTAACATAACATCGAGTAAAAGTGATTTGAAGACTTCATTTGACCATTATTTATAGAGGTACCATAATGAAACTTGACTTTTTAGTAGTCTCAAACATGCATGTAAAATATTAGCCGATTTGAAAATTTTGAAATTTTCATGTCAAAATGGTTCATTGCCATAGGTGTTCTATTTGGAAATTGAACATTTTCACACAAAAATTGAAACATTTCAAATTGACTAATATTTGGCAGGCATGTTCGGAATGACTAAAACATGAAGTTTCACCATGTTAAGCATTTTAAATAATAGTCAAATGAAGTTAAAAAAACTATTTTGTTCAACACTAACATAACACCGAGTAAAAGTGATTTGAAAACTTCATTTGACCATTATTTATAGAGGTACCATAATGAAACTTGACTTTTTAGTAGTCTCAAACATGCATGTAAAATATTAGCCGATTTGAAAATTTTGAAATTTTCATGTCAAAATGGTTCATTGCCATAGGTGTTCTATTTGGAAATTGAACATTTTCACACGAAAATTGAAACATTTCAAATTGACTAATATTTGGCAGGCAAGTTCGAAATGACTAAAACTTGAAGTTTCACTATGTTAAGCATTTTAAATAATATTCAAATGAAGTTCATAAAATCTATTTTGTTCAACACTAACATAACATCGAGTAAAACTGATTTTTAACTTCTTTTGACCATTATTTAAAGAGGTACTATAGTGAATCTTTACTTTTTAACGTAGTCCGCAACATGCTTGTAAAATATTAGCCGATTTTAAATTTTCATGTCAAAATGGTTCATTGTAATAGGTTAATCCCTTTGGAAATTGTCCATTTGCATAAAAAAATAGAAACATTACAAATTGACTAATATTTGGTAGCATGCTCGGAATGACTCAAAATTGAAGTTTCACCATGTTAAGCATTTTAAATAAAAGTCAAATGAATTTAAAAAAACTATTTTGTTCAACACTAACATAACACCGAGTAAAAGTGATTTGAAAACTTCATTTGACCATTATTTATAGAGGTACCATAATGAAACTTGACTTTTTAGTAGTCTCAAACATGCATGTAAAATATTAGCCGATTTGAAAATTTAGAAACTTTCATGTCAAAATGGTTCATTGCCATAGGTGTTCCCTTTGGAAATTGACTATTTTCACACAAAAATTGAAACATTTCAAATTGACTAATATTTGACAGGCATGTTCGAAATGACTAAAACATGAAGTTTCACCATGTTAAGCATTTTAAATAATAGTCAAATGAAGTTAAAAAAACTATTTTGTTCAACACTAACATAACATCGAGTAAAAGTGATTTGAAAACTTCATTTGACCATTATTTATAGAGGTACCATAATGAAACTTGACTTTTTAGTAGTCTCAAACATGCATGTAAAATATTAGCCGATTTGAAAATTTTGAAATTTTCATGTCAAAATGGTTCATTGCCATAGGTGTTCTATTTGGAAATTGAACATTTTCACACGAAAATTGAAACATTTCAAATTGACTAATATTTGGCGTGCAAGTTCGAAATGACTAAAACGTAAGTTTCACTATGTTAAGCATTTTAAATAATATTCAAATGAAGTTCATAAAATCTATTTTGTTCAACACTAACATAACATCGAGTAAAACTGATTTTTAACTTCTTTTGACCATTATTTAAAGAGGTACTATAGTGAATCTTTACTTTTTAGCACTCTGCAACATGCTTGTAAAATATTAGCCGATTTTAAATTTTCATGTCAAAATGGTTCATTGTAATAGGTTAATCCCTTTGGAAATTGTCCATTTGCATAAAAAAATAGAAACATTACAAATTGACTAATATTTGGTAGGCATGCTCGGAATGACTCAAAATTGAAGTTTCACCATGTTAAGCATTTTAAATAAAAGTCAAATGAAGTTAAAAAAACTATTTTGTTCAACACTAACATAACACCGAGTAAAAGTGATTTGAAAACTTCATTTGACCATTATTTATAGAGGTACCATAATGAAACTTGACTTTTTAGTAGTCTCAAACATGCATGTAAAATATTAGCCGATTTGAAAATTTAGAAACTTTCATGTCAAAATGGTTCATTGCCATAGGTGTTCCCTTTGGAAATTGACTATTTTCACACAAAAATTGAAACATTTCAACTTGACTAATATTTGGCGTGCATGTTCGGAATGACTAAAACATGAAGTTTCACCATGTTAAGCATTTTAAATAATAGTCAAATGAAGTTTAAAAAACTATTTTGTTCAACACTAACATAACACCGAGTAAAAGTGATTTGAAAACTTCATTTGACCATTATTTATAGAGGTACCATAATGAAACTTGACTTTTTAGTAGTCTCAAACATGCATGTAAAATATTAGCCGATTTGAAAATTTTGAAACTTTCTTGTCAAAATGGTTCATTCCCATAGGTGTTCCCTTTGGAAATTGAACATTTTCACACAAAAATTGAAATATTTCAAATTGACTAATATTTGGCAGCATGTTCGGAATGACTAAAACATGAAGTTTCACCATGTTAAGCATTTTAAATAATAGTCAAATGAAGTTAAAAAAACTATTTTGTTCAACACTAACATAACACCGAGTAAAAGTGATTTGAAAACTTCATTTGACCATTATTTATAGAGGTACCATAATGAAACTTGACTTTTTAGTAGTCTCAAACATGCATGTAAAATATTAGCCGATTTGAAAATTTTGAAATTTTCATGTCAAAATGGTTCATTGCCATAGGTGTTCTATTTGGAAATTGAACATTTTCACACGAAAATTGAAACATTTCAAATTGACTAATATTTGGCAGTGCAAGTTCGAAATGACTAAACCGTAAGTTTCACTATGTTAAGCATTTTAAATAATATTCAAATGAAGTTCATAAAATCTATTTTGTTCAACACTAACATAACATCGAGTAAAACCTGATTTTTAACTTCTTTTGACCATTATTTAAAGAGGTACTATAGTGAATCTTTACTTTTTAGCACTCTGCAACATGCTTGTAAAATATTAGCCGATTTTAAATTTTCATGTCAAAATGGTTCATTGTAATAGGTTAATCCCTTTGGAAATTGTCCATTTGCATAAAAAAATAGAAACATTACAAATTGACTAATATTTGGTAGGCATGCTCGGAATGACTCAAAATTGAACTTTCACCATGTTAAGCATTTTAAATAAAAGTCAAATGAAGTTAAAAAAACTATTTTGTTCAACACTAACATAACACCGAGTAAAAGTGATTTGAAAACTTCATTTGACCATTATTTATAGAGGTACCATAATGAAACTTGACTTTTTAGTAGTCTCAAACATGCATGTAAAATATTAGCCGATTTGAAAATTTAGAAACTTTCATGTCAAAATGGTTCATTGCCATAGGTGTTCCCTTTGGAAATTGACTATTTTCACACAAAAATTGAAACATTTCAACTTGACTAATATTTGCGGTGCATGTTCGGAATGACTAAAACATGAAGTTTCACCATGTTAAGCATTTTAAATAATAGTCAAATGAAGTTTAAAAAACTATTTTGTTCAACACTAACATAACACCGAGTAAAAGTGATTTGAAAACTTCATTTGACCATTATTTATAGAGGTACCATAATGAAACTTGACTTTTTAGTAGTCTCAAACATGCATGTAAAATATTAGCCGATTTGAAAATTTTGAAACTTTCTTGTCAAAATGGTTCATTCCCATAGGTGTTCCCTTTGGAAATTGAACATTTTCACACAAAAATTGAAATATTTCAAATTGACTAATATTTGGCAGTGCATGTTCGGAATGACTAAAACATGAAGTTTCACCATGTTAAGCATTTTAAATAATAGTCAAATGAAGTTAAAAAAACTATTTTGTTCAACACTAACATAACACCGAGTAAAAGTGATTTGAAAACTTCATTTGACCATTATTTATAGAGGTACCATAATGAAACTTGACTTTTTAGTAGTCTCAAACATGCATGTAAAATATTAGCCGATTTGAAAATTTTGAAATTTTCATGTCAAAATGGTTCATTGCCATAGGTGTTCTATTTGGAAATTGAACATTTTCACACGAAAATTGAAACATTTCAAATTGACTAATATTTGTGTGCAAGTTCGAAATGACTAAAACTTGAAGTTTCACTACGTTAAGCATTTTAAATAATATTCAAATGAAGTTCATAAAATCTATTTTGTTCAACACTAACATAACATCGAGTAAAACTGATTTTTAACTTCTTTTTACCATTATTTAAAGAGGTACTATAGTGAATCTTTACTTTTTAGTAGTCTCAAACATGCATGTAAAATATTAGCCGATTTGAAAATTTAGAAACTTTCATGTCAAAATGGTTCATTGTAATAGGTTAATCCCTTTGGAAATTGTCCATTTGCATAAAAAAATAGAAACATTACAAATTGACTAATATTTGGTAGGCATGCTCGGAATGACTCAAAATTGAAGTTTCACCATGTTAAGCATTTTAAATAAAAGTCAAATGAAGTTAAAAAAACTATTTTGTTCAACACTAACATAACACCGAGTAAAAGTGATTTGAAAACTTCATTTGACCATTATTTATAGAGGTACCATAATGAAACTTGACTTTTTAGTAGTCTCAAACATGCATGTAAAATATTAGCCGATTTGAAAATTTAGAAACTTTCATGTCAAAATGGTTCATTGCCATAGGTGTTCCCTTTGGAAATTGACTATTTTCACACAAAAATTGAAACATTTCAAATTGACTAATATTTGGATGTGCATGTTCGGAATGACTAAAACATGAAGTTTCACCATGTTAAGCATTTTAAATAATAGTCAAATGAAGTTAAAAAAACTATTTTGTTCAACACTAACATAACATCGAGTAAAAGTGATTTGAAAACTTCATTTGACCATTATTTATAGAGGTACCATAATGAAACTTGACTTTTTAGTAGTCTCAAACATGCATGTAAAATATTAGCCGATTTGAAAATTTTGAAATTTTCATGTCAAAATGGTTCATTGCCATAGGTGTTCTATTTGGAAATTGAACATTTTCACACGAAAATTGAAACATTTCAAATTGACTAATATTTGGGTGCAAGTTCGAAATGACTAAAACTTGAAGTTTCACTATGTTAAGCATTTTAAATAATATTCAAATGAAGTTCATAAAATCTATTTTGTTCAACACTAACATAACATCGAGTAAAACTGATTTTTAACTTCTTTTGACCATTATTTAAAGAGGTACTATAGTGAATCTTTACTTTTTAGCAGTCTGCAACATGCTTGTAAAATATTAGCCGATTTTAAATTTTCATGTCAAAATGGTTCATTGTAATAGGTTAATCCCTTTGGAAATTGTCCATTTGCATAAAAAAATAGAAACATTACAAATTGACTAATATTTGGTAGGCATGCTCGGAATGACTCAAAATTGAAGTTTCACCATGTTAAGCATTTTAAATAAAAGTCAAATGAAGTTAAAAAAACTATTTTGTTCAACACTAACATAACACCGAGTAAAAGTGATTTGAAAACTTCATTTGACCATTATTTATAGAGGTACCATAATGAAACTTGACTTTTTAGTAGTCTCAAACATGCATGTAAAATATTAGCCGATTTGAAAATTTAGAAACTTTCATGTCAAAATGGTTCATTGCCATAGGTGTTCCCTTTGGAAATTGACTATTTTCACACAAAAATTGAAACATTTCAAATTGACTAATATTTGGCAGCATGTTCGGAATGACTAAAACATGATGTTTCACCATGTTAAGCATTTTAAATAATAGTCAAATGAAGTTAAAAAAACTATTTTGTTCAACACTAACATAACACCGAGTAAAAGTGATTTGAAAACTTCATTTGACCATTATTTATAGAGGTACCATAATGAAACTTGACTTTTTAGTAGTCTCAAACATGCATGTAAAATATTAGCCGATTTGAAAATTTTGAAATTTTCATGTCAAAATGGTTCATTGCCATAGGTGTTCCCTTTGGAAATTGAACATTTTCACACAAAAATTGAAACATTTCAAATTGACTAATATTTGGTAGCATGTTCGGAATGACTAAAACATGAAGTTTCACCATGTTAAGCATTTTAAATAATAGTCAAATGAAGTTACAAAAACTATTTTGTTCAACACTAACATAACACCGAGTAAAAGTGATTTGAAAACTTCATTTGACCATTATTTATAGAGGTACCATAATGAAACTTGACTTTTTAGTAGTCTCAAACATGCATGTATAAAGATTAGCCGATTAGAAAATTTTGAAATTTTCATGTCAAAATGGTTCATTGCCATAGGTGTTCTATTTGGAAATTGAACATTTTCACACGAAAATTGAAACATTTCAAATTGACTAATATTAGGCAAGTTCGAAATGACTAAAACTTGAAGTTTCACTATGTTAAGCATTTTAAATAATATTCAAATGAAGTTCATAAAATCTATTTTGTTCAACACTAACATAACATCGAGTAAAACTGATTTTTAACTTCATTTGACCATTATTTAAAGAGGTACTATAGTGAATCTTTACTTTTTAGCGGTCTGCAACATGCTTGTAAAATATTAGCCGATTTTAAATTTTCATGTCAAAATGGTTCATTGTAATAGGTTAATCCCTTTGGAAATTGTCCATTTTCATAAAAAAATAGAAACATTACAAATTGACTAATATTTGGTAGGCATGCTCGGAATGACTCAAAATTGAAGTTTCACCATGTTAAGCATTTTAAATAAAAGTCAAATGAAGTTAAAAAAACTATTTTGTTCAACACTAACATAACACCGAGTAAAAGTGATTTGAAAACTTCATTTGACCATTATTTATAGAGGTACCATAATGAAACTTGACTTTTTAGTAGTCTCAAACATGCATGTAAAATATTAGCCGATTTGAAAATTTAGAAACTTTCATGTCAAAATGGTTCATTGCCATAGGTGTTCCCTTTGGAAATTGACTATTTTCACACAAAAATTGAAACATTTCAAATTGACTAATATTGGGCATGTTCGGAATGACTAAAACATGAAGTTTCACCATGTTAAGCATTTTAAATAAAAGTCAAATGAAGTTAAAAAAACTATTTTGTTCAACACTAACATAACACCGAGTAAAAGTGATTTGAAAATTTCATTTGACCATTATTTATAGAGGTACCATAATGAAACTTGACTTTTTAGTAGTCTCAAACATGCATGTAAAATATTAGCCGATTTGAAAATTTTGAAACTTTCTTGTCAAAATGGTTCATTCCCATAGGTGTTCCCTTTGGAAATTGAACATTTTCACACAAAAATTGAAACATTTCAAATTGACTAATATTTGGCAGGCATGTTCGGAATGACTAAAACATGAAGTTTCACCATGTTAAGCATTTTAAATAATAGTCAAATGAAGTTACAAAAACTATTTTGTTCAACACTAACATAACACCGAGTAAAAGTGATTTGAAAACTTCATTTGACCATTATTTATAGAGGTACCATAATGAAACTTGACTTTTTAGTAGTCTCAAACATGCATGTAAAATATTAGCCGATTTGAAAATTTTGAAATTTTCATGTCAAAATGGTTCATTGCCATAGGTGTTCTATTTGGAAATTGAACATTTTCACACGAAAATTGAAACATTTCAAATTGACTAATATTTGGCATGTGCAAGTTCGAAATGACTAAAACTTGAAGTTTCACTATGTTAAGCATTTTAAATAATATTCAAATGAAGTTCATAAAATCTATTTTGTTCAACACTAACATAACATCGAGTAAAACTGATTTTTAACTTCATTTGACCATTATTTAAAGAGGTACTATAGTGAATCTTTACTTTTTAGCAGTCCGCAACATGCTTGTAAAATATTAGCCGATTTTAAATTTTCATGTCAAAATGGTTCATTGTAATAGGTTAATCCCTTTGGAAATTGTCCATTTTCATAAAAAAATAGAAACATTACAAATTGACTAATATTTGGTAGGCATGCTCGGAATGACTCAAAATTGAAGTTTCACCATGTTAAGCATTTTAAATAAAAGTCAAATGAAGTTAAAAAAACTATTTTGTTCAACACTAACATAACACCGAGTAAAAGTGATTTGAAAACTTCATTTGACCATTATTTATAGAGGTACCATAATGAAACTTGACTTTTTAGTAGTCTCAAACATGCATGTAAAATATTAGACGATTTGAAAATTTGGAAATTTTGATGTCAAAATAGTTCATTGCCATAGGTGTTCCCTTTGGAAAATGAACATTTTCACCCAAAAATTGAAACATTTCAAATTGACTAATATTTAAGTGTGCATGTTCGGAATGACTAAAACATGAAGTTTCACCATGTTAAGCATTTTTAATAATATTCAAATGAAGTTCAAAAAACTATTTTGTTCAACACTAACATAACACCGAGTAAAAGTGATTTGAAAACTTCATTTGACCATTATTTATAGAGGTACCATAATGAAACTTGACTTTTTAGTAGTCTCAAACATGCATGTAAAATATTAGCCGATTTAAAAATTTAGAAACTTTGATGTCAAAATGGTTCATTGCCATAGGTGTTTCCTTTCGAAATTGACTATTTTCACACAAAAATTCAAACATTTCAAATTGACTAATATTTGGAAAGCATGTTCGGAATGACTAAAACATGAAGTTTCACCATGTTAAGCATTTTAAATAATAGTCAAATGAAATTATATATCAAATGAAATTAAAAAAAACTATTTTGTTCAACACTAACATAACACCGAGTAAAAGCGATTTGAAAACTTCATTTGACCATTATTTATAGAGGTACCATAATGAAACTTGACTTTTTAGTAGTCTCAAACATGCATGTAAAATATTAGCCGATTTAAAAATTTAGAAACTTTGATGTCAAAATGGTTCATTGCCATAGGTGTTTCCTTTCGAAATTGACTATTTTCACACAAAAATTCAAACATTTCAAATTGACTAATATTTGGAAAGCATGTTCGGAATGACTAAAACATGAAGTTTCACCATGTTAAGCATTTTAAATAATAGTCAAATGAAGTTAAAAAAACTATTTTGTTCAACACTAACATAACACCGAGTAAAAGTGATTTGAAAACTTCATTTGACCATTATTTATAGAGGTACCATAATGAAACTTCACTTTTTAGTAGTCTCAAACATGCATGTAAAATATTAGCCGATTTGAAAATTTTGATACTTTCATGTCAAAATGGTTCATTGCCATAGGTGTTCCCTTTGGAAATTGAACATTTTCACACAAAAATTGAAACATTTCAAATTGACTAATATTTGGCAGTCATGTTCGGAATGACTAAAACATGAAGTTTCACTATGTTAAGCATTTTTAATAATATTCAAATGAAGTTCAAAAAACTATTTTGTTCAACACTAACATAACATCGAGTAAAACTTATTTTTAACTTCATTTGACCATTATTTAAAGAGGTACTATAGTGAATCTTTACTTTTTAGCAGTCTGCAACATGCTTGTAAAATATTAGCCGATATTTAATTTTCATGTCAAAATGGTTCATTGTAATAGGTTAATCCCTTTGGAAATTGTCCATTTTCATAAAAAATAGAAACATTACAAATTGACTAATATTTGGGAGGCATGCTCGGAATGACTCAAAATTGAAGTTTCACCATGTTAAGCATTTTAAATAAAAGTCAAATGAAGTTAAAAAAACTATTGTTTTCAACACTAACATAACACCGAGTAAAAGTGATTTGAAAACTTCATTTGACCATTATTTATAGAGGTACCATAATGAAACTTGACTTTTTAGTAGTCTCAAACATGCATGTAAAATATTAGCCGATTTGAAAATTTGGAAATTTTCATGTCAAAATAGTTCATTGCCATAGGTGTTCCCTTTGGAAAATGAACATTTTCACCCAAAAATTGAAACATTTCAAATTGACTAATATTTGGCAGGCATGTTCGGAATGACTAAAACATGAAGTTTCACCATGTTAAGCATTTTTAATAATATTCAAATGAAGTTCAAAAAACTATTTTGTTCAACACTAACATAACATCGAGTAAAACTGATTTTTAACTTCATTTGACCATTATTTAAAGAGGTACTATAGTGAATCTTTACTTTTTAGCAGTCTGCAACATGCTTGTAAAATATTAGCCGATATTAAATTTTCGTGTCAAAATGGTTCATTGTAATAGGTTAATCCCTTTGGAAATTGTCCATTTTCATAAAAAATAGAAACATTACAAATTGACTAATATTTGGGAGGCATGCTCGGAATGACTCAAAATTGAAGTTTCACCATGTTAAGCATTTTAAATAAAAGTCAAATGAAGTTAAAAAAACTATTTTGTTCAACACTAACATAACACCGAGTAAAAGTGATTTGAAAACTTCATTTGACCATTATTTATAGAGGTACCATAATGAAACTTGACTTTTTAGTAGTCTCAAACATGCATGTAAAATATTAGCCGATTTAAAAATTTAGAAACTTTGATGTCAAAATGGTTCATTGCCATAGGTGTTTCCTTTCGAAATTGACTATTTTCACACAAAAATTCAAACATTTCAAATTGACTAATATTTGGCAAGCATGTTCGGAATGACTAAAACATGAAGTTTCACCATGTTAAGCATTTTAAATAATAGTCAAATGAAGTTAAAAAAACTATTTTGTTCAACACTAACATAACACCGAGTAAAAGTGATTTGAAAACTTCATTTGACCATTATTTATAGAGGTACCATAATGAAACTTCACTTTTTAGTAGTCTCAAACATGCATGTAAAATATTAGCCGATTTGAAAATTTTGATACTTTCATGTCAAAATGGTTCATTGCCATAGGTGTTCCCTTTGGAAATTGAACATTTTCACACAAAAATTGAAACATTTCAAATTGACTAATATTTGGCAGTCATGTTCGGAATGACTAAAACATGAAGTTTCACTATGTTAAGCATTTTTAATAATATTCAAATGAAGTTCAAAAAACTATTTTGTTCAACACTAACATAACATCGAGTAAAACTTATTTTTAACTTCATTTGACCATTATTTAAAGAGGTACTATAGTGAATCTTTACTTTTTAGCAGTCTGCAACATGCTTGTAAAATATTAGCCGATATTAAATTTTCATGTCAAAATGGTTCATTGTAATAGGTTAATCCCTTTGGAAATTGTCCATTTTCATAAAAAATAGAAACATTACAAATTGACTAATATTTGGGAGGCATGCTCGGAATGACTCAAAATTGAAGTTTCACCATGTTAAGCATTTTAAATAAAAGTCAAATGAAGTTAAAAAAACTATTTTTTTCAACACTAACATAACACCGAGTAAAAGTGATTTGAAAACTTCATTTGACCATTATTTATAGAGGTACCATAATGAAACTTGACTTTTTAGTAGTCTCAAACATGCATGTAAAATATTAGCCGATTTGAAAATTTGGAAATTTAGATGTCAAAATGGTTTATTGCCATAGGTGTTCCCTTTGGAAAATGAACATTTTCACACAAAAATTGAAACATTTCAAATTGACTAATATTTGGAAGCATGTTCGGAATGACTAAAACATGAAGTTTCACCATGTTAAGCATTTTAAATAATATTCAAATGAAGTTAAAAAAACTATTTTGTTCAACACTAACATAACACCGAGTAAAAGTGATTTGAAAACTTCATTTGACCATTATTTATAGAGGTACCATAATGAAACTTGACTTTTTAGTAGTCTCAAACATGCATGTAAAATATTAGCCGATTTAAAAATTTAGAAACTTTGATGTCAAAATGGTTCATTGCCATAGGTGTTTCCTTTCGAAATTGAACTATTTTCACACAAAAATTCAAACATTTCAAATTGACTAATATTTGGAAAGCATGTTCGGAATGACTAAAACATGAAGTTTCACCATGTTAAGCATTTTAAATAATAGTCAAATGAAGTTAAAAAAACTATTTTGTTCAACACTAACATAACACCGAGTAAAAGTGATTTGAAAACTTCATTTGACCATTATTTATAGAGGTACCATAATGAAACTTGACTTTTTAGTAGTCTCAAACATGCATGTAAAATATTAGCCGATTTGAAAATTTTAGAAACTTTCATGTCAAAATGGTTCATTGCCATAGGTGTTCCCTTTGGAAATTGAACATTTTCACACAAAAATTCAAACATTTCAAATTGACTAATATTTGGAAAGCATGTTCGAAATGACTAAAACATGAAGTTTCACTATGTTAAGCATTTTAAATAATATTCAAATGAAGTTAAAAAAACTATTTTGTTCAACACTAACATAACATCGAGTAAAAGTGATTTTTAACTTCATTTGACCATTATTTATAGAGGTACTATAGTGAATCTTTACTTTTTAGTAGTCTCAAAACATGCTTGTAAAATATTAGCCGATTTTAAAATTTTGATACTTTCATGTCAAAATGGTTCATTGTAATAGGTTAATCCCTTTGGAAATTGTCCATTTTCATAAAAAAATAGAAACATTACAAATTGACTAATATTTGGTAGTCATGCTCGGAATGACTCAAAACATGAAGTTTCACCATGTTAAGCATTTTAAATAATATTCAAATGAAGTTAAAAAACTATTTTGTTCAACACTAACATAACATCGAGTAAAAGTGATTTGTAATCTTCATTTGACCATTATTTATAGAGGTACTATAATGAAACTTGACTTCTTAGTAGTCTCAAACATGCATGTAAAATATTAGCCGATTTGAAAATTTTGAAATTTTCATGTCAAAATGGTTCATTGCCATAGGTGTTCCCTTTGGAAATTGACCATTTTCACACAAAAATTGAAACATTTCAAATTGACTAATATTTAGGGAGCATGCTCGGAATGACTAAAACTTGAAGTTTCCCACTTCATGTTAAGCATTTTACATAATAGTCAAATGAAGTTAAAAAAACTATTTTGTTCAACACTAACATAACACCGAGTAAAAGTGATTTGAAAACTTCATTTGACCATTATTTATAGAGGTACCATAATGAAACTTGACTTTTTAGTAGTCTCAAACATGCATGTAAAATATTAGCCGATTTGAAAATTTGGAAACTTTCATGTCAAAATGGTTCATTGCCATAGGTGTTCCCTTTGGAAATTGAACATTTTCACACAAAAATTGAAACATTTCAAATTGACTAATATTTGGCAGAAGCATGTTCGAATGACTAAAACATGAAGTTTCACCATGTTAAGCATTTTAAATAATAGTCAAATGAAGTTAAAAAAACTATTTTGTTCAACACTAACATAACACCGAGTAAAAGTGATTTGAAAACTTCATTTGACCATTATTTATAGAGGTACCATAATGAAACTTGACTTTTTAGTAGTCTCAAACATGCACGTAAAATATTAGCCGATTTGAAAATTTTTGAAACTTTCATGTCAAAATGGTTCATTGCCATAGGTGTTCCCTTTGGAAATTGAACATTTTCACACAAAAATTGAAACATTTCAAATTGACTAATATTTGGCGAGCATGTTCGGAATGACTAAAACATGAAGTTTCACCATGTTAAGTATTTTAAATAATAGTCAAATGAAGTTAAAAAAACTATTTTGTTCAACACTAACATAACACCGACTAAAAGTGATTTGAAAACTTCATTTGACCATTATTTATAGAGGTACCATAATGAAACTTGACTTTTTAGTAGTCTCAAACGTGCATGTAAAATATTAAACGATGTGAAAATTTTGAAACTTTCATGTCAAAATGGTTCATTGCCATAGGTGTTCCCTTTGGAAATTGACTATTTTCACACAAAAATTGAAACATTTCAAATTGACTAATATTTGGCAGGCATGTTCGGAATGACTAAAACATGAAGTTTCACCATGTTAAGCATTTTAAATAATAGTCAAATGAAGTTAAAAAAACTATTTTGTTCAACACTAACATAACACCGAGTAAAAGTGATTTGAAAACTTCATTTGACCATTATTTATAGAGGTACCATAATGAAACTTGACTTTTTAGTAGTCTCAAACATGCATGTAAAATATTAGCCGATTTGAAAATTTTGAAACTTTCATGTCAAAATGGTTCATTGCCATAGGTGTTCCCTTTGGAAATTGACTATTTTCACACAAAAATTGAAACATTTCAAATTGACTAATATTTGGCGTGCATGTTCGGAATGACTAAAACATGAAGTTTCACCATGTTAAGCATTTTAAATAATAGTCAAATGAAGTTAAAAAAACTATTTTGTTCAACACTAACATAACACCGAGTAAAAGTGATTTGAAAACTTCATTTGACCATTATTTATAGAGGTACCATAATGAAACTTGACTTTTTAGTAGTCTCAAACATGCACGTAAAATATTAGCCGATTTGAAATTTTTGAAACTTTCATGTCAAAATGGTTCATTGCCATAGGTGTTCCCTTTGGAAATTGAACATTTTCACACAAAAATTGAAACATTTCAAATTGACTAATATTTGGTGCATGTTCGGAATGACTAAAACATGAAGTTTCACCATGTTAAGTATTTTAAATAATAGTCAAATGAAGTTAAAAAAACTATTTTGTTCAACACTAACATAACACCGACTAAAAGTGATTTGAAAACTTCATTTGACCATTATTTATAGAGGTACCATAATGAAACTTGACTTTTTAGTAGTCTCAAACGTGCATGTAAAATATTAAACGATGTGAAAATTTTGAAACTTTCATGTCAAAATGGTTCATTGCCATAGGTGTTCCCTTTGGAAATTGACTATTTTCACACAAAAATTGAAACATTTCAAATTGACTAATATTTGAGGCATGTTCGGAATGACTAAAACATGAAGTTTCACCATGTTAAGCATTTTAAATAATAGTCAAATGAAGTTAAAAAAACTATTTTGTTCAACACTAACATAACACCGAGTAAAAGTGATTTGAAAACTTCATTTGACCATTATTTATAGAGGTACCATAATGAAACTTGACTTTTTAGTAGTCTCAAACATGCATGTAAAATATTAGCCGATTTGAAAATTTTGAAACTTTCATGTCAAAATGGTTCATTGCCATAGGTGTTCCCTTTGGAAATTGACTATTTTCACACAAAAAATTGAAACGTTTCAAATTGACTAATATTTGGCGAGCATGTTCGGAATGACTAAAACATGAAGTTTCACCATGTTAAGCATTTTAAATAATAGTCAAATGAAGTTAAAAAAACTATTTTGTTCAACACTAACATAACACCGAGTAAAAGTGATTTGAAAACTTCATTTGACCATTATTTATAGAAGTACCATAATGAAACTTGACTTTTTAGTAGTCTCAAACATGCATGTAAAATATTAGCCGATTTGAAATTTTTGAAACTTTCATGTCAAAATGGTTCATTGCCATAGGTGTTCCCTTTGGAAATTGAACATTTTCACACAAAAATTGAAACATTTCAAATTGACTAATATTTGGCAGGCATGTTCGGAATGACTAAAACATGAAGTTTCACCATGTTAAGTATTTTAAATAATAGTCAAATGAAGTTAAAAAAACTATTTTGTTCAACACTAACATAACACCGACTAAAAGTGATTTGAAAACTTCATTTGACCATTATTTATAGAGGTACCATAATGAAACTTGACTTTTTAGTAGTCTCAAACGTGCATGTAAAATATTAAACGATGTGAAAATTTTGAAACTTTCATGTCAAAATGGTTCATTGCCATAGGTGTTCCCTTTGGAAATTGACTATTTTCACACAAAAATTGAAACATTTCAAATTGACTAATATTTGGCAGGGCATGTTCGGAATGACTAAAACATGAAGTTTCACCATGTTAAGCATTTTAAATAATAGTCAAATGAAGTTAAAAAAACTATTTTGTTCAACACTAACATAACACCGAGTAAAAGTGATTTGAAAACTTCATTTGACCATTATTTATAGAGGTACCATAATGAAACTTGACTTTTTAGTAGTCTCAAACATGCATGTAAAATATTAGCCGATTTGAAAATTTTGAAACTTTCATGTCAAAATGGTTCATTGCCATAGGTGTTCCCTTTGGAAATTGACTATTTTCACACAAAAATTGAAACGTTTCAAATTGACTAATATTTAGCGAGCATGTTCGGAATGACTAAAACATGAAGTTTCACCATGTTAAGCATTTTAAATAATAGTCAAATGAAGTTAAAAAAACTATTTTGTTCAACACTAACATAACACCGAGTAAAAGTGATTTGAAAACTTCATTTGACCATTATTTATAGAGGTACCATAATGAAACTTGACTTTTTAGTAGTCTCAAACATGCATGTAAAATATTAGCCGATTTGAAATTTTTGAAACTTTCATGTCAAAATGGTTCATTGCCATAGGTGTTCCGCAAATTGAACATTTTCACACAAAAATTGAAACATTTCAAATTGACTAATATTTGAGCATGTTCGGAATGACTAAAACATGAAGTTTCACCATGTTAAATATTTTTAAATAATAGTCAAATGAAGTTAAAAAACTATTCGCAACACTAACATAACTAAAAGTGATTTGAAAACTTCATTTGACCATTATTTATAATAGGTGTTCCCTTTGGAAATTGACCATTTTCACACAAAAATTGAAACATTTCAAATTGACTAATATTTGGTAGGCATGTTCGGAATGACTAAAACATGAAGTTTCACCATGTTAAGCATTTTAAATAATAGTCAAATGAAGTTAAAAAAACTATTTTGTTCAACACTAACATAACACCGAGTAAAAGTGATTTGAAAACTTCATTTGACCATTATTTATAGAGGTACCATAATGAAACTTGACTTTTTAGTAGTCTCAAACATGCATGTAAAATATTAGCCGATTTGAAAATTTTGAAATTTTCATGTCAAAATGGTTCATTGCCATAGGTGTTCCCTTTGGAAATTGAACATTTTCACACGAAAATTGAAACATTTCAAATTGACTAATATTTGGCGGCAAGTTCGAAATGACTAAAACTTGAAGTTTCACTATGTTAAGCATTTTAAATAATATTCAAATGAAGTTCATAAAATCTATTTTGTTCAACACTAACATAACATCGAGTAAAAGCTGATTTTTAACTTCATTTGACCATTATTTAAAGAGGTACTATAGTGAATCTTTACTTTTTAGCGATGCTCTAACATGCTTGTAAAATATTAGCCGATTTTAAATTTTCATGTCAAAATGGTTCATTGTAATAGGTTAATCCCTTTGGAAATTGTCCATTTTCATAAAAAAATAGAAACATTACAAATTGACTAATATTTGGTAGGCATGCTCGGAATGACTCAAAATTGAAGTTTCACCATGTTAAGCATTTTAAATAAAAGTCAAATGAAGTTAAAAAAACTATTTTGTTCAATACTAACATAACACCGAGTAAAAGTGATTTGAAAATTTCATTTGACCATTATTTATAGAGGTACCATAATGAAACTTGACTTTTTAGTAGTCTCAAACATGCATGTAAAATATTAGCCGATTTGAAAATTTTGAAACTTTCTTGTCAAAATGGTTCATTCCCATAGGTGTTCCTTGGAAATTGAACATTTTCACACAAAAATTGAAACATTTGAAATTGACTAATATTTGGTAGGCATGTTCGGAATGACTAAAACATGAAGTTTCACCATGTTAAGCATTTTAAATAATAGTCAAATGAAGTTACAAAAACTATTTTGTTCAACACTAACATAACACCGAGTAAAAGTGATTTGAAAACTTCATTTGACCATTATTTATAGAGGTACCATAATGAAACTTGACTTTTTAGTAGTCTCAAACATGCATGTATAAAGATTAGCCGATTTGAAAATTTTGAAATTTTCATGTCAAAATGGTTCATTGCCATAGGTGTTTATTTGGAAATTGAACATTTTCACACGAAAATTGAAACATTTCAAATTGACTAATATTTTGTGCAAGTTCGAAATGACTAAAACTTGAAGTTTCACTATGTTAAACATTTTAAATAATATTCAAATGAAGTTCATAAAATCTATTTTGTTCAACACTAACATATCATCGAGTAAAACTGATTTTTAACTTTATTTGATCATTATTTAAAGAGGTACTATAGTGAATCTTTACTTTTTAGCAGTCTGCAACATGCTTGTAAAATATTAGCCGATTTTAAATTTTCATGTCAAAATGGTTCATTGTAATAGGTTAATCCCTTTGGAAATTGTCCATTTTCATAAAAAAATAGAAACATTACAACTTGACTAATATTTGGTAGGCATGCTCGGAATGACTCAAAATTGAAGTTTCACCATGTTAAGCATTTTAAATAAAAGTCAAATGAAGTTAAAAAAACTATTTTGTTCAACACTAACATAACACCGAGTAAAAGTGATTTGAAAATTTCATTTGACCATTATTTATAGAGGTACCATAATGAAACTTGACTTTTTAGTAGTCTCAAACATGCATGTAAAATATTAGCCGATTTGAAAATTTTGAAACTTTCTTGTCAAAATGGTTCATTCCCATAGGTGTTCCCTTTGGAAATTGAACATTTTCACACAAAAATTGAAACATTTCAAATTGACTAATATTTGGTAGGCATGTTCGGAATGACTAAAACATGAAGTTTCACCATGTTAAGCATTTTAAATAATAGTCAAATGAAGTTAAAAAAACTATTTTGTTCAACACTAACATAACACCGAGTAAAAGTGATTTGAAAACTTCATTTGACCATTATTTATAGAGGTACCATAATGAAACTTGACTTTTTAGTAGTCTCAAACATGCATGTATAAAGATTAGCCGATTTGAAAATTTTGAAATTTTCATGTCAAAATGGTTCATTGCCATAGGTGTTCTATTTGGAAATTGAACATTTTCACACGAAAATTGAAACATTTCAAATTGACTAATATTTGGTGCAAGTTCGAAATGACTAAAACTTGAAGTTTCACTATGTTAAGCATTTTAAATAATATTCAAATGAAGTTCATAAAATCTATTTTGTTCAACACTAACATAACATCGAGTAAAACCGATTTTTAACTTTATTTGACCATTATTTAAAGAGGTACTATAGTGAATCTTTACTTTTTAGCAATCTGCAACATGCTTGTAAAATATTAGCCGATTTTAAATTTTCATGTCAAAATGGTTCATTGTAATAGGTTAATCCCTTTGGAAATTGTCCATTTTCATAAAAAAATAGAAACATTACAAATTGACTAATATTTGGTAGGCATGCTCGGAATGACTCAAAATTGAAGTTTCACCATGTTAAGCATTTTAAATAAAAGTCAAATGAAGTTAAAAAAACTATTTTGTTCAATACTAACATAACACCGAGTAAAAGTGATTTGAAAATTTCATTTGACCATTATTTATAGAGGTACCATAATGAAACTTGACTTTTTAGTAGTCTCAAACATGCATGTAAAATATTAGCCGATTTGAAAATTTTGAAACTTTCTTGTCAAAATGGTTCATTCCCATAGGTGTTCCCTTTGGAAATTGAACATTTTCACACAAAAATTGAAACATTTCAAATTGACTAATATTTGGTAGGCATGTTCGGAATGACTAAAACATGAAGTTTCACCATGTTAAGCATTTTAAATAATAGTCAAATGAAGTTACAAAAACTATTTTGTTCAACACTAACATAACACCGAGTAAAAGTGATTTGAAAACTTCATTTGACCATTATTTATAGAGGTACCATAATGAAACTTGACTTTTTAGTAGTCTCAAACATGCATGTATAAAGATTAGCCGATTTGAAAATTTTGAAATTTTCATGTCAAAATAGTTCATTGCCATAGGTGTTCTCTTTGGACATTGAACATTTTCACATGAAAATTGAAACATTTCAAATTGACTAATATTTGGGGTTGACATTTTCACACAAAAATTGAAACATTTCAAATTGACTAATATTTGGCAGGCATGTTCGGAATGACTAAAACATGAAGTTTCACCATGTTAAGCATTTTAAATAATAGTCAAATGAAGTTAAAAAAACTATTTTGTTCAACACTAACATAACACCGAGTAAAAGTGATTTGAAAACTTCATTTGACCATTATTTATAGAGGTACCATAATGAAACTTGACTTTTTAGTAGTCTCAAACATGCATGTAAAATATTAGCCGATTTGAAAATTTTGAAATTTTCATGTCAAAATAGTTCATTGCCATAGGTGTTCCCTTTGGAAATTGAACATTTTCACATGAAAATTGAAACATTTCAAATTGACTAATATTTGGCAGGCATGTTCGGAATGACTAAAACATGAAGTTTCACCATGTTAAGCATTTTAAATAATAGTCAAATGAAGTTCGTAAAATCTATTTTGTTCAACACTAACATAACACCGAGTAAAAGTGATTTGAAAACTTCATTTGACCATTATTTAAGAGGTACCATAATGAAACTTGACTTTTTAGTAGTCTCAAACATGCATGTAAAATATTAGCCGATTTTGAAATTTTCATGTCAAAATAGTTCATTGCCATAGGTGAACCCTTTGGAAATTGAACGTCTATTTTCATATAAAAATTGAAACATTACAAATTGAAATATTTACAGTTAAGCATACTCGGAATGACTCAAAATTGAAGTTTCACCATGTTAAGCATTTTAAATAAGAAGTCAGAATGAAGTTAAAAAAACTATTTTGTTAACACTAACATAACACCGAGTAAAAGTGATTTGAAAACTTCATTTGACCATTATTTATAGAGGGTACTTTGCATAATGAAACTTGACTTTCTTGTAGTCTCAAACATGCATGTAAAATATTAGTCGATTTGAAAATTTGGAAATTTTCATGTCAAAATGGTTCATTGCCATAGGTGTTCCCTTTTGAAATTGAACATTTTCACACAAAAATTGAAACATTTCAAATTGACTAATATTTGGCAAGCATGTTCGAATGACTAAAACATGAAGTTTCACCATGTTAAGCATTTTAAATAATAGTCAAATGAAGTTAAAAAAACTATTTTGTTCAACACTAACATAACACCGAGTAAAAGTGATTTGAAAACTTCATTTGACCATTATTTATAGAGGTACCATAATGAAACTTGACTTTTTAGTAGTCTCAAACATGCATGTAAAATATTAGCCGATTTGAAAATTTTGAAATTTTCATGTCAAAATGGTTCATTGCCATAGGTGTTCTATTTTGAAATTGAACATTTTCACACGAAAATTGAAACATTTCAAATTGACTAATATTTGGCAGACAAGTTCGGAAATGACTAAAACTTGAAGTTTCACTATGTTAAGCATTTTAAATAATATTCAAATGAAGTTCATAAAATCTATTTTGTTCAACACTAACATAACATCAGAGTAAAACTGATTTTTAACTTCATTTGACCATTATTTAAAGAGGTACTATAGTGAATCTTTACTTTTTAGTCGTCGCAACATGCTTGTAAAATATTAGCCGATTTTAAATTTTCATGTCAAAATGGTTCATTGTAATAGGTTAATCCCTTTGGAAATTGTCCATTTTCATAAAAAAATAGAAACATTACAAATTGACTAATATTTGGTAGGCATGCTCGGAATGACTCAAAATTTGAAGTTTCACCATGTTAAGCATTTTAAATAAAAGTCAAATGAATTTATAAAAACTATTTTGTTCAACACTAACATAACACCGAGTAAAAGTGATTTGAGAAACTTCATTTGACCATTATTTATAGAGGTACCATAATGAAACTTGACTTTTTAGTAGTCTCAAACATGCATGTAAAATATTAGCCGATTTGAAAATTTGGAAATTTTCATGTCAAAAAATGGTTCATTGCCATAGGTGTTCCCTTTGGAAATTGAACATTTTCACACAAAAATTGAAACATTTCAAATTGACTAATATTTGGCGAGCATGTTCTGAATGACTAAAACATGAGTAGTTTCACCATGTTAAGCATTTTAAATAATAGTCAAATGAAGTTAAAAAAACTATTTTGTTCAACACTAACATAACACCGAGTAAAAGTGATTTGAAAACTTCATTTGACCATTATTTATGGAGGTACCATAATGAAACTTGACTTTTTAGTGGGGGGGGATGGGGGAAAATAGTCTCAAACATGCATGTAAAATATTAGCCGATTTGAAAATTTTGAAATTTTCATGTCAAAATGGTTCATTGCCATAGGTGTTCTGTTTGGAAATTGAACATTTTCACACGAAAATTGAAACATTTCAAATTGACTAATATTTGGCATGTAAGTTCGAAATGACTAAACTTGAAGTTTCCACTATATTACATTTTTAATAATATTCAAATGTAGTCTCTCAAAAAAACTATTTTGTTCAACACTAACATAACATCGAGTAAACTTGATTTTTAACTTCATTTGACCATTATTTAAAGAGTACATTATAACTAATCTTTACTTTTTACCACCGCAACATCTTGTAAAATATTAGCCGATTTTAAATTTTCATGTCAAAATGGTTCATTGTCATGTTAATCCCTTTGGAAATTGTCCATTTTCATAAAAAAAAATAAAACATTACAAATTGACTAATATTTGGCAGGCATGCTCTAATGACTAACATTGAAGTTTCACCATGTTAAGCATTTTAAATAAAAGTCAAATGAAGTTAAAAACTATTTTGTTCAACACTAACATAACACCGAGTAAAAGTGATTTGAAAACTTCATTTGACCATTATTTATAGAGGTACCATAATGAAACTTGAATTTTTTAAAAATAGTCTCAAACATGCATGTAAAATATTAGCCGATTTGAAAATTTGGAAATTTCCATGTCAAAATAGTTCATTGCCATAGGTGTTCTCTTTGGAAATTGAACATTTTCACACAAAAATTGAAACATTTCAAATTGACTAATATTTGGCATGTTCGGAATGACTAAAACATGAAGTTTCACCATGTTAAACATTTTAAATAATAGTCAAATGAAGTTAAAAAAAAAACTATTTTGTTCAACACTAACATAACACCAAGTAAAAGTGATTTGAAAACTTCATTTGACCATTATTTATAGAGGTACCATAATGAAACTTGACTTTTTAGTAGTCTCAAACATGCATGTAAAATATTAGCCAATTTGAAAATTTGGAAATTTTCATGTCAAAATAGTTCATTGCCATAGGTGTTCCCTTTGGAAATTGAACATTTTCACATGAAAATTGAAACATTTCAAATTGACTAATATTTGGCTGCATGTTCGAATGACTAAAACATGAAGTTTCACCATGTTAAGCATTTTAAATAATAGTCAAATGAAGTTAAAAAACTATTTTGTTCAACACTAACATAACACCGAGTAAAAGTGATTTGAAAACTTCATTTGACCATTATTTATAGAGGTACCATAATGAAACTTGAGTTTTTAGTAGTCTCAAACATGTATGTAAAATATTAGCCGATTTGAAAATTTTGAAATTTTCATGTCAAAATGGTTCATTGCCATAGATGTTCTATTTGGAAATTGAACATTTTCACACGAAAATTGAAACATTTCAAATTGACTAATATTTGGCAGGCAAGTTCGAAATGACTAAAACTTGAAGTTTCACTATTTTAAGCATTTTAAATAATATTCAAATGAAGTTCATAAAATCTATTTTGTTCAACACTAACATAACATCGAGTAAAAGTGATTTTTAACTTCATTTGACCATTATTTAAAGAGGTACTATAGTGAATCTTTACTTTTTAGCGTTCTGCAACATGCTTGTAAAATATTAGCCGATTTTAAATTTTCATGTCAAAATGGTTCATTGTAATAGGTATTCCCTTTGGAAATTGTCCATTTTCATAAAAAAATAGAAACATTACAAATTGACTAATATTTGTTAGGCATGCTCGGAATGACTCAAAATTGAAGTTTCACCATGTTAAGCATTTTAAATAAAAGTCAAATGAAGTTAAAAAAAACTATTTTGTTCAACACTAACATAACACCGAGTAAAAGTGATTTGAAAACTTCATTTGACCATTATTTATAGAGGTACCATAATGAAACTTGACTTTTTAGTAGTCTCAAACATGCATGTAAAATATTAGACGATTTGAAAATTTGGAAATTTCCATGTCAAAATAGTTCATTGCCATAGGTGTTCCCTTTGGAAATTGAACATTTTCACACAAAAATTGAAACATTTCAAATTGACTAATATTTAGCGAGCATGTTCGAATGACTAAAACATGATGTTTCACCATGTTAAGCATTTTAAATAATAGTCAAATGAAGTTAAAAAAACTATTTTGTTCAACACTAACATAACACCGAGTAAAAGTGATTTGAAAACTTCATTTGACCATTATTTATAGAGGTACCATAATGAAACTTGACTTTTTAGTAGTCTCAAACATGCATGTAAAATATTAGCAGATTTGAAAAATTTTGAAATTTTCATGTCAAAATAGTTCATTGCCATAGGTGTTCCCTTTGGAAATTGAACATTTTCACATAAAAATTTAGAGAAACATTTCATATTGACTAATATTGTAGGAGCATGTTCGGAATGACAAAAACATGAAGTTTCACCATGTTAAGCATTTTAAATAATTTTTTTTTTTTTTTTTTTTTTTTTTTTTTTTTTTTTTTTTTTTTTTTTTTTTTTTTTTTTTTTTTTTTTTTTTTTTTTTTTTTTTTTTTTTTTTTTTTTTTTTTTTTTTTTTTTTTTTTTTTTTTTTTTTTTTTTTTTTTTTTTTTTTTTTTTTTTTTTTTTTTTTTTTTTTTTTTTTTTTTTTTTTTTTTTTTTTTTTTTTTTTTTTTTTTTTTTTTTTTTTTTTTTTTTTTTTTTTTTTTTTTTTTTTTTTTTTTTTTTTTTTTTTTTTTTTTTTTTTTTTTTTTTTTTTTTTTTTTTTTTTTTTTGAGTCAAATGAAGTTAAAAAACTATTTTGTTCAACACTAACATAACAGGGAGTAAAAGTGATTTGAAAACTTCATTTGACCATTATTTGAAGAGGTACCATAGTGAAACTTGACTTTTTAGTAGTCTCAAACATGCATGTAAAATATTAGCCGATTTGAAAATTTTGAAATTTTCATGTCAAAATAGTTCATTGCCATAGGTGTTCCTTTTGGAAATTGAACATTTTCACCACAAAAATTGAAACATTTCAAATTGACTAATATTTAGCGAACATGTTAAATTGACAAAAACATGAAGTTTCACCATATTTCCCATTTTAAATAATAGTCAAATGAAGTTAAACAAAACTATTTTGTTCAACACTAACATAACACCGAGTAAAAGTGATTTGAAAACTAAGTTTGACCATTATTTATAGAGGTACCATAATGAAACTTGACTTTTTAGTAGTCTCAAACATGCATGTAAAATATTAGCCGATTTGAAAATTTTGAAATTTTCTGGCCAATAGAAATGGTTCATTACCAACTTAGGTGTTCTATTTGGAAATTGAACATTTTCACACGAAAATTGAAACATTCCAAATGGACTAATATTTGGCAGGCAAGTTCGAAATGACTAAAACTTGAAGTTTCACTATGTTAAGCATTTTAAATAATATTCAAATGAAGTTCATAAAATCTATTTTGTTCAACACTAACATAACATCGAGTAAAACTGATTTTTAACTTCATTTGACCCATTATTTAAAGAGGTACTATAGTGAATCTTTACTTTTTAGTCGCAACATGCTTGTAAAATACTAGCCGATTTTAAATTTTCATGTCAAAATGGTTCATTGTAATAGGTTAATCCCTTTGGAAATTGTCCATTTTCATATTTTTTTTTTTTTTTTTTTTTTTTTTTTTTTTTTTTTTTTTTTTTTTTTTTTTTTTTTTTTTTTTTTTTTTTTTTTTTTTTTTTTTTTTTTTTTTTTTTTTTTTTTTTTTTTTTTTTTTTTTTTTTTTTTTTTTTTTTTTTTTTTTTTTTTTTTTTTTTTTTTTTTTTTTTTTTTTTTTTTTTTTTTTTTTTTTTTTTTTTTTTTTTTTTTTTTTTTTTTTTTTTTTTTTTTTTTTTTTTTTTTTTTTTTTTTTTTTTTTTTTTTTTTTTTTTTTTTTTTTTTTTTTTTTTTAAAAAAAAAAAAAAAAAAAAAAAAAAAAAAAAAAAAAAAAAAAAAAAAAAAAAAAAAAAAAAAAAAAAAAAAAAAAAAAAAAAAAAAAAAAAAAAAAAAAAAAAAAAAAAAAAAAAAAAAAAAAAAAAAAAAAAAAAAAAAAAAAAAAAAAAAAAAAAAAAAAAAAAAAAAAAAAAAAAAAAAAAAAAAAAAAAAAAAAAAAAAAAAAAAAAAAAAAAAAAAAAAAAAAAAAAAAAAAAAAAAAAAAAAAAAAAAAAAAAAAAAAAAAAAAAAAAAAAAAAATTTTTTTTTTTTTTTTTTTTTTTTTTTTGGGGGGGTTAGAAAAAATAGAAACATTACAAATTTACTAATATTTGGTAGGCACATGCTCAGAATGACTCAAAATTGAAGTTTTCACCATGTTAAGCATTTTAAATAAAAAGTCAAATGAAGTTAAAAAAACTATTTTGTTCAACACTAACATAACACCGAGTAAAAGTGATTTGAAAACTTCATTTGACCATTATTTATAGATGTAGCATAATGAAACTTGACTTTTTAGTAGTCTCAAACATGCATGTCAAATATTGGATGATTTGAAAATTTGGAAATTTTCATGTCAAAATAGTTCATTGCCATAGGTGTTCCCTTTAGAAATTGAACATTTTCGCACTGAAATTAAAACATTTCAAATTGACTAATATTTGGCAGTACATGTTAGACACCACTAAAACATGAAGTTTCACCATGTTAAACATTTTAAATAATAGTCAAATGAAGTTAAAAAAACTATTTTGTTCAACTTTAACATAACACAGAGTAAAAGTGATTTGAAAACTTCATTTGACCATTATTTATAGAGGTACCACTTATTTAAACTTGACTTTTTAGTAGTCTCAAACTTTTTTGTAAACAAATATTAGGCGATTTGAAAATTTTGAAATTTTCATGTCAAAATAGTTCATTGCCATAGGTGTTCCCTTTGGAAATTGAACATTTTTTTGCGATAATTGAAACATTTCAAATTGATTAATATTGGCGGAGCATATTCCGAATGACTAAAACATGAAGTTTCACAATATTTAAGCATTTTCAATAATAGTCAAATGAAGTTAAAAAAAACTATTTTGTTCAACACTAACATAACTTTTGAGTAAAAGTGATTTGAAAACTTCATTTGACCATTATTCCTAGAGGTACCATAATGAAACTTGACTTTTTAGTAGTCTAAAACGTAAATGTAAAATATACGCTTGATTTGAAAATTTTGAAATTTTCATGTCAAAATAGTTCATTGCCATAGGTATTCCCTTTGGAAATTGAACATTTTCACTCTTTAAAAATTGAAACATTTCAAATTGAGAAATTTATTATTGTGATATGTTAAAAATGACTAAAACATGAAGTTTCACCATGTTAACCATTTTAAATAATATTCGATAAAAATTTTTTTTTTTTTTTTTTTTTTTTTTTTTTTTTTTTTTTTTTTTTTTTTTTTTTTTTTTTTTTTTTTTTTTTTTTTTTTTTTTTTTTTTTTTTTTTTTTTTTTTTTTTTTTTTTTTTTTTTTAAAAAAAAAAAAAAAAAAAAAAAAAAAAAAAAAAAAAAAAAAAAAAAAAAAAAAAAAAAAAAAAAAAAAAAAAAAAAAAAAAAAAAAGGGGGGGGGGGGGGGGGGGGGGGGGGGGGGGGGGGGGGGGGGGGGGGGGGGGGGGGGGGGGGGGGGGGGGGGAATTTTTTTTTTTTAAATTTTTTCTATTGAAGCTAAAAAAACTATTTTGTTCAACACTAACATAACACCGAGTAAAAGTGATTTGAAAACTTCATTTGACCATTATTTATAGAGGTACCATAATGAAACTTGACTTTTTAGTAGTCTCAAACATGCATGTAAAATATTGGCCGATTTGAAAATTTTTGAAATTTTCATGTCCACAAAAATCGAGTTTCAATGCCATAGGTGTTCTATTTGGAAATTGAACATTTTCACAGAAAATTGAAACATTTCCGATGGACTAATATTTAGCGAGCAAGTTAGAAATGACTAAAACTTGAAGTTTCACTATGTTAAGCATTTTAAATAATATTCAAATGAAGTTCATAAAATCTATTTTGTTTCAACACTAACATAACATCGAGTAAAACTGATTTTTAACTTCATTTGACCATTATTTCAAGGGGTACTATAGTGAAATCTTTGCTTTTTAGCAGATACGCAACATGCTTGTAAAATACTAGCCGATTTTTAAAATTTTCAACTGTCAAAATGGTTCATTTGTAATAGAGTTAATCCCTTTGGAAATTGTCCATTTTAATAAAAAATAGAAACATTACAAATTTACTAATATTTGGTACGCATGCTCGGAATGACTCAAAATTGAAGTTTCACCATGTTAAACATTTTAAATAAAAGTCAAATGCAGTTAAGAAAACTATTTTAATTTCCAACACTAACATAAGAATGAATAAAAGTGATTTGAAAACTTCATTTGACCATTATTTATAGAGGTACCATAATGAAACTTCGCGTTTTAGTAGTCTCAAACATGCATGTAAAATATTAGCCGATTTGAAAATTTGGAAATTTTCATGTCAAAATAGTTCATTGCCATAGTGTTCCCTTTGGAAATTGAACATTTTCACACAAAAATTGAAACATTTCAAATTGACTAATATTTGTGAAACATGTTAAGAATGACTAAAACATGAAGTTTCACCATGTTAAGCATTTTCCGTAATAGTCAAATGAAGTTAGAAAAACTATTTTGTTCAACACTAACATAACACAAAGTAAAAGTGATTTGAAAAACTTAGTTTGACTACATTATTTATAGAGGTACTATAATTAAACTTCACTTTTTAGTAGTCTCAAACATGACATGTAAAATATTAGCCGTTTGAAAATTTTGAAATTTCATTTCCAAAATGGTTCATTGCCATAGGTGTTCCATTTGGAAATTGAACATTTTCACACAAAAATTGAAACATTTGAAACTGACTAATATTTGGCAGATACATGTTCGAATGACTAAAACCTGACGTTCTCACCATGTTAACCATTTTAAATAATACTCAAATGAAGTTAAAAAAACTATTTTGTTAAATATAATATAATATTGAGTAAAAGTGATTTGAAAACTTCATTTGATCATTATTTATAGAGGTACCATAATGAAACTTCGATTTTTTAGTAGTCTCAAACATGCATGTAAAATATTAGCCGATTTGAAAATTTTGAAATTTTCATGTCAAAATAGTTCATTGCCGTAGGTGTTCCATTTGGAAATTGAACATTTTCACATAAAAATTGAAACATTTCAAATTGACTAATATTTGATAGAACATGTTCGAAATGACTAAAACATGAAGTTTCACTATGTTAAGCATTTTAAATAATAGTCAAATGAAGTTAAATAAAAACTATTTTGTTCAACACTAACATAACACCGAGTAAAAGCGATTTTAACTTCATTTGACCATTATTTAAAGATGTACTATAGTGAAACTTTAGTTTTTAGTAGTTCCAACATGCTTGTAAAATATTAGCCGATATTTTGAAATTTTCATGTCAAAATGGTTCATTGCCATAGGTGTAATCCCTTTGGAAATTGTCCATTTTCAAAAAAAATTGAAACATTTCAAATTGACTAATATTTAGTTGACGTATTCAGAATGACTCAAACTTGAAGTTTCACCATGTTAAGCATTTTAAATAAAAGTCAAATGAAGTTAAGCATAACTATTTTGTTCAACACTAACATATCACCAGAGTAAAAGTGATTTGAAAACTTCATTTGATCATTATTTATAGATTTACCATGGCAAAACTTGACTTTTTAGTAGTCTCAAACATGCATGTAAAATATTGAACGATTTGAAAATTTTGAAATTTTCATGTCAAAATAGTTCATTGCCATAGGTGTTCCCTTTGGAAATTGAACATTTTATCATAAAAATTGAAACATTTTAAATTGACTAATATTTGTGAACATGTTCGGAATGACAAAAACATGAAGTTTCACCAATATTAAGCATTTTAAATAATATTCAAATGAAGTTAAAAAAACTATTTTGTTCAACACTAACATAACTGCAGAGCAAAAGTGATTTGAAAACTTCATTTGACCATTATTTATATAAGTGCCATAATGAAACTTGACTTTTTAGTAGTCTCGAACATGTGTATAAAATATTAGCCGAGTTGAAAATTTTGAAATTTTCATGTCAAAATGGTTCATTGCCATAGGTGTTCTATTTGGAAATTGAACAATTTCACACAAAAAGTGAAACATTTCAAATTGACTAATATTTGTGACAAATTAGAAATGACTAAAACTTGAAGTTTCATTATGTTAACCACTTTAAATCATTTTCAAATGAAATTCCCTCCATCCATTTTGTTCAAAAACTAACATAACATCAAGTAAAACTGATTTTTAACTTCATTTGACCATTATTTAAAGAGGTACTTATAGTGAATCTTTACTTTTTGCTTGATCTTTTGCAACATGCTTGTAAAATATTAATAGATTTTGAATTTTCATGTCAAAATGGTTCATTATAATAAGTTAATCCTTTTGGAAATTATCCATTTTCATAAAAAAATGAGAAACATTACAAATTGACTAATATTTGGTAGGCATGCTAGAATGACTCAAAATTGAAGTTTCACCGTAATTAAGCATTTTAAATAAAAGTCAAATGAAGTTAAAAAAACTATTTTGTTCAACACTAACATAACACCGAGTAAAAGTGATTTGAAAACTTCATTTGACCATTATTTATAGAGGTACCATAATGAAACTTGACTTTTTAGTAGTCTCAAACATGCATGTAAAATATTAGCCGATTTGAAAATTTTGAAATTTTCATGTCAAAATGGTTCATTGCCATAGGTGTTCCCTTTGGAAATTGAACATTTTCACACAAAAATTGAAACATTTCAAATTGACTAATATTTGGCAGCATGTTCGGAATGACTAAAACATGAAGTTTCACCATGTTAAGCATTTTAAATAATAGTCAAATGAAGTTAAAAAAACTATTTTGTTCAACACTAACATAACACCGAGTAAAAGTGATTTGAAAACTTCATTTGACCATTATTTATAGAGGTACCATAATGAAACTTGACTTTTTAGTAGTCTCAAACATGCATGTAAAATATTAGCCGATTTGAAAATTTTGAAATTTTCATGTCAAAATGGTTCATTGCCATAGGTGTTCCCTTTGGAAATTGAACATTTTCACACAAAAATTGAAACATTTCAAATTGACTAATATTTGGCAGCATGTTCGAATGACTAAAACATGAAGTTTCACCATGTTAAGCATTTTAAATAATAGTCAAATGAAGTTAAAAAACTATTTTGTTCAACACTAACATAACACCGAGTAAAAGTGATTTGAAAACTTCATTTGACCATTATTTATAGAGGTACCATAATGAAACTTGACTTTTTAGTAGTCTCAAACATGCATGTAAAATATTAGCCGATTTGAAAATTTTGAAATTTTCATGTCAAAATGGTTCATTGCCATAGGTGTTCCCTTTGGAAATTGAACATTTTCACACAAAAATTGAAACATTTCAAATTGACTAATATTTGGCAAGTTCGAAATGACTAAAACTTGAAGTTTCACCATGTTAAGCATTTTAAATAATATTCAAATGAAGTTAAAAAACTATTTTGTTCAACACTAACATAACATCGAGTAAAAGTGATTTTTAACTTCATTTGACCATTATTTAAAGAGGTACCATAATGAATCTTTACTTTTTAGTAGTCCAACATGCTTGTAAAATATTAGCCGATTTTAAATTTTCATGTCAAAATGGTTCATTGTAATAGGTTAATCCCTTTGGAAATTGTCCATTTTCATAAAAAATAGAAACATTTCAAATTGACTAATATTTGGTAGGCATGTTCGGAATGACTCAAAATTGAAGTTTCACCATGTTAAGCATTTTAAATAAAAGTCAAATGAAGTTAAAAAACTATTTTGTTCAACACTAACATAACACCGAGTAAAAGTGATTTGAAAACTTCATTTGACCATTATTTATAGAGGTACCATAATGAAACTTGACTTTTTAGTAGTCTCAAACATGCATGTAAAATATTAGCCGATTTGAAAATTTTGAAATTTTCATGTCAAAATGGTTCATTGCCATAGGTGTTCCCTTTGGAAATTGAACATTTTCACACAAAAATTGAAACATTTCAAATTGACTAATATTTGGCAGCATGTTCGAATGACTAAAACATGAAGTTTCACCATGTTAAGCATTTTAAATAATAGTCAAATGAAGTTAAAAAAACTATTTTGTTCAACACTAACATAACACCGAGTAAAAGTGATTTGAAAACTTCATTTGACCATTATTTATAGAGGTACCATAATGAAACTTGACTTTTTAGTAGTCTCAAACATGCATGTAAAATATTAGCCGATTTGAAAATTTTGAAATTTTCATGTCAAAATGGTTCATTGCCATAGGTGTTCCCTTTGGAAATTGAACATTTTCACACAAAAATTGAAACATTTCAAATTGACTAATATTTGGCAAGTTCGAAATGACTAAAACTTGAAGTTTCACCATGTTAAGCATTTTAAATAATAGTCAAATGAAGTTAAAAAAACTATTTTGTTCAACACTAACATAACACCGAGTAAAAGTGATTTTTAACTTCATTTGACCATTATTTAAAGAGGTACCATAATGAATCTTTACTTTTTAGTCTCCAACATGCATGTAAAATATTAGCCGATTTTAAATTTTCATGTCAAAATGGTTCATTGCCATAGGTTAATCCCTTTGGAAATTGTCCATTTTCATAAAAAAATAGAAACATTTCAAATTGACTAATATTTGGTAGGCATGCTCGAATGACTCAAAATTGAAGTTTCACCATGTTAAGCATTTTAAATAATAGTCAAATGAAGTTAAAAAAACTATTTTGTTCAACACTAACATAACACCGAGTAAAAGTGATTTGAAAACTTCATTTGACCATTATTTATAGAGGTACCATAATGAAACTTGACTTTTTAGTAGTCTCAAACATGCATGTAAAATATTAGCCGATTTGAAAATTTTGAAATTTTCATGTCAAAATGGTTCATTGCCATAGGTGTTCCCTTTGGAAATTGAACATTTTCACACAAAAATTGAAACATTTCAAATTGACTAATATTTGGCAGCATGTTCGAATGACTAAAACATGAAGTTTCACCATGTTAAGCATTTTAAATAATAGTCAAATGAAGTTAAAAAAACTATTTTGTTCAACACTAACATAACACCGAGTAAAAGTGATTTGAAAACTTCATTTGACCATTATTTATAGAGGTACCATAATGAAACTTGACTTTTTAGTAGTCTCAAACATGCATGTAAAATATTAGCCGATTTGAAAATTTTGAAATTTTCATGTCAAAATGGTTCATTGCCATAGGTGTTCCCTTTGGAAATTGAACATTTTCACACAAAAATTGAAACATTTCAAATTGACTAATATTTGGCAGCATGTTCGAATGACTAAAACATGAAGTTTCACCATGTTAAGCATTTTAAATAATAGTCAAATGAAGTTAAAAAAACTATTTTGTTCAACACTAACATAACACCGAGTAAAAGTGATTTGAAAACTTCATTTGACCATTATTTATAGAGGTACCATAATGAAACTTGACTTTTTAGTAGTCTCAAACATGCATGTAAAATATTAGCCGATTTGAAAATTTTGAAATTTTCATGTCAAAATGGTTCATTGCCATAGGTGTTCCCTTTGGAAATTGAACATTTTCACACAAAAATTGAAACATTTCAAATTGACTAATATTTGGCAGCATGTTCGAATGACTAAAACATGAAGTTTCACCATGTTAAGCATTTTAAATAATAGTCAAATGAAGTTAAAAAAACTATTTTGTTCAACACTAACATAACACCGAGTAAAAGTGATTTGAAAACTTCATTTGACCATTATTTATAGAGGTACCATAATGAAACTTGACTTTTAGTAGTCTCAAACATGCATGTAAAATATTAGCCGATTTGAAAATTTTGAAATTTTCATGTCAAAATGGTTCATTGCCATAGGTGTTCCCTTTGGAAATTGAACATTTTCACACAAAAATTGAAACATTTCAAATTGACTAATATTTGGCATGTTCGAAATGACTAAAACTTGAAGTTTCACCATGTTAAGCATTTTAAATAATAGTCAAATGAAGTTAAAAAACTATTTTGTTCAACACTAACATAACACCGAGTAAAAGTGATTTTTAACTTCATTTGACCATTATTTAAAGAGGTACCATAATGAATCTTTACTTTTTAGTAGTCTCAACATGCATGTAAAATATTAGCCGATTTTAAATTTTCATGTCAAAATGGTTCATTGCCATAGGTTAATCCCTTTGGAAATTGTCCATTTTCACAAAAAATTGAAACATTTCAAATTGACTAATATTTGGTAGGCATGTTCGGAATGACTAAAAATTGAAGTTTCACCATGTTAAGCATTTTAAATAATAGTCAAATGAAGTTAAAAAACTATTTTGTTCAACACTAACATAACACCGAGTAAAAGTGATTTGAAAACTTCATTTGACCATTATTTATAGAGGTACCATAATGAAACTTGACTTTTTAGTAGTCTCAAACATGCATGTAAAATATTAGCCGATTTGAAAATTTTGAAATTTTCATGTCAAAATGGTTCATTGCCATAGGTGTTCCCTTTGGAAATTGAACATTTTCACACAAAAATTGAAACATTTCAAATTGACTAATATTTGGGCATGTTCGAAATGACTAAAACTTGAAGTTTCACCATGTTAAGCATTTTAAATAATAGTCAAATGAAGTTAAAAAACTATTTTGTTCAACACTAACATAACACCGAGTAAAAGTGATTTTTAACTTCATTTGACCATTATTTATAGAGGTACCATAGTGAATCTTTACTTTTTAGCAGTCTTCAACATGCTTGTAAAATATTAGCCGATTTTAAATTTTCATGTCAAAATGGTTCATTGCCATAGGTGTTCCCTTTGGAAATTGAACATTTTCACATGAAAATTGAAACATTTCAAATTGACTAATATTTGGTAGGCATGTTCGGAATGACTCAAAATTGAAGTTTCACCATGTTAAGCATTTTAAATAATAGTCAAATGAAGTTAAAAAAACTATTTTGTTCAACACTAACATAACACCGAGTAAAAGTGATTTGAAAACTTCATTTGACCATTATTTATAGAGGTACCATAATGAAACTTGACTTTTTAGTAGTCTCAAACATGCATGTAAAATATTAGCCGATTTGAAAATTTTGAAATTTTCATGTCAAAATGGTTCATTGCCATAGGTGTTCCCTTTGGAAATTGAACATTTTCACACAAAAATTGAAACATTTCAAATTGACTAATATTTGGTGCATGTTCGAATGACTAAAACATGAAGTTTCACCATGTTAAGCATTTTAAATAATAGTCAAATGAAGTTAAAAAAACTATTTTGTTCAACACTAACATAACACCGAGTAAAAGTGATTTGAAAACTTCATTTGACCATTATTTATAGAGGTACCATAATGAAACTTGACTTTTTAGTAGTCTCAAACATGCATAAAATATTAGCCGATTTGAAAATTTTGAAATTTTCATGTCAAAATGGTTCATTGCCATAGGTGTTCCCTTTGGAAATTGAACATTTTCACACAAAAATTGAAACATTTCAAATTGACTAATATTTGGGCATGTTCGGAATGACTAAAACATGAAGTTTCACCATGTTAAGCATTTTAAATAATAGTCAAATGAAGTTAAAAAAACTATTTTGTTCAACACTAACATAACACCGAGTAAAAGTGATTTGAAAACTTCATTTGACCATTATTTATAGAGGTACCATAATGAAACTTGACTTTTTAGTAGTCTCAAACATGCATGTAAAATATTAGCCGATTTGAAAATTTTGAAATTTTCATGTCAAAATGGTTCATTGCCATAGGTGTTCCCTTTGGAAATTGACATTTTCACACAAAAATTGAAACATTTCAAATTGACTAATATTTGGTGCATGTTCGGAATGACTAAAACATGAAGTTTCACCATGTTAAGCATTTTAAATAATAGTCAAATGAAGTTAAAAAAACTATTTTGTTCAACACTAACATAACACCGAGTAAAAGTGATTTGAAAACTTCATTTGACCATTATTTATAGAGGTACCATAATGAAACTTGACTTTTTAGTAGTCTCAAACATGCATGTAAAATATTAGCCGATTTGAAAATTTTGAAATTTTCATGTCAAAATGGTTCATTGCCATAGGTGTTCCCTTTGGAAATTGAACATTTTCACACAAAAATTGAAACATTTCAAATTGACTAATATTTGGCATGTTCGAAATGACTAAAACTTGAAGTTTCACCATGTTAAGCATTTTAAATAATAGTCAAATGAAGTTAAAAAAACTATTTTGTTCAACACTAACATAACACCGAGTAAAAGTGATTTTTAACTTCATTTGACCATTATTTAAAGAGGTACCATAATGAATCTTTACTTTTTAGTAGTCTCCAACATGCTTGTAAAATATTAGCCGATTTTAAATTTTCATGTCAAAATGGTTCATTGCCATAGGTTAATCCCTTTGGAAATTGTCCATTTTCATAAAAAAATAGAAACATTTCAAATTGACTAATATTTGGCAGCATGCTCGAATGACTCAAAATTGAAGTTTCACCATGTTAAGCATTTTAAATAAAAGTCAAATGAAGTTAAAAAACTATTTTGTTCAACACTAACATAACACCGAGTAAAAGTGATTTGAAAACTTCATTTGACCATTATTTATAGAGGTACCATAATGAAACTTGACTTTTTAGTAGTCTCAAACATGCATGTAAAATATTAGCCGATTTGAAAATTTTGAAATTTTCATGTCAAAATGGTTCATTGCCATAGGTGTTCCCTTTGGAAATTGAACATTTTCACACAAAAATTGAAACATTTCAAATTGACTAATATTTGGTGCATGTTCGAAATGACTAAAACATGAAGTTTCACCATGTTAAGCATTTTAAATAATAGTCAAATGAAGTTAAAAAACTATTTTGTTCAACACTAACATAACACCGAGTAAAAGTGATTTTTAACTTCATTTGACCATTATTTATAGAGGTACCATAATGAAACTTTACTTTTTAGTAGTCTCAAACATGCATGTAAAATATTAGCCGATTTTAAATTTTCATGTCAAAATGGTTCATTGCCATAGGTTTCCCTTTGGAAATTGTCCATTTTCACAAAAAAATTGAAACATTTCAAATTGACTAATATTTGGTAGGCATGTTCGGAATGACTAAAAATTGAAGTTTCACCATGTTAAGCATTTTAAATAATAGTCAAATGAAGTTAAAAAAACTATTTTGTTCAACACTAACATAACACCGAGTAAAAGTGATTTGAAAACTTCATTTGACCATTATTTATAGAGGTACCATAATGAAACTTGACTTTTTAGTAGTCTCAAACATGCATGTAAAATATTAGCCGATTTGAAAATTTTGAAATTTTCATGTCAAAATGGTTCATTGCCATAGGTGTTCCCTTTGGAAATTGAACATTTTCACACAAAAATTGAAACATTTCAAATTGACTAATATTTGGCATGTTCGAAATGACTAAAACTTGAAGTTTCACCATGTTAAGCATTTTAAATAATAGTCAAATGAAGTTAAAAAAACTATTTTGTTCAACACTAACATAACACCGAGTAAAAGTGATTTTTAACTTCATTTGACCATTATTTATAGAGGTACCATAATGAAACTTGACTTTTTAGTCTCAACATGCATGTAAAATATTAGCCGATTTTAAATTTTCATGTCAAAATGGTTCATTGCCATAGGTTTCCCTTTGGAAATTGTCCATTTTCACAAAAAAATTGAAACATTTCAAATTGACTAATATTTGGTAGGCATGTTCGAATGACTAAAAATTGAAGTTTCACCATGTTAAGCATTTTAAATAATAGTCAAATGAAGTTAAAAAACTATTTTGTTCAACACTAACATAACACCGAGTAAAAGTGATTTGAAAACTTCATTTGACCATTATTTATAGAGGTACCATAATGAAACTTGACTTTTTAGTAGTCTCAAACATGCATGTAAAATATTAGCCGATTTGAAAATTTTGAAATTTTCATGTCAAAATGGTTCATTGCCATAGGTGTTCCCTTTGGAAATTGAACATTTTCACACAAAAATTGAAACATTTCAAATTGACTAATATTTGGGCATGTTCGAAATGACTAAAACATGAAGTTTCACCATGTTAAGCATTTTAAATAATAGTCAAATGAAGTTAAAAAAACTATTTTGTTCAACACTAACATAACACCGAGTAAAAGTGATTTTTAACTTCATTTGACCATTATTTAAAGAGGTACCATAATGAAACTTGACTTTTTAGTAGTCTCAACATGCATGTAAAATATTAGCCGATTTTAAATTTTCATGTCAAAATGGTTCATTGCCATAGGTTAATCCTTTGGAAATTGTCCATTTTCACAAAAAATTGAAACATTTCAAATTGACTAATATTTGGTAGCATGTTCGAATGACTAAAATTGAAGTTTCACCATGTTAAGCATTTTAAATAATAGTCAAATGAAGTTAAAAAACTATTTTGTTCAACACTAACATAACACCGAGTAAAAGTGATTTGAAAACTTCATTTGACCATTATTTATAGAGGTACCATAATGAAACTTGACTTTTTAGTAGTCTCAACATGCATGTAAAATATTAGCCGATTTGAAAATTTTGAAATTTTCATGTCAAAATGGTTCATTGCCATAGGTGTTCCCTTTGGAAATTGAACATTTTCACACAAAAATTGAAACATTTCAAATTGACTAATATTTGGCATGTTCGAAATGACTAAAACTTGAAGTTTCACCATGTTAAGCATTTTAAATAATAGTCAAATGAAGTTAAAAAAACTATTTTGTTCAACACTAACATAACACCGAGTAAAAGTGATTTTTAACTTCATTTGACCATTATTTATAGAGGTACCATAATGAAACTTGACTTTTTAGTAGTCTCCAACATGCATGTAAAATATTAGCCGATTTTAAATTTTCATGTCAAAATGGTTCATTGCCATAGGTTAATCCCTTTGGAAATTGTCCATTTTCACAAAAAAATTGAAACATTTCAAATTGACTAATATTTGGTATGTTCGAATGACTAAAATTGAAGTTTCACCATGTTAAGCATTTTAAATAATAGTCAAATGAAGTTAAAAAACTATTTTGTTCAACACTAACATAACACCGAGTAAAAGTGATTTGAAAACTTCATTTGACCATTATTTATAGAGGTACCATAATGAAACTTGACTTTTTAGTAGTCTCAAACATGCATGTAAAATATTAGCCGATTTGAAAATTTTGAAATTTTCATGTCAAAATGGTTCATTGCCATAGGTGTTCCCTTTGGAAATTGAACATTTTCACACAAAAATTGAAACATTTCAAATTGACTAATATTTGGCAGCATGTTCGAAATGACTAAAACTTGAAGTTTCACCATGTTAAGCATTTTAAATAATAGTCAAATGAAGTTAAAAAACTATTTTGTTCAACACTAACATAACATCGAGTAAAAGTGATTTTTAACTTCATTTGACCATTATTTAAAGAGGTACCATAATGAATCTTTACTTTTTAGTAGTCTCAACATGCTTGTAAAATATTAGCCGATTTTAAATTTTCATGTCAAAATGGTTCATTGCCATAGGTTAATCCCTTTGGAAATTGTCCATTTTCACAAAAAAATAGAAACATTTCAAATTGACTAATATTTGGTAGCATGCTCGAATGACTCAAAATTGAAGTTTCACCATGTTAAGCATTTTAAATAAAGTCAAATGAAGTTAAAAAACTATTTTGTTCAACACTAACATAACACCGAGTAAAAGTGATTTGAAAACTTCATTTGACCATTATTTATAGAGGTACCATAATGAAACTTGACTTTTTAGTAGTCTCAAACATGCATGTAAAATATTAGCCGATTTGAAAATTTTGAAATTTTCATGTCAAAATGGTTCATTGCCATAGGTGTTCCCTTTGGAAATTGAACATTTTCACACAAAAATTGAAACATTTCAAATTGACTAATATTTGGCAGCATGTTCGAAATGACTAAAACATGAAGTTTCACCATGTTAAGCATTTTAAATAATAGTCAAATGAAGTTAAAAAAACTATTTTGTTCAACACTAACATAACACCGAGTAAAAGTGATTTTTAACTTCATTTGACCATTATTTATAGAGGTACCATAATGAAACTTGACTTTTTAGTAGTCTCAACATGCATGTAAAATATTAGCCGATTTTAAATTTTCATGTCAAAATGGTTCATTGCCATAGGTGTTCCCTTTGGAAATTGAACATTTTCACAAAAAATTGAAACATTTCAAATTGACTAATATTTGGTAGCATGTTCGGAATGACTAAAAATTGAAGTTTCACCATGTTAAGCATTTTAAATAATAGTCAAATGAAGTTAAAAAAACTATTTTGTTCAACACTAACATAACACCGAGTAAAAGTGATTTGAAAACTTCATTTGACCATTATTTATAGAGGTACCATAATGAAACTTGACTTTTTAGTAGTCTCCAACATGCATGTAAAATATTAGCCGATTTGAAAATTTTGAAATTTTCATGTCAAAATGGTTCATTGCCATAGGTGTTCCCTTTGGAAATTGAACATTTTCACACAAAAATTGAAACATTTCAAATTGACTAATATTTGGTGCATGTTCGAAATGACTAAAACTTGAAGTTTCACCATGTTAAGCATTTTAAATAATAGTCAAATGAAGTTAAAAAAACTATTTTGTTCAACACTAACATAACACCGAGTAAAAGTGATTTTTAACTTCATTTGACCATTATTTATAGAGGTACCATAATGAATCTTTACTTTTTAGTCTCAACATGCTTGTAAAATATTAGCCGATTTTAAATTTTCATGTCAAAATGGTTCATTGCCATAGGTTAATCCCTTTGGAAATTGTCCATTTTCATAAAAAATAGAAACATTTCAAATTGACTAATATTTGGTAGCATGCTCGAATGACTCAAAATTGAAGTTTCACCATGTTAAGCATTTTAAATAAAAGTCAAATGAAGTTAAAAAAACTATTTTGTTCAACACTAACATAACACCGAGTAAAAGTGATTTGAAAACTTCATTTGACCATTATTTATAGAGGTACCATAATGAAACTTGACTTTTTAGTAGTCTCAAACATGCATAAAATATTAGCCGATTTGAAAATTTGAAATTTTCATGTCAAAATGGTTCATTGCCATAGGTGTTCCCTTTGGAAATTGAACATTTTCACACAAAAATTGAAACATTTCAAATTGACTAATATTTGGCAGCATGTTCGAATGACTAAAACATGAAGTTTCACCATGTTAAGCATTTTAAATAATAGTCAAATGAAGTTAAAAAAACTATTTTGTTCAACACTAACATAACACCGAGTAAAAGTGATTTGAAAACTTCATTTGACCATTATTTATAGAGGTACCATAATGAAACTTGACTTTTTAGTAGTCTCAAACATGCATGTAAAATATTAGCCGATTTGAAAATTTTGAAATTTTCATGTCAAAATGGTTCATTGCCATAGGTGTTCCCTTTGGAAATTGAACATTTTCACACAAAAATTGAAACATTTCAAATTGACTAATATTTGGCAGCATGTTCGAAATGACTAAAACATGAAGTTTCACCATGTTAAGCATTTTAAATAATAGTCAAATGAAGTTAAAAAAACTATTTTGTTCAACACTAACATAACACCGAGTAAAAGTGATTTTTAACTTCATTTGACCATTATTTATAGAGGTACCATAATGAAACTTTACTTTTTAGTAGTCTCAACATGCATGTAAAATATTAGCCGATTTTAAATTTTCATGTCAAAATGGTTCATTGCCATAGGTTTCCCTTTGGAAATTGTCCATTTTCACAAAAAATTGAAACATTTCAAATTGACTAATATTTGGTAGCATGTTCGAATGACTCAAAATTGAAGTTTCACCATGTTAAGCATTTTAAATAAAAGTCAAATGAAGTTAAAAAACTATTTTGTTCAACACTAACATAACACCGAGTAAAAGTGATTTGAAAACTTCATTTGACCATTATTTATAGAGGTACCATAATGAAACTTGACTTTTTAGTAGTCTCAAACATGCATGTAAAATATTAGCCGATTTGAAAATTTTGAAATTTTCATGTCAAAATGGTTCATTGCCATAGGTGTTCCCTTTGGAAATTGAACATTTTCACACAAAAATTGAAACATTTCAAATTGACTAATATTTGGCAGCATGTTCGAATGACTAAAACATGAAGTTTCACCATGTTAAGCATTTTAAATAATAGTCAAATGAAGTTAAAAAAACTATTTTGTTCAACACTAACATAACACCGAGTAAAAGTGATTTGAAAACTTCATTTGACCATTATTTATAGAGGTACCATAATGAAACTTGACTTTTTAGTAGTCTCCAACATGCATGTAAAATATTAGCCGATTTGAAAATTTTGAAATTTTCATGTCAAAATGGTTCATTGCCATAGGTGTTCCCTTTGGAAATTGAACATTTTCACACAAAAATTGAAACATTTCAAATTGACTAATATTTGGTGCATGTTCGAAATGACTAAAACATGAAGTTTCACCATGTTAAGCATTTTAAATAATAGTCAAATGAAGTTAAAAAAACTATTTTGTTCAACACTAACATAACACCGAGTAAAAGTGATTTGAAAACTTCATTTGACCATTATTTATAGAGGTACCATAATGAAACTTGACTTTTTAGTAGTCTCAACATGCATGTAAAATATTAGCCGATTTGAAAATTTTGAAATTTTCATGTCAAAATGGTTCATTGCCATAGGTGTTCCCTTTGGAAATTGAACATTTTCACACAAAAATTGAAACATTTCAAATTGACTAATATTTGGGCATGTTCGAATGACTAAAACATGAAGTTTCACCATGTTAAGCATTTTAAATAATAGTCAAATGAAGTTAAAAAAACTATTTTGTTCAACACTAACATAACACCGAGTAAAAGTGATTTGAAAACTTCATTTGACCATTATTTATAGAGGTACCATAATGAAACTTGACTTTTTAGTAGTCTCAAACATGCATGTAAAATATTAGCCGATTTGAAAATTTTGAAATTTTCATGTCAAAATGGTTCATTGCCATAGGTGTTCCCTTTGGAAATTGAACATTTTCACACAAAAATTGAAACATTTCAAATTGACTAATATTTGGCAGCATGTTCGAATGACTAAAACATGAAGTTTCACCATGTTAAGCATTTTAAATAATAGTCAAATGAAGTTAAAAAAACTATTTTGTTCAACACTAACATAACACCGAGTAAAAGTGATTTGAAAACTTCATTTGACCATTATTTATAGAGGTACCATAATGAAACTTGACTTTTTAGTAGTCTCAAACATGCATGTAAAATATTAGCCGATTTGAAAATTTTGAAATTTTCATGTCAAAATGGTTCATTGCCATAGGTGTTCCCTTTGGAAATTGAACATTTTCACACAAAAATTGAAACATTTCAAATTGACTAATATTTGGCAGCATGTTCGAAATGACTAAAACTTGAAGTTTCACCATGTTAAGCATTTTAAATAATAGTCAAATGAAGTTAAAAAAACTATTTTGTTCAACACTAACATAACACCGAGTAAAAGTGATTTGAAAACTTCATTTGACCATTATTTATAGAGGTACCATAATGAAACTTGACTTTTTAGTAGTCTCCAACATGCATGTAAAATATTAGCCGATTTGAAAATTTTGAAATTTTCATGTCAAAATGGTTCATTGCCATAGGTGTTCCCTTTGGAAATTGAACATTTTCACACAAAAATTGAAACATTTCAAATTGACTAATATTTGGCAGCATGTTCGAATGACTAAAACATGAAGTTTCACCATGTTAAGCATTTTAAATAATAGTCAAATGAAGTTAAAAAAACTATTTTGTTCAACACTAACATAACACCGAGTAAAAGTGATTTGAAAACTTCATTTGACCATTATTTATAGAGGTACCATAATGAAACTTGACTTTTTAGTAGTCTCAACATGCATGTAAAATATTAGCCGATTTGAAAATTTTGAAATTTTCATGTCAAAATGGTTCATTGCCATAGGTGTTCCCTTTGGAAATTGAACATTTTCACACAAAAATTGAAACATTTCAAATTGACTAATATTTGGCATGTTCGAAATGACTAAAATGAAGTTTCACCATGTTAAGCATTTTAAATAATAGTCAAATGAAGTTAAAAAAACTATTTTGTTCAACACTAACATAACACCGAGTAAAAGTGATTTGAAAACTTCATTTGACCATTATTTATAGAGGTACCATAATGAAACTTGACTTTTTAGTAGTCTCAAACATGCATGTAAAATATTAGCCGATTTGAAAATTTTGAAATTTTCATGTCAAAATGGTTCATTGCCATAGGTGTTCCCTTTGGAAATTGAACATTTTCACACAAAAATTGAAACATTTCAAATTGACTAATATTTGGCAGCATGTTCGGAATGACTAAAACATGAAGTTTCACCATGTTAAGCATTTTAAATAATAGTCAAATGAAGTTAAAAAAACTATTTTGTTCAACACTAACATAACACCGAGTAAAAGTGATTTGAAAACTTCATTTGACCATTATTTATAGAGGTACCATAATGAAACTTGACTTTTTAGTAGTCTCAAACATGCATGTAAAATATTAGCCGATTTGAAAATTTTGAAATTTTCATGTCAAAATGGTTCATTGCCATAGGTGTTCCCTTTGGAAATTGAACATTTTCACACAAAAATTGAAACATTTCAAATTGACTAATATTTGGTGCATGTTCGAAATGACTAAAACTTGAAGTTTCACCATGTTAAGCATTTTAAATAATAGTCAAATGAAGTTAAAAAAACTATTTTGTTCAACACTAACATAACACCGAGTAAAAGTGATTTTTAACTTCATTTGACCATTATTTATAGAGGTACCATAATGAAACTTGACTTTTTAGTAGTCTCAACATGCATGTAAAATATTAGCCGATTTTAAATTTTCATGTCAAAATGGTTCATTGCCATAGGTTTCCCTTTGGAAATTGACCATTTTCACAAAAAATTGAAACATTTCAAATTGACTAATATTTGGTAGGCATGTTCGGAATGACTAAAAATTGAAGTTTCACCATGTTAAGCATTTTAAATAATAGTCAAATGAAGTTAAAAAACTATTTTGTTCAACACTAACATAACACCGAGTAAAAGTGATTTGAAAACTTCATTTGACCATTATTTATAGAGGTACCATAATGAAACTTGACTTTTTAGTAGTCTCAAACATGCATGTAAAATATTAGCCGATTTGAAAATTTTGAAATTTTCATGTCAAAATGGTTCATTGCCATAGGTGTTCCCTTTGGAAATTGAACATTTTCACACAAAAATTGAAACATTTCAAATTGACTAATATTTGGCGCATGTTCGGAATGACTAAAACATGAAGTTTCACCATGTTAAGCATTTTAAATAATAGTCAAATGAAGTTAAAAAAACTATTTTGTTCAACACTAACATAACACCGAGTAAAAGTGATTTGAAAACTTCATTTGACCATTATTTATAGAGGTACCATAATGAAACTTGACTTTTTAGTAGTCTCAAACATGCATGTAAAATATTAGCCGATTTGAAAATTTTGAAATTTTCATGTCAAAATGGTTCATTGCCATAGGTGTTCCCTTTGGAAATTGAACATTTTCACACAAAAATTGAAACATTTCAAATTGACTAATATTTGGCATGTTCGAAATGACTAAAACATGAAGTTTCACCATGTTAAGCATTTTAAATAATAGTCAAATGAAGTTAAAAAAACTATTTTGTTCAACACTAACATAACACCGAGTAAAAGTGATTTGAAAACTTCATTTGACCATTATTTATAGAGGTACCATAATGAAACTTGACTTTTTAGTAGTCTCAAACATGCATGTAAAATATTAGCCGATTTGAAAATTTTGAAATTTTCATGTCAAAATGGTTCATTGCCATAGGTGTTCCCTTTGGAAATTGAACATTTTCACACAAAAATTGAAACATTTCAAATTCACTAATATTTGGCACGCATGTTCGGAATGACTAAAACATGAAGTTTCACCATGTTAAGCATTTTAAATAATAGTCAAATGAAGTTAAAAAAACTATTTTGTTCAACACTAACATAACACCGAGTAAAAGTGATTTGAAAACTTCATTTGACCATTATTTATAGAGGTACCATAATGAAACTTGACTTTTTAGTAGTCTCAAACATGCATGTAAAATATTAGCCGATTTGAAAATTTTGAAATTTTCATGTCAAAATGGTTCATTGCCATAGGTGTTCCCTTTGGAAATTGAACATTTTCACACAAAAATTGAAACATTTCAAATTGACTAATATTTGGCGGCATGTTCGAATGACTAAAACATGAAGTTTCACCATGTTAAGCATTTTAAATAATAGTCAAATGAAGTTAAAAAAACTATTTTGTTCAACACTAACATAACACCGAGTAAAAGTGATTTGAAAACTTCATTTGACCATTATTTATAGAGGTACCATAATGAAACTTGACTTTTTAGTAGTCTCAAACATGCATGTAAAATATTAGCCGATTTGAAAATTTTGAAATTTTCATGTCAAAATGGTTCATTGCCATAGGTGTTCCCTTTGGAAATTGAACATTTTCACACAAAAATTGAAACATTTCAAATTGACTAATATTTGGTGCATGTTCGGAATGACTAAAACATGAAGTTTCACCATGTTAAGCATTTTAAATAATAGTCAAATGAAGTTAAAAAAACTATTTTGTTCAACACTAACATAACACCGAGTAAAAGTGATTTGAAAACTTCATTTGACCATTATTTATAGAGGTACCATAATGAAACTTGACTTTTAGTAGTCTCCAACATGCATGTAAAATATTAGCCGATTTGAAAATTTTGAAATTTTCATGTCAAAATGGTTCATTGCCATAGGTGTTCCCTTTGGAAATTGAACATTTTCACACAAAAATTGAAACATTTCAAATTGACTAATATTTGGCATGTTCGGAATGACTAAAACATGAAGTTTCACCATGTTAAGCATTTTAAATAATAGTCAAATGAAGTTAAAAAAACTATTTTGTTCAACACTAACATAACACCGAGTAAAAGTGATTTGAAAACTTCATTTGACCATTATTTATAGAGGTACCATAATGAAACTTGACTTTTTAGTAGTCTCAACATGCATGTAAAATATTAGCCGATTTGAAAATTTTGAAATTTTCATGTCAAAATGGTTCATTGCCATAGGTGTTCCCTTTGGAAATTGAACATTTTCACACAAAAATTGAAACATTTCAAATTGACTAATATTTGGTGCATGTTCGAATGACTAAAACATGAAGTTTCACCATGTTAAGCATTTTAAATAATAGTCAAATGAAGTTAAAAAAACTATTTTGTTCAACACTAACATAACACCGAGTAAAAGTGATTTGAAAACTTCATTTGACCATTATTTATAGAGGTACCATAATGAAACTTGACTTTTTAGTCTCAAACATGCATGTAAAATATTAGCCGATTTGAAAATTTTGAAATTTTCATGTCAAAATGGTTCATTGCCATAGGTGTTCCCTTTGGAAATTGAACATTTTCACACAAAAATTGAAACATTTCAAATTGACTAATATTTGGCAGCATGTTCGGAATGACTAAAACATGAAGTTTCACCATGTTAAGCATTTTAAATAATAGTCAAATGAAGTTAAAAAAACTATTTTGTTCAACACTAACATAACACCGAGTAAAAGTGATTTGAAAACTTCATTTGACCATTATTTATAGAGGTACCATAATGAAACTTGACTTTTTAGTCTCAAACATGCATGTAAAATATTAGCCGATTTGAAAATTTTGAAATTTTCATGTCAAAATGGTTCATTGCCATAGGTGTTCCCTTTGGAAATTGAACATTTTCACACAAAAATTGAAACATTTCAAATTGACTAATATTTGGCAGCATGTTCGGAATGACTAAAACATGAAGTTTCACCATGTTAAGCATTTTAAATAATAGTCAAATGAAGTTAAAAAAACTATTTTGTTCAACACTAACATAACACCGAGTAAAAGTGATTTGAAAACTTCATTTGACCATTATTTATAGAGGTACCATAATGAAACTTGACTTTTTAGTAGTCTCAAACATGCATGTAAAATATTAGCCGATTTGAAAATTTTGAAATTTTCATGTCAAAATGGTTCATTGCCATAGGTGTTCCCTTTGGAAATTGACATTTTCACACAAAAATTGAAACATTTCAAATTGACTAATATTTGGCGCATGTTCGAATGACTAAAACATGAAGTTTCACCATGTTAAGCATTTTAAATAATAGTCAAATGAAGTTAAAAAAACTATTTTGTTCAACACTAACATAACACCGAGTAAAAGTGATTTGAAAACTTCATTTGACCATTATTTATAGAGGTACCATAATGAAACTTGACTTTTTAGTAGTCTCAAACATGCATGTAAAATATTAGCCGATTTGAAAATTTTGAAATTTTCATGTCAAAATGGTTCATTGCCATAGGTGTTCCCTTTGGAAATTGAACATTTTCACACAAAAATTGAAACATTTCAAATTGACTAATATTTGGCAGCATGTTCGAATGACTAAAACATGAAGTTTCACCATGTTAAGCATTTTAAATAATAGTCAAATGAAGTTAAAAAAACTATTTTGTTCAACACTAACATAACACCGAGTAAAAGTGATTTTTAACTTCATTTGACCATTATTTATAGAGGTACCATAATGAAACTTGACTTTTTAGTAGTCTCAACATGCATGTAAAATATTAGCCGATTTGAAAATAAATTTTCATGTCAAAATGGTTCATTGCCATAGGTTTCCCTTTGGAAATTGTCCATTTTCACAAAAAATTGAAACATTTCAAATTGACTAATATTTGGTAGCATGTTCGAATGACTCAAAATTGAAGTTTCACCATGTTAAGCATTTTAAATAATAGTCAAATGAAGTTAAAAAAACTATTTTGTTCAACACTAACATAACACCGAGTAAAAGTGATTTGAAAACTTCATTTGACCATTATTTATAGAGGTACCATAATGAAACTTGACTTTTTAGTAGTCTCAAACATGCATGTAAAATATTAGCCGATTTGAAAATTTTGAAATTTTCATGTCAAAATGGTTCATTGCCATAGGTGTTCCCTTTGGAAATTGAACATTTTCACACAAAAATTGAAACATTTCAAATTGACTAATATTTGGCAGCATGTTCGAATGACTAAAACATGAAGTTTCACCATGTTAAGCATTTTAAATAATAGTCAAATGAAGTTAAAAAAACTATTTTGTTCAACACTAACATAACACCGAGTAAAAGTGATTTGAAAACTTCATTTGACCATTATTTATAGAGGTACCATAATGAAACTTGACTTTTTAGTAGTCTCAAACATGCATGTAAAATATTAGCCGATTTGAAAATTTTGAAATTTTCATGTCAAAATGGTTCATTGCCATAGGTGTTCCCTTTGGAAATTGAACATTTTCACACAAAAATTGAAACATTTCAAATTGACTAATATTTGGCAGCATGTTCGAAATGACTAAAACATGAAGTTTCACCATGTTAAGCATTTTAAATAATAGTCAAATGAAGTTAAAAAAACTATTTTGTTCAACACTAACATAACACCGAGTAAAAGTGATTTGAAAACTTCATTTGACCATTATTTATAGAGGTACCATAATGAAACTTGACTTTTTAGTAGTCTCAAACATGCATGTAAAATATTAGCCGATTTGAAAATTTTGAAATTTTCATGTCAAAATGGTTCATTGCCATAGGTGTTCCCTTTGGAAATTGAACATTTTCACACAAAAATTGAAACATTTCAAATTGACTAATATTTGGCAGCATGTTCGAAATGACTAAAACTTGAAGTTTCACCATGTTAAGCATTTTAAATAATAGTCAAATGAAGTTAAAAAAACTATTTTGTTCAACACTAACATAACACCGAGTAAAAGTGATTTTTAACTTCATTTGACCATTATTTATAGAGGTACCATAATGAAACTTGACTTTTTAGTCTCAACATGCATGTAAAATATTAGCCGATTTGAAAATAAATTTTCATGTCAAAATGGTTCATTGCCATAGGTTTCCCTTTGGAAATTGTCCATTTTCACAAAAAAATGAAACATTTCAAATTGACTAATATTTGGCAGGCATGTTCGGAATGACTCAAAATTGAAGTTTCACCATGTTAAGCATTTTAAATAAAAGTCAAATGAAGTTAAAAAAACTATTTTGTTCAACACTAACATAACACCGAGTAAAAGTGATTTGAAAACTTCATTTGACCATTATTTATAGAGGTACCATAATGAAACTTGACTTTTTAGTAGTCTCAAACATGCATGTAAAATATTAGCCGATTTGAAAATTTTGAAATTTTCATGTCAAAATGGTTCATTGCCATAGGTGTTCCCTTTGGAAATTGAACATTTTCACACAAAAATTGAAACATTTCAAATTGACTAATATTTGGCACGCATGTTCGGAATGACTAAAACATGAAGTTTCACCATGTTAAGCATTTTAAATAATAGTCAAATGAAGTTAAAAAAACTATTTTGTTCAACACTAACATAACACCGAGTAAAAGTGATTTGAAAACTTCATTTGACCATTATTTATAGAGGTACCATAATGAAACTTGACTTTTTAGTAGTCTCAAACATGCATGTAAAATATTAGCCGATTTGAAAATTTTGAAATTTTCATGTCAAAATGGTTCATTGCCATAGGTGTTCCCTTTGGAAATTGAACATTTTCACACAAAAATTGAAACATTTCAAATTGACTAATATTTGGCGTGCATGTTCGAAATGACTAAAACATGAAGTTTCACCATGTTAAGCATTTTAAATAATAGTCAAATGAAGTTAAAAAAACTATTTTGTTCAACACTAACATAACACCGAGTAAAAGTGATTTTTAACTTCATTTGACCATTATTTATAGAGGTACCATAATGAAACTTGACTTTTTAGTAGTCTCCAACATGCATGTAAAATATTAGCCGATTTTAAATTTTCATGTCAAAATGGTTCATTGCCATAGGTTAATCCCTTTGGAAATTGTCCATTTTCACAAAAAATTGAAACATTTCAAATTGACTAATATTTGGTAGCATGTTCGAATGACTCAAAATTGAAGTTTCACCATGTTAAGCATTTTAAATAAAAGTCAAATGAAGTTAAAAAAACTATTTTGTTCAACACTAACATAACACCGAGTAAAAGTGATTTGAAAACTTCATTTGACCATTATTTATAGAGGTACCATAATGAAACTTGACTTTTTAGTAGTCTCAAACATGCATGTAAAATATTAGCCGATTTGAAAATTTTGAAATTTTCATGTCAAAATGGTTCATTGCCATAGGTGTTCCCTTTGGAAATTGACATTTTCACACAAAAATTGAAACATTTCAAATTGACTAATATTTGGCGCATGTTCGAATGACTAAAACATGAAGTTTCACCATGTTAAGCATTTTAAATAATAGTCAAATCAAGTTAAAAAACTATTTTGTTCAACACTAACATAACACCGAGTAAAAGTGATTTGAAAACTTCATTTGACCATTATTTATAGAGGTACCATAATGAAACTTGACTTTTTAGTAGTCTCAAACATGCATGTAAAATATTAGCCGATTTGAAAATTTTGAAATTTTCATGTCAAAATGGTTCATTGCCATAGGTGTTCCCTTTGGAAATTGAACATTTTCACACAAAAATTGAAACATTTCAAATTGACTAATATTTGGTGCATGTTCGAATGACTAAAACATGAAGTTTCACCATGTTAAGCATTTTAAATAATAGTCAAATGAAGTTAAAAAACTATTTTGTTCAACACTAACATAACACCGAGTAAAAGTGATTTGAAAACTTCATTTGACCATTATTTATAGAGGTACCATAATGAAACTTGACTTTTTAGTAGTCTCAAACATGCATGTAAAATATTAGCCGATTTGAAAATTTTGAAATTTTCATGTCAAAATGGTTCATTGCCATAGGTGTTCCCTTTGGAAATTGAACATTTTCACACAAAAATTGAAACATTTCAAATTGACTAATATTTGGTGCATGTTCGAAATGACTAAAACATGAAGTTTCACCATGTTAAGCATTTTAAATAATAGTCAAATGAAGTTAAAAAAACTATTTTGTTCAACACTAACATAACACCGAGTAAAAGTGATTTTTAACTTCATTTGACCATTATTTATAGAGGTACCATAATGAAACTTTACTTTTTAGTAGTCCAACATGCTTGTAAAATATTAGCCGATTTTAAATTTTCATGTCAAAATGGTTCATTGCCATAGGTGTTCCCTTTGGAAATTGACCATTTTCACAAAAAAATTGAAACATTTCAAATTGACTAATATTTGGTAGGCATGTTCGAATGACTAAAAATTGAAGTTTCACCATGTTAAGCATTTTAAATAAAAGTCAAATGAAGTTAAAAAAACTATTTTGTTCAACACTAACATAACACCGAGTAAAAGTGATTTGAAAACTTCATTTGACCATTATTTATAGAGGTACCATAATGAAACTTGACTTTTTAGTAGTCTCAAACATGCATGTAAAATATTAGCCGATTTGAAAATTTTGAAATTTTCATGTCAAAATGGTTCATTGCCATAGGTGTTCCCTTTGGAAATTGAACATTTTCACACAAAAATTGAAACATTTCAAATTGACTAATATTTGGGCATGTTCGAATGACTAAAACATGAAGTTTCACCATGTTAAGCATTTTAAATAATAGTCAAATGAAGTTAAAAAAACTATTTTGTTCAACACTAACATAACACCGAGTAAAAGTGATTTGAAAACTTCATTTGACCATTATTTATAGAGGTACCATAATGAAACTTGACTTTTTAGTAGTCTCAAACATGCATGTAAAATATTAGCCGATTTGAAAATTTTGAAATTTTCATGTCAAAATGGTTCATTGCCATAGGTGTTCCCTTTGGAAATTGAACATTTTCACACAAAAATTGAAACATTTCAAATTGACTAATATTTGGCAGCATGTTCGAAATGACTAAAACATGAAGTTTCACCATGTTAAGCATTTTAAATAATAGTCAAATGAAGTTAAAAAACTATTTTGTTCAACACTAACATAACACCGAGTAAAAGTGATTTTTAACTTCATTTGACCATTATTTATAGAGGTACCATAATGAAACTTTACTTTTTAGTCTCCAACATGCTTGTAAAATATTAGCCGATTTGAAAATTTTGAAATTTTCATGTCAAAATGGTTCATTGCCATAGGTTAATCCCTTTGGAAATTGTCCATTTTCACAAAAAAAGAAACATTTCAAATTGACTAATATTTGGTAGCATGTTCGAATGACTCAAAATTGAAGTTTCACCATGTTAAGCATTTTAAATAAAAGTCAAATGAAGTTAAAAAAACTATTTTGTTCAACACTAACATAACACCGAGTAAAAGTGATTTGAAAACTTCATTTGACCATTATTTATAGAGGTACCATAATGAAACTTGACTTTTTAGTAGTCTCAAACATGCATGTAAAATATTAGCCGATTTGAAAATTTTGAAATTTTCATGTCAAAATGGTTCATTGCCATAGGTGTTCCCTTTGGAAATTGAACATTTTCACACAAAAATTGAAACATTTCAAATTGACTAATATTTGGTGGCATGTTCGAATGACTAAAAATGAAGTTTCACCATGTTAAGCATTTTAAATAATAGTCAAATGAAGTTAAAAAAACTATTTTGTTCAACACTAACATAACACCGAGTAAAAGTGATTTGAAAACTTCATTTGACCATTATTTATAGAGGTACCATAATGAAACTTGACTTTTTAGTAGTCTCAAACATGCATGTAAAATATTAGCCGATTTGAAAATTTTGAAATTTTCATGTCAAAATGGTTCATTGCCATAGGTGTTCCCTTTGGAAATTGAACATTTTCACACAAAAATTGAAACATTTCAAATTGACTAATATTTGGCGGCATGTTCGAATGACTAAAACATGAAGTTTCACCATGTTAAGCATTTTAAATAATAGTCAAATGAAGTTAAAAAAACTATTTTGTTCAACACTAACATAACACCGAGTAAAAGTGATTTGAAAACTTCATTTGACCATTATTTATAGAGGTACCATAATGAAACTTGACTTTTTAGTAGTCTCAAACATGTATAATATTAGCCGATTTGAAAATTTTGAAATTTTCATGTCAAAATGGTTCATTGCCATAGGTGTTCCCTTTGGAAATTGAACATTTTCACACAAAAATTGAAACATTTCAAATTGACTAATATTTGGCATGTTCGAAATGACTAAAACATGAAGTTTCACCATGTTAAGCATTTTAAATAATAGTCAAATGAAGTTAAAAAAACTATTTTGTTCAACACTAACATAACACCGAGTAAAAGTGATTTTTAACTTCATTTGACCATTATTTATAGAGGTACCATAATGAAACTTTACTTTTTAGTAGTCTCCAACATGCTTGTAAAATATTAGCCGATTTTAAATTTTCATGTCAAAATGGTTCATTGCCATAGGTTAATCCCTTTGGAAATTGTCCATTTTCACAAAAAATAGAAACATTTCAAATTGACTAATATTTGGTAGCATGCTCGGAATGACTCAAAATTGAAGTTTCACCATGTTAAGCATTTTAAATAAAAGTCAAATGAAGTTAAAAAAACTATTTTGTTCAACACTAACATAACACCGAGTAAAAGTGATTTGAAAACTTCATTTGACCATTATTTATAGAGGTACCATAATGAAACTTGACTTTTTAGTAGTCTCAACATGCATGTAAAATATTAGCCGATTTGAAAATTTTGAAATTTTCATGTCAAAATGGTTCATTGCCATAGGTGTTCCCTTTGGAAATTGAACATTTTCACACAAAAATTGAAACATTTCAAATTGACTAATATTTGGGCATGTTCGGAATGACTAAAACATGAAGTTTCACCATGTTAAGCATTTTAAATAATAGTCAAATGAAGTTAAAAAAACTATTTTGTTCAACACTAACATAACACCGAGTAAAAGTGATTTGAAAACTTCATTTGACCATTATTTATAGAGGTACCATAATGAAACTTGACTTTTTAGTAGTCTCAAACATGCATGTAAAATATTAGCCGATTTGAAAATTTTGAAATTTTCATGTCAAAATGGTTCATTGCCATAGGTGTTCCCTTTGGAAATTGAACATTTTCACACAAAAATTGAAACATTTCAAATTGACTAATATTTGGCATGTTCGGAATGACTAAAACATGAAGTTTCACCATGTTAAGCATTTTAAATAATAGTCAAATGAAGTTAAAAAAACTATTTTGTTCAACACTAACATAACACCGAGTAAAAGTGATTTTTAACTTCATTTGACCATTATTTATAGAGGTACCATAATGAAACTTGACTTTTTAGTAGTCTCAACATGCATGTAAAATATTAGCCGATTTGAAAATTTTGAAATTTTCATGTCAAAATGGTTCATTGCCATAGGTGTTCCCTTTGGAAATTGAACATTTTCACAAAAAATTGAAACATTTCAAATTGACTAATATTTGGTGCATGTTCGGAATGACTCAAAATTGAAGTTTCACCATGTTAAGCATTTTAAATAATAGTCAAATGAAGTTAAAAAAACTATTTTGTTCAACACTAACATAACACCGAGTAAAAGTGATTTGAAAACTTCATTTGACCATTATTTATAGAGGTACCATAATGAAACTTGACTTTTTAGTAGTCTCAACATGCATGTAAAATATTAGCCGATTTGAAAATTTTGAAATTTTCATGTCAAAATGGTTCATTGCCATAGGTGTTCCCTTTGGAAATTGAACATTTTCACACAAAAATTGAAACATTTCAAATTGACTAATATTTGGGCATGTTCGGAATGACTAAAACATGAAGTTTCACCATGTTAAGCATTTTAAATAATAGTCAAATGAAGTTAAAAAAACTATTTTGTTCAACACTAACATAACACCGAGTAAAAGTGATTTGAAAACTTCATTTGACCATTATTTATAGAGGTACCATAATGAAACTTGACTTTTTAGTAGTCTCAAACATGCATGTAAAATATTAGCCGATTTGAAAATTTTGAAATTTTCATGTCAAAATGGTTCATTGCCATAGGTGTTCCCTTTGGAAATTGAACATTTTCACACAAAAATTGAAACATTTCAAATTGACTAATATTTGGCAGCATGTTCGAATGACTAAAACATGAAGTTTCACCATGTTAAGCATTTTAAATAATAGTCAAATGAAGTTAAAAAAACTATTTTGTTCAACACTAACATAACACCGAGTAAAAGTGATTTGAAAACTTCATTTGACCATTATTTATAGAGGTACCATAATGAAACTTGACTTTTTAGTAGTCTCAAACATGCATGTAAAATATTAGCCGATTTGAAAATTTTGAAATTTTCATGTCAAAATGGTTCATTGCCATAGGTGTTCCCTTTGGAAATTGAACATTTTCACACAAAAATTGAAACATTTCAAATTGACTAATATTTGGCGTGCATGTTCGAATGACTAAAACATGAAGTTTCACCATGTTAAGCATTTTAAATAATAGTCAAATGAAGTTAAAAAAACTATTTTGTTCAACACTAACATAACACCGAGTAAAAGTGATTTGAAAACTTCATTTGACCATTATTTATAGAGGTACCATAATGAAACTTGACTTTTTAGTAGTCTCAAACATGCATGTAAAATATTAGCCGATTTGAAAATTTTGAAATTTTCATGTCAAAATGGTTCATTGCCATAGGTGTTCCCTTTGGAAATTGAACATTTTCACACAAAAATTGAAACATTTCAAATTGACTAATATTTGGCATGTTCGAATGACTAAAACATGAAGTTTCACCATGTTAAGCATTTTAAATAATAGTCAAATGAAGTTAAAAAAACTATTTTGTTCAACACTAACATAACACCGAGTAAAAGTGATTTGAAACTTCATTTGACCATTATTTATAGAGGTACCATAATGAAACTTGACTTTTTAGTCTCCAACATGCATGTAAAATATTAGCCGATTTGAAAATTTTGAAATTTTCATGTCAAAATGGTTCATTGCCATAGGTGTTCCCTTTGGAAATTGTCCATTTTCACAAAAAATTGAAACATTTCAAATTGACTAATATTTGGTAGCATGTTCGAATGACTAAAAATTGAAGTTTCACCATGTTAAGCATTTTAAATAATAGTCAAATGAAGTTAAAAAAACTATTTTGTTCAACACTAACATAACACCGAGTAAAAGTGATTTGAAAACTTCATTTGACCATTATTTATAGAGGTACCATAATGAAACTTGACTTTTTAGTAGTCTCAAACATGCATGTAAAATATTAGCCGATTTGAAAATTTTGAAATTTTCATGTCAAAATGGTTCATTGCCATAGGTGTTCCCTTTGGAAATTGAACATTTTCACACAAAAATTGAAACATTTCAAATTGACTAATATTTGGCAGCATGTTCGGAATGACTAAAACATGAAGTTTCACCATGTTAAGCATTTTAAATAATAGTCAAATGAAGTTAAAAAAACTATTTTGTTCAACACTAACATAACACCGAGTAAAAGTGATTTGAAAACTTCATTTGACCATTATTTATAGAGGTACCATAATGAAACTTGACTTTTTAGTAGTCTCAAACATGCATGTAAAATATTAGCCGATTTGAAAATTTTGAAATTTTCATGTCAAAATGGTTCATTGCCATAGGTGTTCCCTTTGGAAATTGAACATTTTCACACAAAAATTGAAACATTTCAAATTGACTAATATTTGGCATGTTCGAAATGACTAAAACTTGAAGTTTCACCATGTTAAGCATTTTAAATAATAGTCAAATGAAGTTAAAAAACTATTTTGTTCAACACTAACATAACACCGAGTAAAAGTGATTTTTAACTTCATTTGACCATTATTTATAGAGGTACCATAATGAATCTTTACTTTTTAGTAGTCTCCAACATGCTTGTAAAATATTAGCCGATTTTAAATTTTCATGTCAAAATGGTTCATTGCCATAGGTTAATCCCTTTGGAAATTGTCCATTTTCACAAAAAATTGAAACATTTCAAATTGACTAATATTTGGAGCATGTTCGGAATGACTCAAAATTGAAGTTTCACCATGTTAAGCATTTTAAATAAAAGTCAAATGAAGTTAAAAAAACTATTTTGTTCAACACTAACATAACACCGAGTAAAAGTGATTTGAAAACTTCATTTGACCATTATTTATAGAGGTACCATAATGAAACTTGACTTTTTAGTCTCAAACATGCATGTAAAATATTAGCCGATTTGAAAATTTTGAAATTTTCATGTCAAAATGGTTCATTGCCATAGGTGTTCCCTTTGGAAATTGAACATTTTCACACAAAAATTGAAACATTTCAAATTGACTAATATTTGGCAGCATGTTCGAAATGACTAAAACATGAAGTTTCACCATGTTAAGCATTTTAAATAATAGTCAAATGAAGTTAAAAAAACTATTTTGTTCAACACTAACATAACACCGAGTAAAAGTGATTTGAAAACTTCATTTGACCATTATTTATAGAGGTACCATAATGAAACTTGACTTTTTAGTAGTCTCAAACATGCATGTAAAATATTAGCCGATTTGAAAATTTTGAAATTTTCATGTCAAAATGGTTCATTGCCATAGGTGTTCCCTTTGGAAATTGAACATTTTCACACAAAAATTGAAACATTTCAAATTGACTAATATTTGGCAGCATGTTCGAATGACTAAAACATGAAGTTTCACCATGTTAAGCATTTTAAATAATAGTCAAATGAAGTTAAAAAAACTATTTTGTTCAACACTAACATAACACCGAGTAAAAGTGATTTGAAAACTTCATTTGACCATTATTTATAGAGGTACCATAATGAAACTTGACTTTTTAGTAGTCTCAAACATGCATGTAAAATATTAGCCGATTTGAAAATTTTGAAATTTTCATGTCAAAATGGTTCATTGCCATAGGTGTTCCCTTTGGAAATTGAACATTTTCACACAAAAATTGAAACATTTCAAATTGACTAATATTTGGCATGTTCGAAATGACTAAAATTGAAGTTTCACCATGTTAAGCATTTTAAATAATAGTCAAATGAAGTTAAAAAAACTATTTTGTTCAACACTAACATAACACCGAGTAAAAGTGATTTTTAACTTCATTTGACCATTATTTATAGAGGTACCATAATGAAACTTGACTTTTAGTAGTCTCAACATGCATGTAAAATATTAGCCGATTTGAAAATTTTGAAATTTTCATGTCAAAATGGTTCATTGCCATAGGTGTTCCCTTTGGAAATTGAACATTTTCACAAAAAAATTGAAACATTTCAAATTGACTAATATTTGGCAGCATGTTCGGAATGACTAAAAATGAAGTTTCACCATGTTAAGCATTTTAAATAATAGTCAAATGAAGTTAAAAAAACTATTTTGTTCAACACTAACATAACACCGAGTAAAAGTGATTTGAAAACTTCATTTGACCATTATTTATAGAGGTACCATAATGAAACTTGACTTTTTAGTAGTCTCAAACATGCATGTAAAATATTAGCCGATTTGAAAATTTTGAAATTTTCATGTCAAAATGGTTCATTGCCATAGGTGTTCCCTTTGGAAATTGAACATTTTCACACAAAAATTGAAACATTTCAAATTGACTAATATTTGGCAGTGCATGTTCGAATGACTAAAACATGAAGTTTCACCATGTTAAGCATTTTAAATAATAGTCAAATGAAGTTAAAAAACTATTTTGTTCAACACTAACATAACACCGAGTAAAAGTGATTTGAAAACTTCATTTGACCATTATTTATAGAGGTACCATAATGAAACTTGACTTTTTAGTAGTCTCAAACATGCATGTAAAATATTAGCCGATTTGAAAATTTTGAAATTTTCATGTCAAAATGGTTCATTGCCATAGGTGTTCCCTTTGGAAATTGAACATTTTCACACAAAAATTGAAACATTTCAAATTGACTAATATTTGGCACGCATGTTCGGAATGACTAAAACATGAAGTTTCACCATGTTAAGCATTTTAAATAATAGTCAAATGAAGTTAAAAAAACTATTTTGTTCAACACTAACATAACACCGAGTAAAAGTGATTTGAAAACTTCATTTGACCATTATTTATAGAGGTACCATAATGAAACTTGACTTTTTAGTAGTCTCAAACATGCATGTAAAATATTAGCCGATTTGAAAATTTTGAAATTTTCATGTCAAAATGGTTCATTGCCATAGGTGTTCCCTTTGGAAATTGAACATTTTCACACAAAAATTGAAACATTTCAAATTGACTAATATTTGGCATGTTCGAAATGACTAAAACTTGAAGTTTCACCATGTTAAGCATTTTAAATAATAGTCAAATGAAGTTAAAAAAACTATTTTGTTCAACACTAACATAACACCGAGTAAAAGTGATTTTTAACTTCATTTGACCATTATTTATAGAGGTACCATAATGAAACTTGACTTTTTAGTAGTCTCCAACATGCATGTAAAATATTAGCCGATTTTAAATTTTCATGTCAAAATGGTTCATTGCCATAGGTTTCCCTTTGGAAATTGTCCATTTTCACAAAAAATGAAACATTTCAAATTGACTAATATTTGGTAGCATGTTCGGAATGACTCAAAATTGAAGTTTCACCATGTTAAGCATTTTAAATAAAAGTCAAATGAAGTTAAAAAAACTATTTTGTTCAACACTAACATAACACCGAGTAAAAGTGATTTGAAAACTTCATTTGACCATTATTTATAGAGGTACCATAATGAAACTTGACTTTTTAGTAGTCTCCAACATGCATGTAAAATATTAGCCGATTTGAAAATTTTGAAATTTTCATGTCAAAATGGTTCATTGCCATAGGTGTTCCCTTTGGAAATTGAACATTTTCACACAAAAATTGAAACATTTCAAATTGACTAATATTTGGGCATGTTCGAATGACTAAAACATGAAGTTTCACCATGTTAAGCATTTTAAATAATAGTCAAATGAAGTTAAAAAAACTATTTTGTTCAACACTAACATAACACCGAGTAAAAGTGATTTGAAAACTTCATTTGACCATTATTTATAGAGGTACCATAATGAAACTTGACTTTTTAGTAGTCTCAAACATGCATGTAAAATATTAGCCGATTTGAAAATTTTGAAATTTTCATGTCAAAATGGTTCATTGCCATAGGTGTTCCCTTTGGAAATTGAACATTTTCACACAAAAATTGAAACATTTCAAATTGACTAATATTTGTGCATGTTCGAAATGACTAAAACATGAAGTTTCACCATGTTAAGCATTTTAAATAATAGTCAAATGAAGTTAAAAAAACTATTTTGTTCAACACTAACATAACACCGAGTAAAAGTGATTTTTAACTTCATTTGACCATTATTTATAGAGGTACCATAATGAAACTTTACTTTTTAGTAGTCAACATGCTTGTAAAATATTAGCCGATTTTAAATTTTCATGTCAAAATGGTTCATTGCCATAGGTTAATCCCTTTGGAAATTGTCCATTTTCATAAAAAATGAAACATTTCAAATTGACTAATATTTGGTAGCATGTTCGAATGACTCAAAATTGAAGTTTCACCATGTTAAGCATTTTAAATAAAAGTCAAATGAAGTTAAAAAAACTATTTTGTTCAACACTAACATAACACCGAGTAAAAGTGATTTGAAAACTTCATTTGACCATTATTTATAGAGGTACCATAATGAAACTTGACTTTTTAGTAGTCTCAAACATGCATGTAAAATATTAGCCGATTTGAAAATTTTGAAATTTTCATGTCAAAATGGTTCATTGCCATAGGTGTTCCCTTTGGAAATTGAACATTTTCACACAAAAATTGAAACATTTCAAATTGACTAATATTTGGCATGTTCGAATGACTAAAACATGAAGTTTCACCATGTTAAGCATTTTAAATAATAGTCAAATGAAGTTAAAAAAACTATTTTGTTCAACACTAACATAACACCGAGTAAAAGTGATTTGAAAACTTCATTTGACCATTATTTATAGAGGTACCATAATGAAACTTGACTTTTTAGTAGTCTCAAACATGCATGTAAAATATTAGCCGATTTGAAAATTTTGAAATTTTCATGTCAAAATGGTTCATTGCCATAGGTGTTCCCTTTGGAAATTGAACATTTTCACACAAAAATTGAAACATTTCAAATTGACTAATATTTGGCATGTTCGAAATGACTAAAACATGAAGTTTCACCATGTTAAGCATTTTAAATAATAGTCAAATGAAGTTAAAAAAACTATTTTGTTCAACACTAACATAACACCGAGTAAAAGTGATTTGAAAACTTCATTTGACCATTATTTATAGAGGTACCATAATGAAACTTGACTTTTTAGTAGTCCAACATGCATGTAAAATATTAGCCGATTTGAAAATTTTGAAATTTTCATGTCAAAATGGTTCATTGCCATAGGTGTTCCCTTTGGAAATTGAACATTTTCACAAAAAATTGAAACATTTCAAATTGACTAATATTTGGCATGTTCGAATGACTAAAATTGAAGTTTCACCATGTTAAGCATTTTAAATAATAGTCAAATGAAGTTAAAAAAACTATTTTGTTCAACACTAACATAACACCGAGTAAAAGTGATTTGAAACTTCATTTGACCATTATTTATAGAGGTACCATAATGAAACTTGACTTTTTAGTCTCTCAAACATGCATGTAAAATATTAGCCGATTTGAAAATTTTGAAATTTTCATGTCAAAATGGTTTATTGCCATAGGTGTTCCCTTTTGAAATTGACCATTTTCACAAAAAATTGAAACATTTCAAATTGACTAATATTTGGCAGACATGTTCGGAATGACTAAAAATGAAGTTTCACCATGTTAAGCATTTTAAATAATAGTCAAATGAAGTTAAAAAAACTATTTTGTTCAACACTAACATAACACCGAGTAAAAGTGATTTGAAAACTTCATTTGACCATTATTTATAGAGGTACCATAATGAAACTTGACTTTTTAGTAGTCTCAAACATGCATGTAAAATATTAGCCGATTTGAAAATTTTGAAATTTTCATGTCAAAATGGTTCATTGCCATAGGTGTTCCCTTTGGAAATTGAACATTTTCACACAAAAATTGAAACATTTCAAATTGACTAATATTTGGTGCATGTTCGGAATGACTAAAACATGAAGTTTCACCATGTTAAGCATTTTAAATAATAGTCAAATGAAGTTAAAAAAACTATTTTGTTCAACACTAACATAACACCGAGTAAAAGTGATTTGAAAACTTCATTTGACCATTATTTATAGAGGTACCATAATGAAACTTGACTTTTTAGTAGTCTCAAACATGCATGTAAAATATTAGCCGATTTGAAAATTTTGAAATTTTCATGTCAAAATGGTTCATTGCCATAGGTGTTCCCTTTGGAAATTGAACATTTTCACACAAAAATTGAAACATTTCAAATTCACTAATATTTGGCACGCATGTTCGGAATGACTAAAACATGAAGTTTCACCATGTTAAGCATTTTAAATAATAGTCAAATGAAGTTAAAAAAACTATTTTGTTCAACACTAACATAACACCGAGTAAAAGTGATTTGAAAACTTCATTTGACCATTATTTATAGAGGTACCATAATGAAACTTGACTTTTTAGTAGTCTCAACATGCATGTAAAATATTAGCCGATTTGAAAATTTTGAAATTTTCATGTCAAAATGGTTCATTGCCATAGGTGTTCCCTTTGGAAATTGAACATTTTCACACAAAAATTGAAACATTTCAAATTGACTAATATTTGGCAGCATGTTCGAATGACTAAAATTGAAGTTTCACCATGTTAAGCATTTTAAATAATAGTCAAATGAAGTTAAAAAAACTATTTTGTTCAACACTAACATAACACCGAGTAAAAGTGATTTGAAACTTCATTTGACCATTATTTATAGAGGTACCATAATGAAACTTGACTTTTAGTAGTCTCCAACATGCATGTAAAATATTAGCCGATTTGAAAATTTTGAAATTTTCATGTCAAAATGGTTCATTGCCATAGGTGTTCCCTTTGGAAATTGTCCATTTTCACACAAAAATTGAAACATTTCAAATTGACTAATATTTGGGCATGTTCGGAATGACTAAAAATGAAGTTTCACCATGTTAAGCATTTTAAATAATAGTCAAATGAAGTTAAAAAAACTATTTTGTTCAACACTAACATAACACCGAGTAAAAGTGATTTGAAAACTTCATTTGACCATTATTTATAGAGGTACCATAATGAAACTTGACTTTTTAGTAGTCTCAAACATGCATGTAAAATATTAGCCGATTTGAAAATTTTGAAATTTTCATGTCAAAATGGTTCATTGCCATAGGTGTTCCCTTTGGAAATTGAACATTTTCACACAAAAATTGAAACATTTCAAATTGACTAATATTTGGCGTGCATGTTCGAAATGACTAAAACATGAAGTTTCACCATGTTAAGCATTTTAAATAATAGTCAAATGAAGTTAAAAAAACTATTTTGTTCAACACTAACATAACACCGAGTAAAAGTGATTTGAAAACTTCATTTGACCATTATTTATAGAGGTACCATAATGAAACTTGACTTTTTAGTAGTCTCAACATGCATGTAAAATATTAGCCGATTTGAAAATTTTGAAATTTTCATGTCAAAATGGTTCATTGCCATAGGTGTTCCCTTTGGAAATTGAACATTTTCACAAAAAAATTGAAACATTTCAAATTGACTAATATTTGGCAGCATGTTCGAATGACTAAAATTGAAGTTTCACCATGTTAAGCATTTTAAATAATAGTCAAATGAAGTTAAAAAAACTATTTTGTTCAACACTAACATAACACCGAGTAAAAGTGATTTGAAAACTTCATTTGACCATTATTTATAGAGGTACCATAATGAAACTTGACTTTTTAGTAGTCTCAAACATGCATGTAAAATATTAGCCGATTTGAAAATTTTGAAATTTTCATGTCAAAATGGTTCATTGCCATAGGTGTTCCCTTTGGAAATTGAACATTTTCACACAAAAATTGAAACATTTCAAATTGACTAATATTTGGCAGCATGTTCGGAATGACTAAAAATGAAGTTTCACCATGTTAAGCATTTTAAATAATAGTCAAATGAAGTTAAAAAAACTATTTTGTTCAACACTAACATAACACCGAGTAAAAGTGATTTGAAAACTTCATTTGACCATTATTTATAGAGGTACCATAATGAAACTTGACTTTTTAGTAGTCTCAAACATGCATGTAAAATATTAGCCGATTTGAAAATTTTGAAATTTTCATGTCAAAATGGTTCATTGCCATAGGTGTTCCCTTTGGAAATTGAACATTTTCACACAAAAATTGAAACATTTCAAATTGACTAATATTTGGCAGCATGTTCGAATGACTAAAACATGAAGTTTCACCATGTTAAGCATTTTAAATAATAGTCAAATGAAGTTAAAAAAACTATTTTGTTCAACACTAACATAACACCGAGTAAAAGTGATTTGAAAACTTCATTTGACCATTATTTATAGAGGTACCATAATGAAACTTGACTTTTTAGTAGTCTCAAACATGCATGTAAAATATTAGCCGATTTGAAAATTTTGAAATTTTCATGTCAAAATGGTTCATTGCCATAGGTGTTCCCTTTGGAAATTGAACATTTTCACACAAAAATTGAAACATTTCAAATTGACTAATATTTGGCAGCATGTTCGAAATGACTAAAACTTGAAGTTTCACCATGTTAAGCATTTTAAATAATATTCAAATGAAGTTAAAAAACTATTTTGTTCAACACTAACATAACATCGAGTAAAAGTGATTTTTAACTTCATTTGACCATTATTTAAAGAGGTACCATAATGAATCTTTACTTTTTAGTCTCCAACATGCTTGTAAAATATTAGCCGATTTTAAATTTTCATGTCAAAATGGTTCATTGTAATAGGTTAATCCCTTTGGAAATTGTCCATTTTCATAAAAAAATAGAAACATTTCAAATTGACTAATATTTGGTAGGCATGCTCGAATGACTCAAAATTGAAGTTTCACCATGTTAAGCATTTTAAATAAAAGTCAAATGAAGTTAAAAAAACTATTTTGTTCAACACTAACATAACACCGAGTAAAAGTGATTTGAAAACTTCATTTGACCATTATTTATAGAGGTACCATAATGAAACTTGACTTTTTAGTAGTCTCAAACATGCATGTAAAATATTAGCCGATTTGAAAATTTTGAAATTTTCATGTCAAAATGGTTCATTGCCATAGGTGTTCCCTTTGGAAATTGAACATTTTCACACAAAAATTGAAACATTTCAAATTGACTAATATTTGGCACGCATGTTCGGAATGACTAAAACATGAAGTTTCACCATGTTAAGCATTTTAAATAATAGTCAAATGAAGTTAAAAAAACTATTTTGTTCAACACTAACATAACACCGAGTAAAAGTGATTTGAAAACTTCATTTGACCATTATTTATAGAGGTACCATAATGAAACTTGACTTTTTAGTAGTCTCAAACATGCATGTAAAATATTAGCCGATTTGAAAATTTTGAAATTTTCATGTCAAAATGGTTCATTGCCATAGGTGTTCCCTTTGGAAATTGAACATTTTCACACAAAAATTGAAACATTTCAAATTGACTAATATTTGGCGCATGTTCGGAATGACTAAAACATGAAGTTTCACCATGTTAAGCATTTTAAATAATAGTCAAATGAAGTTAAAAAAACTATTTTGTTCAACACTAACATAACACCGAGTAAAAGTGATTTGAAAACTTCATTTGACCATTATTTATAGAGGTACCATAATGAAACTTGACTTTTTAGTAGTCTCAAACATGCATGTAAAATATTAGCCGATTTGAAAATTTTGAAATTTTCATGTCAAAATGGTTCATTGCCATAGGTGTTCCCTTTGGAAATTGAACATTTTCACACGAAAATTGAAACATTTCAAATTGACTAATATTTGGCAGCATGTTCGAAATGACTAAAACTTGAAGTTTCACCATGTTAAGCATTTTAAATAATAGTCAAATGAAGTTAAAAAAACTATTTTGTTCAACACTAACATAACACCGAGTAAAAGTGATTTTTAACTTCATTTGACCATTATTTAAAGAGGTACCATAATGAATCTTTACTTTTTAGTAGTCCAACATGCTTGTAAAATATTAGCCGATTTTAAATTTTCATGTCAAAATGGTTCATTGCCATAGGTTAATCCCTTTGGAAATTGTCCATTTTCACAAAAAATAGAAACATTTCAAATTGACTAATATTTGGTAGCATGCTCGAATGACTCAAAATTGAAGTTTCACCATGTTAAGCATTTTAAATAAAAGTCAAATGAAGTTAAAAAAACTATTTTGTTCAACACTAACATAACACCGAGTAAAAGTGATTTGAAAACTTCATTTGACCATTATTTATAGAGGTACCATAATGAAACTTGACTTTTTAGTAGTCTCAAACATGCATGTAAAATATTAGCCGATTTGAAAATTTTGAAATTTTCATGTCAAAATGGTTCATTGCCATAGGTGTTCCCTTTGGAAATTGAACATTTTCACACAAAAATTGAAACATTTCAAATTGACTAATATTTGGGCATGTTCGAATGACTAAAACATGAAGTTTCACCATGTTAAGCATTTTAAATAATAGTCAAATGAAGTTAAAAAAACTATTTTGTTCAACACTAACATAACACCGAGTAAAAGTGATTTGAAAACTTCATTTGACCATTATTTATAGAGGTACCATAATGAAACTTGACTTTTTAGTAGTCTCAAACATGCATGTAAAATATTAGCCGATTTGAAAATTTTGAAATTTTCATGTCAAAATGGTTCATTGCCATAGGTGTTCCCTTTGGAAATTGAACATTTTCACACGAAAATTGAAACATTTCAAATTGACTAATATTTGGCAGCATGTTCGAAATGACTAAAACGAAGTTTCACCATGTTAAGCATTTTAAATAATATTCAAATGAAGTTAAAAAAACTATTTTGTTCAACACTAACATAACACCGAGTAAAAGTGATTTTTAACTTCATTTGACCATTATTTATAGAGGTACCATAATGAATCTTTACTTTTTAGTAGTCTCAACATGCTTGTAAAATATTAGCCGATTTTAAATTTTCATGTCAAAATGGTTCATTGTAATAGGTTAATCCCTTTGGAAATTGTCCATTTTCATAAAAAAATAGAAACATTTCAAATTGACTAATATTTGGTAGGCATGCTCGGAATGACTCAAAATTGAAGTTTCACCATGTTAAGCATTTTAAATAAAAGTCAAATGAAGTTAAAAAAACTATTTTGTTCAACACTAACATAACACCGAGTAAAAGTGATTTGAAAACTTCATTTGACCATTATTTATAGAGGTACCATAATGAAACTTGACTTTTTAGTAGTCTCAAACATGCATGTAAAATATTAGCCGATTTGAAAATTTTGAAATTTTCATGTCAAAATGGTTCATTGCCATAGGTGTTCCCTTTGGAAATTGACATTTTCACACAAAAATTGAAACATTTCAAATTGACTAATATTTGGCAGGCATGTTCGAATGACTAAAACATGAAGTTTCACCATGTTAAGCATTTTAAATAATAGTCAAATGAAGTTAAAAAACTATTTTGTTCAACACTAACATAACACCGAGTAAAAGTGATTTGAAAACTTCATTTGACCATTATTTATAGAGGTACCATAATGAAACTTGACTTTTTAGTAGTCTCAAACATGCATGTAAAATATTAGCCGATTTGAAAATTTTGAAACTTTCTTTGTCAAAATGGTTCATTGCCATAGGTGTTCCCCTTTGAATTTGAACATTTTCACACAAAAATTGAAACATTTCAAATTGACTAATATTTGGCAGCATGTTCGGAATGACTAAAACATGAAGTTTCACCATAAAGAGCATTTTAAATAATAGTCAAATGAAGTTAAAAAAACTATTTTGTTCAACACTAACATAACACCGAGTAAAAGTGATTTGAAAACTTCATTCGAATTTCATTATTTATTGTGGAAAATTACACGAAATAAGACTTTTTAGTAAATTCTCAAACACGCATGTAAAATATTAGCCGATTTAAAAATTTTGAAATTTTCATGTCAAAATGGTTCATTGCCATAGGTGTTCTATTTTTAAATTGAACATTTTCACACAAAAATTGAAACATTTCAAATTGACTAATATTTGGCAGGCATGTTCGAAATGACTAAAATCCCAAGTTTCACTATGTTAAGCATTTTAAATAATAGTCAAATGAAGTTAAAAAACTATTTTGTTCAACACTAACATAACATCGAGTAAAAGTGATTTTTAACTTCATTTGACCATTATTTAAAGAGGTACCATAATGAATCTTTACTTTTTAGTAGTCTCAACATGCTTGTAAAATATTAGCCGATTTTAAATTTTCATGTCAAAATGGTTCATTGCCATAGGTTAATCCCTTTGGAAATTGTCCATTTTCATAAAAAATAGAAACATTTCAAATTGACTAATATTTGGTAGGCATGCGGAATGACTCAAAATTGAAGTTTCACCATGTTAAGCATTTTAAATAAAAGTCAAATGAAGTTAAAAAAACTATTTTGTTCAACACTAACATAACACCGAGTAAAAGTGATTTGAAAACTTCATTTGACCATTATTTATAGAGGTACCATAATGAAACTTGACTTTTTAGTAGTCTCAAACATGCATGTAAAATATTAGCCGATTTGAAAATTTTGAAATTTTCATGTCAAAATGGTTCATTGCCATAGGTGTTCCCTTTGGAAATTGAACATTTTCACACAAAAATTGAAACATTTCAAATTGACTAATATTTGGCGAGCATGTTCGGAATGACTAAAACATGAAGTTTCACCATGTTAAGCATTTTAAATAATAGTCAAATGAAGTTAAAAAAACTATTTTGTTCAACACTAACATAACACCGAGTAAAAGTGATTTGAAAACTTCATTTGACCATTATTTATAGAGGTACCATAATGAAACTTGACTTTTTAGTAGTCTCAAACATGCATGTAAAATATTAGCCGATTTGAAAATTTTGAAATTTTCATGTCAAAATGGTTCATTGCCATAGGTGTTCCCTTTGGAAATTGAACATTTTCACACAAAAATTGAAACATTTCAAATTGACTAATATTTGGCAGCATGTTCGAATGACTAAAACATGAAGTTTCACCATGTTAAGCATTTTAAATAATAGTCAAATGAAGTTAAAAAAACTATTTTGTTCAACACTAACATAACACCGAGTAAAAGTGATTTGAAAACTTCATTTGACCATTATTTATAGAGGTACCATAATGAAACTTGACTTTTTAGTAGTCTCAAACATGCATGTAAAATATTAGCCGATTTGAAAATTTTGAAATTTTCATGTCAAAATGGTTCATTGCCATAGGTGTTCTATTTGGAAATTGAACATTTTCACACGAAAATTGAAACATTTCAAATTGACTAATATTTGGCGGCATGTTCGAAATGACTAAAACTTGAAGTTTCACCATGTTAAGCATTTTAAATAATATTCAAATGAAGTTAAAAAAACTATTTTGTTCAACACTAACATAACATCGAGTAAAAGTGATTTTTAACTTCATTTGACCATTATTTAAAGAGGTACCATAATGAATCTTTACTTTTTAGTAGTCTCAACATGCTTGTAAAATATTAGCCGATTTTAAATTTTCATGTCAAAATGGTTCATTGTAATAGGTTAATCCCTTTGGAAATTGTCCATTTTCATAAAAAATAGAAACATTAAAAATTGACTAATATTTGGTAGGCATGCTCGGAATGACTCAAAATTGAAGTTTCACCATGTTAAGCATTTTAAATAAAAGTCAAATGAAGTTAAAAAAACTATTTTGTTCAACACTAACATAACACCGAGTAAAAGTGATTTGAAAACTTCATTTGACCATTATTTATAGAGGTACCATAATGAAACTTGACTTTTTAGTAGTCTCAAACATGCATGTAAAATATTAGCCGATTTGAAAATTTTGAAACTTTCATGTCAAAATGGTTCATTGCCATAGGTGTTCCCTTTGGAAATTGACATTTTCACACAAAAATTGAAACATTTCAAATTGACTAATATTTGGCGAGCATGTTCGGAATGACTAAAACATGAAGTTTCACCATGTTAAGCATTTTAAATAATAGTCAAATGAAGTTAAAAAAACTATTTTGTTCAACACTAACATAACACCGAGTAAAAGTGATTTGAAAACTTCATTTGACCATTATTTATAGAGGTACCATAATGAAACTTGACTTTTTAGTAGTCTCAAACATGCATGTAAAATATTAGCCGATTTGAAAATTTTGAAATTTTCATGTCAAAATGGTTCATTGCCATAGGTGTTCTATTTGGAAATTGAACATTTTCACACGAAAATTGAAACATTTCAAATTGACTAATATTTGGCAGCATGTTCGAAATGACTAAAACTGAAGTTTCACCATGTTAAGCATTTTAAATAATATTCAAATGAAGTTCAAAAAACTATTTTGTTCAACACTAACATAACATCGAGTAAAAGTGATTTTTAACTTCATTTGACCATTATTTAAAGAGGTACTAATGAATCTTTACTTTTTAGTAGTCTCAACATGCTTGTAAAATATTAGCCGATTTTAAATTTTCATGTCAAAATGGTTCATTGTAATAGGTTAATCCCTTTGGAAATTGTCCATTTTCATAAAAAAATAGAAACATTTCAAATTGACTAATATTTGGTAGGCATGCTCGGAATGACTCAAAATTGAAGTTTCACCATGTTAAGCATTTTAAATAAAAGTCAAATGAAGTTAAAAAAACTATTTTGTTCAACACTAACATAACACCGAGTAAAAGTGATTTGAAAACTTCATTTGACCATTATTTATAGAGGTACCATAATGAAACTTGACTTTTTAGTAGTCTCAAACATGCATGTAAAATATTAGCCGATTTGAAAATTTTGAAACTTTCATGTCAAAATGGTTCATTGCCATAGGTGTTCCCTTTGGAAATTGACATTTTCACACAAAAATTGAAACATTTCAAATTGACTAATATTTGGCGAGCATGTTCGGAATGACTAAAACATGAAGTTTCACCATGTTAAGCATTTTAAATAATATTGAAATGCTTTTCAAAAAACTATTTTGTTCAACACTAACATAACACCGAGTAAAAGTGATTTGAAAACTTCATTTGACCATTATTTATAGAGGTACCATAATGAAACTTGACTTTTTTAGTAGTACCGAACATGTATGTAAAATGTGGGTCGATTTGAAAATTTTGAAATTTTCATGTCCAAAATGGTTCATTGCCATAGGTGTTCTATTTGGAAATTGAACATTTTCACACGAAAATTGAAACATTTCAAATTGACTAATATTTAAGCGACGAAGTTCGAAATGACTAAAACTTGAAGTTTCAGCATGTTAAGCATTTTAAATAATATTCAAATGAAGTTCAAAAAACTATTTTGTTCAACACTAACATAACATCGAGTAAAAGTGATTTTTAACTTCATTTGACCATTATTTAAAGAGGTACCATAATGAATCTTTACTTTTTAGTAGTCTCAACATGCTTGTAAAATATTAGTCGATTTTAAATTTTCATGTCAAAATGGTTCATTGTAATAGGTTAATCCCTTTGGAAATTGTCCATTTTCATAAAAAATAGAAACATTTCAAATTGACTAATATTTGGTAGGCATGCTCGGAATGACTCAAAATTGAAGTTTCACCATGTTAAGCATTTTAAATAAAAGTCAAATGAAGTTAAAAAAACTATTTTGTTCAACACTAACATAACACCGAGTAAAAGTGATTTGAAAACTTCATTTGACCATTATTTATAGAGGTACCATAATGAAACTTGACTTTTTAGTAGTCTCAAACATGCATGTAAAATATTAGCCGATTTGAAAATTTTGAAATTTTCATGTCAAAATGGTTCATTGCCATAGGTGTTCCCTTTGGAAATTGAACATTTTCACACAAAAATTGAAACATTTCAAATTGACTAATATTTGGCAAGCATGTTCGGAATGACTAAAACATGAAGTTTCACCATGTTAAGCATTTTAAATAATAGTCAAATGAAGTTAAAAAAACTATTTTGTTCAACACTAACATAACACCGAGTAAAAGTGATTTGAAAACTTCATTTGACCATTATTTATAGAGGTACCATAATGAAACTTGACTTTTTAGTAGTCTCAAACATGCATGTAAAATATTAGCCGATTTGAAAATTTTGAAATTTTCATGTCAAAATGGTTCATTGCCATAGGTGTTCCCTTTGGAAATTGAACATTTTCACACAAAAATTGAAACATTTCAAATTGACTAATATTTGGCGAGCATGTTCGGAATGACTAAAACATGAAGTTTCACCATGTTAAGCATTTTAAATAATATTCAAATGAAGTTCAAAAAACTATTTTGTTCAACACTAACATAACATCGAGTAAAAGTGATTTTTAACTTCATTTGACCATTATTTAAAGAGGTACCATAATGAAACTTTACTTTTTAGTAGTCTCAACATGCTTGTAAAATATTAGCCGATTTTAAATTTTCATGTCAAAATGGTTCATTGTAATAGGTTAATCCCTTTGGAAATTGTCCATTTTCATAAAAAATAGAAACATTTCAAATTGACTAATATTTGGCAGGCATGCTCGGAATGACTCAAAATTGAAGTTTCACCATGTTAAGCATTTTAAATAAAAGTCAAATGAAGTTAAAAAAACTATTTTGTTCAACACTAACATAACACCGAGTAAAAGTGATTTGAAAACTTCATTTGACCATTATTTATAGAGGTACCATAATGAAACTTGACTTTTTAGTAGTCTCAAACATGCATGTAAAATATTAGCCGATTTGAAAATTTTGAAATTTTCATGTCAAAATGGTTCATTGCCATAGGTGTTCCCTTTGGAAATTGAACATTTTCACACAAAAATTGAAACATTTCAAATTGACTAATATTTGGCGGCATGTTCGGAATGACTAAAACATGAAGTTTCACCATGTTAAGCATTTTAAATAATAGTCAAATGAAGTTAAAAAACTATTTTGTTCAACACTAACATAACACCGAGTAAAAGTGATTTGAAAACTTCATTTGACCATTATTTATAGAGGTACCATAATGAAACTTGACTTTTTAGTAGTCTCAAACATGCATGTAAAATATTAGCCGATTTGAAAATTTTGAAATTTTCATGTCAAAATGGTTCATTGCCATAGGTGTTCCCTTTGGAAATTGACATTTTCACACAAAAATTGAAACATTTCAAATTGACTAATATTTGGAAAGCATGTTCGGAATGACTAAAACATGAAGTTTCACCATGTTAAGCATTTTAAATAATAGTCAAATGAAGTTAAAAAAACTATTTTGTTCAACACTAACATAACACCGAGTAAAAGTGATTTGAAAACTTCATTTGACCATTATTTATAGAGGTACCATAATGAAACTTGACTTTTTAGTAGTCTCAAACATGCATGTAAAATATTAGCCGATTTGAAAATTTTGAAATTTTCATGTCAAAATGGTTCATTGCCATAGGTGTTCCCTTTGGAAATTGAACATTTTCACACAAAAATTGAAACATTTCAAATTGACTAATATTTGGCAGCATGTTCGGAATGACTAAAACATGAAGTTTCACCATGTTAAGCATTTTAAATAATAGTCAAATGAAGTTAAAAAAACTATTTTGTTCAACACTAACATAACACCGAGTAAAAGTGATTTGAAAACTTCATTTGACCATTATTTATAGAGGTACCATAATGAAACTTGACTTTTTAGTAGTCTCAAACATGCATGTAAAATATTAGCCGATTTGAAAATTTTGAAATTTTCATGTCAAAATGGTTCATTGCCATAGGTGTTCCCTTTGGAAATTGAACATTTTCACACAAAAATTGAAACATTTCAAATTGACTAATATTTGGCGAGCATGTTCGGAATGACTAAAACATGAAGTTTCACCATGTTAAGCATTTTAAATAATAGTCAAATGAAGTTCAAAAAACTATTTTGTTCAACACTAACATAACATCGAGTAAAAGTGATTTTTAACTTCATTTGACCATTATTTAAAGAGGTACCATAATGAAACTTGACTTTTTAGTAGTCTCAACATGCTTGTAAAATATTAGCCGATTTTTAAATTTTCATGTCAAAATGGTTCATTGCCATAGGTTAATCCCTTTGGAAATTGTCCATTTTCATAAAAAATTGAAACATTTCAAATTGACTAATATTTGGCAGGCATGCTCGGAATGACTCAAAATTGAAGTTTCACCATGTTAAGCATTTTAAATAAAAGTCAAATGAAGTTAAAAAAACTATTTTGTTCAACACTAACATAACACCGAGTAAAAGTGATTTGAAAACTTCATTTGACCATTATTTATAGAGGTACCATAATGAAACTTGACTTTTTAGTAGTCTCAAACATGCATGTAAAATATTAGCCGATTTGAAAATTTTGAAATTTTCATGTCAAAATGGTTCATTGCCATAGGTGTTCCCTTTGGAAATTGAACATTTTCACACAAAAATTGAAACATTTCAAATTGACTAATATTTGGTAGGCATGTTCGAATGACTAAAACATGAAGTTTCACCATGTTAAGCATTTTAAATAATAGTCAAATGAAGTTCAAAAACTATTTTGTTCAACACTAACATAACATCGAGTAAAAGTGATTTTTAACTTCATTTGACCATTATTTAAAGAGGTACCATAATGAATCTTTACTTTTTAGTAGTCTCAACATGCTTGTAAAATATTAGCCGATTTTAAATTTTCATGTCAAAATGGTTCATTGCCATAGGTTAATCCCTTTGGAAATTGTCCATTTTCACAAAAAATAAACATTTCAAATTGACTAATATTTGGTAGGCATGTTCGGAATGACTCAAAATTGAAGTTTCACCATGTTAAGCATTTTAAATAAAGTCAAATGAAGTTAAAAAAACTATTTTGTTCAACACTAACATAACACCGAGTAAAAGTGATTTGAAAACTTCATTTGACCATTATTTATAGAGGTACCATAATGAAACTTGACTTTTTAGTAGTCTCAAACATGCATGTAAAATATTAGCCGATTTGAAAATTTTGAAATTTTCATGTCAAAATGGTTCATTGCCATAGGTGTTTCCTTTGGAAATTGAACATTTTCACACAAAAATTGAAACATTTCAAATTGACTAATATTTGGCAAGCATGTTCGGAATGACTAAAACATGAAGTTTCACCATGTTAAGCATTTTAAATAATAGTCAAATGAAGTTAAAAAAACTATTTTGTTCAACACTAACATAACACCGAGTAAAAGTGATTTGAAAACTTCATTTGACCATTATTTATAGAGGTACCATAATGAAACTTGACTTTTTAGTAGTCTCAAACATGCATGTAAAATATTAGCCGATTTGAAAATTTTGAAATTTTCATGTCAAAATGGTTCATTGCCATAGGTGTTCCCTTTGGAAATTGAACATTTTCACACAAAAATTGAAACATTTCAAATTGACTAATATTTGGCGAGCATGTTCGGAATGACTAAAACATGAAGTTTCACCATGTTAAGCATTTTAAATAATAGTCAAATGAAGTTCAAAAAACTATTTTGTTCAACACTAACATAACATCGAGTAAAAGTGATTTTTAACTTCATTTGACCATTATTTAAAGAGGTACCATAATGAATCTTTTTAGTAGTCTCAACATGCTTGTAAAATATTAGCCGATTTTAAATTTTCATGTCAAAATGGTTCATTGTAATAGGTTAATCCCTTTGGAAATTGTCCATTTTCACAAAAAATAGAAACATTTCAAATTGACTAATATTTGGTAGGCATGTTCGGAATGACTCAAAATTGAAGTTTCACCATGTTAAGCATTTTAAATAAAAGTCAAATGAAGTTAAAAAAACTATTTTGTTCAACACTAACATAACACCGAGTAAAAGTGATTTGAAAACTTCATTTGACCATTATTTATAGAGGTACCATAATGAAACTTGACTTTTTAGTAGTCTCAAACATGCATGTAAAATATTAGCCGATTTGAAAATTTTGAAATTTTCATGTCAAAATGGTTCATTGCCATAGGTGTTCCCTTTGGAAATTGAACATTTTCACACAAAAATTGAAACATTTCAAATTGACTAATATTTGGCGAGCATGTTCGGAATGACTAAAACATGAAGTTTCACCATGTTAAGCATTTTAAATAATAGTCAAATGAAGTTAAAAAACTATTTTGTTCAACACTAACATAACACCGAGTAAAAGTGATTTGAAAACTTCATTTGACCATTATTTATAGAGGTACCATAATGAAACTTGACTTTTTAGTAGTCTCAAACATGCATGTAAAATATTAGCCGATTTGAAAATTTTGAAATTTTCATGTCAAAATGGTTCATTGCCATAGGTGTTTCCTTTGGAAATTGAACATTTTCACACAAAAATTGAAACATTTCAAATTGACTAATATTTGGAAGCATGTTCGGAATGACTAAAACATGAAGTTTCACCATGTTAAGCATTTTAAATAATAGTCAAATGAAGTTAAAAAAACTATTTTGTTCAACACTAACATAACACCGAGTAAAAGTGATTTGAAAACTTCATTTGACCATTATTTATAGAGGTACCATAATGAAACTTGACTTTTTAGTAGTCTCAAACATGCATGTAAAATATTAGCCGATTTGAAAATTTTGAAATTTTCATGTCAAAATGGTTCATTGCCATAGGTGTTCCCTTTGGAAATTGAACATTTTCACACAAAAATTGAAACATTTCAAATTGACTAATATTTGGAAGCATGTTCGGAATGACTAAAACATGAAGTTTCACCATGTTAAGCATTTTAAATAATAGTCAAATGAAGTTAAAAAAACTATTTTGTTCAACACTAACATAACACCGAGTAAAAGTGATTTGAAAACTTCATTTGACCATTATTTATAGAGGTACCATAATGAAACTTGACTTTTTAGTAGTCTCAAACATGCATGTAAAATATTAGCCGATTTGAAAATTTTGAAATTTTCATGTCAAAATGGTTCATTGCCATAGGTGTTCCCTTTGGAAATTGAACATTTTCACACAAAAATTGAAACATTTCAAATTGACTAATATTTGGCAGCATGTTCGAATGACTAAAACATGAAGTTTCACCATGTTAAGCATTTTAAATAATAGTCAAATGAAGTTCAAAAACTATTTTGTTCAACACTAACATAACATCGAGTAAAAGTGATTTTTAACTTCATTTGACCATTATTTAAAGAGGTACCATAATGAAACTTTACTTTTTAGTCTCTCAACATGCATGTAAAATATTAGCCGATTTTAAATTTTCATGTCAAAATGGTTCATTGTAATAGGTTAATCCCTTTGGAAATTGTCCATTTTCACAAAAAATTGAAACATTTCAAATTGACTAATATTTGGGAGGCATGTTCGGAATGACTCAAAATTGAAGTTTCACCATGTTAAGCATTTTAAATAAAGTCAAATGAAGTTAAAAAAACTATTTTGTTCAACACTAACATAACACCGAGTAAAAGTGATTTGAAAACTTCATTTGACCATTATTTATAGAGGTACCATAATGAAACTTGACTTTTTAGTAGTCTCAAACATGCATGTAAAATATTAGCCGATTTGAAAATTTTGAAATTTTCATGTCAAAATGGTTCATTGCCATAGGTGTTCCCTTTGGAAATTGAACATTTTCACACAAAAATTGAAACATTTCAAATTGACTAATATTTGGCATGTTCGAATGACTAAAACATGAAGTTTCACCATGTTAAGCATTTTAAATAATAGTCAAATGAAGTTCAAAAAACTATTTTGTTCAACACTAACATAACATCGAGTAAAAGTGATTTTTAACTTCATTTGACCATTATTTAAAGAGGTACCATAATGAAACTTGACTTTTTAGTAGTCAAACATGCATGTAAAATATTAGCCGATTTTAAATTTTCATGTCAAAATGGTTCATTGTAATAGGTTAATCCCTTTGGAAATTGTCCATTTTCATAAAAAAATAGAAACATTTCAAATTGACTAATATTTGGCAGGCATGGTCAGAATGACTCAAAATTGAAGTTTCACCATGTTAAGCATTTTAAATAATAGTCAAATGAAGTTAAAAAAACTATTTTGTTCAACACTAACATAACACCGAGTAAAAGTGATTTGAAAACTTCATTTGACCATTATTTATAGAGGTACCATAATGAAACTTGACTTTTTAGTAGTCTCAAACATGCATGTAAAATATTAGCCGATTTGAAAATTTTGAAATTTTCATGTCAAAATGGTTCATTGCCATAGGTGTTCCCTTTGGAAATTGAACATTTTCACACAAAAATTGAAACATTTCAAATTGACTAATATTTGGCAAGCATGTTCGGAATGACTAAAACATGAAGTTTCACCATGTTAAGCATTTTAAATAATAGTCAAATGAAGTTAAAAAAACTATTTTGTTCAACACTAACATAACACCGAGTAAAAGTGATTTGAAAACTTCATTTGACCATTATTTATAGAGGTACCATAATGAAACTTGACTTTTTAGTAGTCTCAAACATGCATGTAAAATATTAGCCGATTTGAAAATTTTGAAATTTTCATGTCAAAATGGTTCATTGCCATAGGTGTTCCCTTTGGAAATTGAACATTTTCACACAAAAATTGAAACATTTCAAATTGACTAATATTTGGCGATGCATGTTCGGAATGACTAAAACATGAAGTTTCACCATGTTAAGCATTTTAAATAATATTCAAATGAAGTTCAAAAACTATTTTGTTCAACACTAACATAACATCGAGTAAAAGTGATTTTTAACTTCATTTGACCATTATTTAAAGAGGTACCATAATGAATCTTTACTTTTTAGTAGTCTCAACATGCTTGTAAAATATTAGCCGATTTTAAATTTTCATGTCAAAATGGTTCATTGTAATAGGTTAATCCCTTTGGAAATTGTCCATTTTCATAAAAAATAGAAACATTTCAAATTGACTAATATTTGGGAGGCATGTCGGAATGACTCAAAATTGAAGTTTCACCATGTTAAGCATTTTAAATAAAAGTCAAATGAAGTTAAAAAACTATTTTGTTCAACACTAACATAACACCGAGTAAAAGTGATTTGAAAACTTCATTTGACCATTATTTATAGAGGTACCATAATGAAACTTGACTTTTTAGTAGTCTCAAACATGCATGTAAAATATTAGCCGATTTGAAAATTTTGAAATTTTCATGTCAAAATGGTTCATTGCCATAGGTGTTCCCTTTGGAAATTGAACATTTTCACACAAAAATTGAAACATTTCAAATTGACTAATATTTGGCGAGCATGTTCGAATGACTAAAACATGAAGTTTCACCATGTTAAGCATTTTAAATAATATTCAAATGAAGTTCAAAAACTATTTTGTTCAACACTAACATAACATCGAGTAAAAGTGATTTTTAACTTCATTTGACCATTATTTAAAGAGGTACCATAATGAAACTTGACTTTTTAGTAGTCTCAACATGCTTGTAAAATATTAGCCGATTTTAAATTTTCATGTCAAAATGGTTCATTGCCATAGGTTAATCCCTTTGGAAATTGTCCATTTTCACAAAAAAATAGAAACATTTCAAATTGACTAATATTTGGTAGGCATGTTCGGAATGACTCAAAATTGAAGTTTCACCATGTTAAGCATTTTAAATAAAAGTCAAATGAAGTTAAAAAAACTATTTTGTTCAACACTAACATAACACCGAGTAAAAGTGATTTGAAAACTTCATTTGACCATTATTTATAGAGGTACCATAATGAAACTTGACTTTTTAGTAGTCTCAAACATGCATGTAAAATATTAGCCGATTTGAAAATTTTGAAATTTTCATGTCAAAATGGTTCATTGCCATAGGTGTTCTATTTGGAAATTGAACATTTTCACACAAAAATTGAAACATTTCAAATTGACTAATATTTGGCGCATGTTCGAAATGACTAAAACTTGAAGTTTCACCATGTTAAGCATTTTAAATAATAGTCAAATGAAGTTAAAAAAACTATTTTGTTCAACACTAACATAACATCGAGTAAAAGTGATTTTTAACTTCATTTGACCATTATTTAAAGAGGTACCATAATGAATCTTTACTTTTTAGTAGTCTCAACATGCTTGTAAAATATTAGCCGATTTTAAATTTTCATGTCAAAATGGTTCATTGCCATAGGTTAATCCCTTTGGAAATTGTCCATTTTCATAAAAAAATAGAAACATTTCAAATTGACTAATATTTGGTAGGCATGTTCGAATGACTCAAAATTGAAGTTTCACCATGTTAAGCATTTTAAATAAAAGTCAAATGAAGTTAAAAAAACTATTTTGTTCAACACTAACATAACACCGAGTAAAAGTGATTTGAAAACTTCATTTGACCATTATTTATAGAGGTACCATAATGAAACTTGACTTTTTAGTAGTCTCAAACATGCATGTAAAATATTAGCCGATTTGAAAATTTTGAAATTTTCATGTCAAAATGGTTCATTGCCATAGGTGTTCCCTTTGGAAATTGAACATTTTCACACAAAAATTGAAACATTTCAAATTGACTAATATTTGGCAGCATGTTCGGAATGACTAAAACTTGAAGTTTCACCATGTTAAGCATTTTAAATAATATTCAAATGAAGTTCAAAAACTATTTTGTTCAACACTAACATAACATCGAGTAAAAGTGATTTTTAACTTCATTTGACCATTATTTAAAGAGGTACCATAATGAAACTTTACTTTTTAGTAGTCTCAACATGCTTGTAAAATATTAGCCGATTTTAAATTTTCATGTCAAAATGGTTCATTGTAATAGGTTAATCCCTTTGGAAATTGTCCATTTTCATAAAAAAATGAAACATTTCAAATTGACTAATATTTGGTAGGCATGTTCGGAATGACTCAAAATTGAAGTTTCACCATGTTAAGCATTTTAAATAAAAGTCAAATGAAGTTAAAAAAACTATTTTGTTCAACACTAACATAACACCGAGTAAAAGTGATTTGAAAACTTCATTTGACCATTATTTATAGAGGTACCATAATGAAACTTGACTTTTTAGTAGTCTCAAACATGCATGTAAAATATTAGCCGATTTGAAAATTTTGAAATTTTCATGTCAAAATGGTTCATTGCCATAGGTGTTCCCTTTGGAAATTGAACATTTTCACACAAAAATTGAAACATTTCAAATTGACTAATATTTGGCAGCATGTTCGAATGACTAAAACATGAAGTTTCACCATGTTAAGCATTTTAAATAATAGTCAAATGAAGTTAAAAAAACTATTTTGTTCAACACTAACATAACACCGAGTAAAAGTGATTTGAAAACTTCATTTGACCATTATTTATAGAGGTACCATAATGAAACTTGACTTTTTAGTAGTCTCAAACATGCATGTAAAATATTAGCCGATTTGAAAATTTTGAAATTTTCATGTCAAAATGGTTCATTGCCATAGGTGTTCCCTTTGGAAATTGAACATTTTCACACAAAAATTGAAACATTTCAAATTGACTAATATTTGGAGCATGTTCGGAATGACTAAAACATGAAGTTTCACCATGTTAAGCATTTTAAATAATAGTCAAATGAAGTTAAAAAAACTATTTTGTTCAACACTAACATAACACCGAGTAAAAGTGATTTGAAAACTTCATTTGACCATTATTTATAGAGGTACCATAATGAAACTTGACTTTTTAGTAGTCTCAAACATGCATGTAAAATATTAGCCGATTTGAAAATTTTGAAATTTTCATGTCAAAATGGTTCATTGCCATAGGTGTTCCCTTTGGAAATTGAACATTTTCACACAAAAATTGAAACATTTCAAATTGACTAATATTTGGCGAAGTTCGAAATGACTAAAACTTGAAGTTTCACCATGTTAAGCATTTTAAATAATAGTCAAATGAAGTTCAAAAAACTATTTTGTTCAACACTAACATAACATCGAGTAAAAGTGATTTTTAACTTCATTTGACCATTATTTAAAGAGGTACCATAATGAAACTTTACTTTTTAGTAGTCTCAAACATGCTTGTAAAATATTAGCCGATTTTAAATTTTCATGTCAAAATGGTTCATTGTAATAGGTTAATCCCTTTGGAAATTGTCCATTTTCATAAAAAAATAGAAACATTTCAAATTGACTAATATTTGGTAGCATGCTCGAATGACTCAAAATTGAAGTTTCACCATGTTAAGCATTTTAAATAAAAGTCAAATGAAGTTAAAAAAACTATTTTGTTCAACACTAACATAACACCGAGTAAAAGTGATTTGAAAACTTCATTTGACCATTATTTATAGAGGTACCATAATGAAACTTGACTTTTTAGTAGTCTCAAACATGCATGTAAAATATTAGCCGATTTGAAAATTTTGAAATTTTCATGTCAAAATGGTTCATTGCCATAGGTGTTCCCTTTGGAAATTGAACATTTTCACACAAAAATTGAAACATTTCAAATTGACTAATATTTGGCGCATGTTCGGAATGACTAAAACATGAAGTTTCACCATGTTAAGCATTTTAAATAATAGTCAAATGAAGTTAAAAAAACTATTTTGTTCAACACTAACATAACACCGAGTAAAAGTGATTTGAAAACTTCATTTGACCATTATTTATAGAGGTACCATAATGAAACTTGACTTTTTAGTAGTCTCAAACATGCATGTAAAATATTAGCCGATTTGAAAATTTTGAAATTTTCATGTCAAAATGGTTCATTGCCATAGGTGTTCCCTTTGGAAATTGAACATTTTCACACAAAAATTGAAACATTTCAAATTGACTAATATTTGGCGAGCATGTTCGAATGACTAAAACATGAAGTTTCACCATGTTAAGCATTTTAAATAATAGTCAAATGAAGTTAAAAAAACTATTTTGTTCAACACTAACATAACACCGAGTAAAAGTGATTTGAAAACTTCATTTGACCATTATTTATAGAGGTACCATAATGAAACTTGACTTTTTAGTAGTCTCAAACATGCATGTAAAATATTAGCCGATTTGAAAATTTTGAAATTTTCATGTCAAAATGGTTCATTGCCATAGGTGTTCCCTTTGGAAATTGAACATTTTCACACAAAAATTGAAACATTTCAAATTCACTAATATTTGGCACGCATGTTCGGAATGACTAAAACATGAAGTTTCACCATGTTAAGCATTTTAAATAATAGTCAAATGAAGTTAAAAAAACTATTTTGTTCAACACTAACATAACACCGAGTAAAAGTGATTTGAAAACTTCATTTGACCATTATTTATAGAGGTACCATAATGAAACTTGACTTTTTAGTAGTCTCAAACATGCATGTAAAATATTAGCCGATTTGAAAATTTTGAAATTTTCATGTCAAAATGGTTCATTGCCATAGGTGTTCCCTTTGGAAATTGAACATTTTCACACAAAAATTGAAACATTTCAAATTGACTAATATTTGGCGAGCATGTTCGGAATGACTAAAATTGAAGTTTCACCATGTTAAGCATTTTAAATAATAGTCAAATGAAGTTAAAAAAACTATTTTGTTCAACACTAACATAACACCGAGTAAAAGTGATTTGAAAACTTCATTTGACCATTATTTATAGAGGTACCATAATGAAACTTGACTTTTTAGTAGTCTCAAACATGCATGTAAAATATTAGCCGATTTGAAAATTTTGAAATTTTCATGTCAAAATGGTTCATTGCCATAGGTGTTCCCTTTGGAAATTGAACATTTTCACACAAAAATTGAAACATTTCAAATTGACTAATATTTGGCAAGCATGTTCGAATGACTAAAACATGAAGTTTCACCATGTTAAGCATTTTAAATAATAGTCAAATGAAGTTAAAAAAACTATTTTGTTCAACACTAACATAACACCGAGTAAAAGTGATTTGAAAACTTCATTTGACCATTATTTATAGAGGTACCATAATGAAACTTGACTTTTTAGTAGTCTCAAACATGCATGTAAAATATTAGCCGATTTGAAAATTTTGAAATTTTCATGTCAAAATGGTTCATTGCCATAGGTGTTCCCTTTGGAAATTGAACATTTTCACACAAAAATTGAAACATTTCAAATTGACTAATATTTGAGGCATGTTGAATGACTAAAACATGAAGTTTCACCATGTTAAGCATTTTAAATAATTCTCAAATGAAGTTAAAAAAAACTATATTGTTCAACACTAACATAACACCGGTGACAAAACGGATTTATAATATCATTTGACCATTATTTAAAGGAGTACCATAGAGAATCTTTACTTTTTAGTAGTCTCCAACATGCATGTAAAATATTAGCCGATTTAAAAATTTTGAAATTTTCATGTCGAAATGGTTCATTGCCCTTAGGTGTTCTCCCTTTGGAAATTGAACATTTTCACACAAAAATTGAAACATTTCAAATTGACTAATATTTGAGGCATGCTCGGAATGACTCAAAATTGAAGTTTCACCATGTTAAGCATTTTAAATAAAAGTCAAAATGAAGTTAAACATATTCTATTTTGTTCAACTTAACATCGAGTAAGTATTTTTTAACTTCATTTGACCATTATTTATAAATTTGCACATAATGAATCTTGACTTTTAAGTAGTCTCAAACATGCATGTAAAATATTAGCCGATTTGAAAATTTTGAAATTTTCATGTCAAAATGGTTCATTGCCATAGGTGTTCCCTTTGGAAATTGAACATTTTCACACAAAAATTGAAACATTTCAAATTCACTAATATTTGGCACGCATGTTCGGAATGACTAAAACATGAAGTTTCACCATGTTAAGCATTTTAAATAATAGTCAAATGAAGTTAAAAAAACTATTTTGTTCAACACTAACATAACACCGAGTAAAAGTGATTTGAAAACTTCATTTGACCATTATTTATAGAGGTACCATAATGAAACTTGACTTTTTAGTAGTCTCAAACATGCATGTAAAATATTAGCCGATTTGAAAATTTTGAAATTTTCATGTCAAAATGGTTCATTGCCATAGGTGTTCCCTTTGGAAATTGAACATTTTCACACAAAAATTGAAACATTTCAAATTGACTAATATTTGGGCATGTTCGAATGACTAAAACATGAAGTTTCACCATGTTAAGCATTTTAAATAATAGTCAAATGAAGTTAAAAAAACTATTTTGTTCAACACTAACATAACACCGAGTAAAAGTGATTTGAAAACTTCATTTGACCATTATTTATAGAGGTACCATAATGAAACTTGACTTTTTAGTAGTCTCAAACATGCATGTAAAATATTAGCCGATTTGAAAATTTTGAAATTTTCATGTCAAAATGGTTCATTGCCATAGGTGTTCCCTTTGGAAATTGAACATTTTCACACAAAAATTGAAACATTTCAAATTGACTAATATTTGGAGCATGTTCGGAATGACTAAAACATGAAGTTTCACCATGTTAAGCATTTTAAATAATAGTCAAATGAAGTTAAAAAAACTATTTTGTTCAACACTAACATAACACCGAGTAAAAGTGATTTGAAAACTTCATTTGACCATTATTTATAGAGGTACCATAATGAAACTTGACTTTTTAGTAGTCTCAAACATGCATGTAAAATATTAGCCGATTTGAAAATTTTGAAATTTTCATGTCAAAATGGTTCATTGCCATAGGTGTTCCCTTTGGAAATTGAACATTTTCACACAAAAATTGAAACATTTCAAATTGACTAATATTTGGCATGTTCGAATGACTAAAACATGAAGTTTCACCATGTTAAGCATTTTAAATAATAGTCAAATGAAGTTAAAAAAACTATTTTGTTCAACACTAACATAACACCGAGTAAAAGTGATTTGAAAACTTCATTTGACCATTATTTATAGAGGTACCATAATGAAACTTGACTTTTTAGTAGTCTCAAACATGCATGTAAAATATTAGCCGATTTGAAAATTTTGAAATTTTCATGTCAAAATGGTTCATTGCCATAGGTGTTCCCTTTAGAAATTGAACATTTTCACACAAAAATTGAAACATTTCAAATTGACTAATATTTGGCAGGCATGTTCGAAATGACTAAAACTTGAAGTTTCACTATGTTAAGCATTTTAAATAATATTCAAATGAAGTTCAAAAAACTATTTTGTTCAACACTAACATAACATCGAGTAAAAGTGATTTTTAACTTCATTTGACCATTATTTAAAGAGGTACCATAATGAATCTTTACTTTTTAGTAGTCTCAACATGCTTGTAAAATATTAGCCGATTTTAAATTTTCATGTCAAAATGGTTCATTGTAATAGGTTAATCCCTTTGGAAATTGTCCATTTTCATAAAAAAATAGAAACATTTCAAATTGACTAATATTTGGTAGGCATGCTCGGAATGACTCAAAATTGAAGTTTCACCATGTTAAGCATTTTAAATAAAAGTCAAATGAAGTTAAAAAAACTATTTTGTTCAACACTAACATAACACCGAGTAAAAGTGATTTGAAAACTTCATTTGACCATTATTTATAGAGGTACCATAATGAAACTTGACTTTTTAGTAGTCTCAAACATGCATGTAAAATATTAGCCGATTTGAAAATTTTGAAATTTTCATGTCAAAATGGTTCATTGCCATAGGTGTTCCCTTTGGAAATTGAACATTTTCACACAAAAATTGAAACATTTCAAATTGACTAATATTTGGCGAGCATGTTCGAATGACTAAAACATGAAGTTTCACCATGTTAAGCATTTTAAATAATAGTCAAATGAAGTTAAAAAAACTATTTTGTTCAACACTAACATAACACCGAGTAAAAGTGATTTGAAAACTTCATTTGACCATTATTTATAGAGGTACCATAATGAAACTTGACTTTTTAGTAGTCTCAAACATGCATGTAAAATATTAGCCGATTTGAAAATTTTGAAATTTTCATGTCAAAATGGTTCATTGCCATAGGTGTTCCCTTTGGAAATTGAACATTTTCACACAAAAATTGAAACATTTCAAATTGACTAATATTTGGCGGCATGTTCGAATGACTAAAACATGAAGTTTCACCATGTTAAGCATTTTAAATAATAGTCAAATGAAGTTAAAAAAACTATTTTGTTCAACACTAACATAACACCGAGTAAAAGTGATTTGAAAACTTCATTTGACCATTATTTATAGAGGTACCATAATGAAACTTGACTTTTTAGTAGTCTCAAACATGCATGTAAAATATTAGCCGATTTGAAAATTTTGAAATTTTCATGTCAAAATGGTTCATTGCCATAGGTGTTCCCTTTGGAAATTGAACATTTTCACACAAAAATTGAAACATTTCAAATTGACTAATATTTGGCGAGCATGTTCGAATGACTAAAACATGAAGTTTCACCATGTTAAGCATTTTAAATAATAGTCAAATGAAGTTAAAAAAACTATTTTGTTCAACACTAACATAACACCGAGTAAAAGTGATTTGAAAACTTCATTTGACCATTATTTATAGAGGTACCATAATGAAACTTGACTTTTTAGTAGTCTCAAACATGCATGTAAAATATTAGCCGATTTGAAAATTTTGAAATTTTCATGTCAAAATGGTTCATTGCCATAGGTGTTCCCTTTGGAAATTGAACATTTTCACACAAAAATTGAAACATTTCAAATTGACTAATATTTGGCGGCATGTTCGAAATGACTAAAACTTGAAGTTTCACCATGTTAAGCATTTTAAATAATAGTCAAATGAAGTTAAAAAAACTATTTTGTTCAACACTAACATAACATCGAGTAAAAGTGATTTTTAACTTCATTTGACCATTATTTAAAGAGGTACCATAATGAAACTTGACTTTTTAGTAGTCTCAACATGCATGTAAAATATTAGCCGATTTTAAATTTTCATGTCAAAATGGTTCATTGCCATAGGTTAATCCCTTTGGAAATTGTCCATTTTCACAAAAAAATTGAAACATTTCAAATTGACTAATATTTGGTAGGCATGTTCGGAATGACTAAAAATTGAAGTTTCACCATGTTAAGCATTTTAAATAATAGTCAAATGAAGTTAAAAAAACTATTTTGTTCAACACTAACATAACACCGAGTAAAAGTGATTTGAAAACTTCATTTGACCATTATTTATAGAGGTACCATAATGAAACTTGACTTTTTAGTAGTCTCAAACATGCATGTAAAATATTAGCCGATTTGAAAATTTTGAAATTTTCATGTCAAAATGGTTCATTGCCATAGGTGTTCCCTTTGGAAATTGAACATTTTCACACAAAAATTGAAACATTTCAAATTGACTAATATTTGGCAGCATGTTCGGAATGACTAAAACATGAAGTTTCACCATGTTAAGCATTTTAAATAATAGTCAAATGAAGTTAAAAAAACTATTTTGTTCAACACTAACATAACACCGAGTAAAAGTGATTTGAAAACTTCATTTGACCATTATTTATAGAGGTACCATAATGAAACTTGACTTTTTAGTAGTCTCAAACATGCATGTAAAATATTAGCCGATTTGAAAATTTTGAAATTTTCATGTCAAAATGGTTCATTGCCATAGGTGTTCCCTTTGGAAATTGAACATTTTCACACAAAAATTGAAACATTTCAAATTGACTAATATTTGGCAGGCATGTTCGGAATGACTAAAACATGAAGTTTCACCATGTTAAGCATTTTAAATAATAGTCAAATGAAGTTAAAAAAACTATTTTGTTCAACACTAACATAACACCGAGTAAAAGTGATTTGAAAACTTCATTTGACCATTATTTATAGAGGTACCATAATGAAACTTGACTTTTTAGTAGTCTCAAACATGCATGTAAAATATTAGCCGATTTGAAAATTTTGAAATTTTCATGTCAAAATGGTTCATTGCCATAGGTGTTCCCTTTGGAAATTGAACATTTTCACACAAAAATTGAAACATTTCAAATTGACTAATATTTGGCGATGTTCGGAATGACTAAAACATGAAGTTTCACCATGTTAAGCATTTTAAATAATAGTCAAATGAAGTTAAAAAAACTATTTTGTTCAACACTAACATAACACCGAGTAAAAGTGATTTGAAAACTTCATTTGACCATTATTTATAGAGGTACCATAATGAAACTTGACTTTTTAGTAGTCTCAAACATGCATGTAAAATATTAGCCGATTTGAAAATTTTGAAATTTTCATGTCAAAATGGTTCATTGCCATAGGTGTTCCCTTTGGAAATTGAACATTTTCACACAAAAATTGAAACATTTCAAATTGACTAATATTTGGCGAGCATGTTCGAAATGACTAAAACTTGAAGTTTCACCATGTTAAGCATTTTAAATAATAGTCAAATGAAGTTAAAAAAACTATTTTGTTCAACACTAACATAACATCGAGTAAAAGTGATTTTTAACTTCATTTGACCATTATTTAAAGAGGTACCATAATGAAACTTGACTTTTTAGTAGTCTCAACATGCTTGTAAAATATTAGCCGATTTTAAATTTTCATGTCAAAATGGTTCATTGCCATAGGTTAATCCCTTTGGAAATTGTCCATTTTCACAAAAAATAGAAACATTTCAAATTGACTAATATTTGGTAGGCATGCTCGGAATGACTCAAAATTGAAGTTTCACCATGTTAAGCATTTTAAATAAAAGTCAAATGAAGTTAAAAAAACTATTTTGTTCAACACTAACATAACACCGAGTAAAAGTGATTTGAAAACTTCATTTGACCATTATTTATAGAGGTACCATAATGAAACTTGACTTTTTAGTAGTCTCAAACATGCATGTAAAATATTAGCCGATTTGAAAATTTTGAAATTTTCATGTCAAAATGGTTCATTGCCATAGGTGTTCCCTTTGGAAATTGAACATTTTCACACAAAAATTGAAACATTTCAAATTGACTAATATTTGGCACGCATGTTCGGAATGACTAAAACATGATGTTTCACCATGTTAAGCATTTTAAATAATAGTCAAATGAAGTTAAAAAACTATTTTGTTCAACACTAACATAACACCGAGTAAAAGTGATTTGAAAACTTCATTTGACCATTATTTATAGAGGTACCATAATGAAACTTGACTTTTTAGTAGTCTCAAACATGCATGTAAAATATTAGCCGATTTGAAAATTTTGAAATTTTCATGTCAAAATGGTTCATTGCCATAGGTGTTCCCTTTGGAAATTGAACATTTTCACACAAAAATTGAAACATTTCAAATTGACTAATATTTGGCGGCATGTTCGGAATGACTAAAACATGAAGTTTCACCATGTTAAGCATTTTAAATAATAGTCAAATGAAGTTAAAAAAACTATTTTGTTCAACACTAACATAACACCGAGTAAAAGTGATTTGAAAACTTCATTTGACCATTATTTATAGAGGTACCATAATGAAACTTGACTTTTTAGTAGTCTCAAACATGCATGTAAAATATTAGCCGATTTGAAAATTTTGAAATTTTCATGTCAAAATGGTTCATTGCCATAGGTGTTCCCTTTGGAAATTGAACATTTTCACACAAAAATTGAAACATTTCAAATTGACTAATATTTGGGAAGTTCGAAATGACTAAAACTTGAAGTTTCACCATGTTAAGCATTTTAAATAATAGTCAAATGAAGTTAAAAAAACTATTTTGTTCAACACTAACATAACATCGAGTAAAAGTGATTTTTAACTTCATTTGACCATTATTTAAAGAGGTACCATAATGAATCTTTACTTTTTAGTAGTCTCAACATGCATGTAAAATATTAGCCGATTTTAAATTTTCATGTCAAAATGGTTCATTGCCATAGGTTAATCCCTTTGGAAATTGTCCATTTTCACAAAAAAGAAACATTTCAAATTGACTAATATTTGGTAGGCATGCTCGGAATGACTCAAAATTGAAGTTTCACCATGTTAAGCATTTTAAATAAAAGTCAAATGAAGTTAAAAAAACTATTTTGTTCAACACTAACATAACACCGAGTAAAAGTGATTTGAAAACTTCATTTGACCATTATTTATAGAGGTACCATAATGAAACTTGACTTTTTAGTAGTCTCAAACATGCATGTAAAATATTAGCCGATTTGAAAATTTTGAAATTTTCATGTCAAAATGGTTCATTGCCATAGGTGTTCCCTTTGGAAATTGAACATTTTCACACAAAAATTGAAACATTTCAAATTGACTAATATTTGGCAGGCATGTTCGGAATGACTAAAACATGAAGTTTCACCATGTTAAGCATTTTAAATAATAGTCAAATGAAGTTAAAAAAACTATTTTGTTCAACACTAACATAACACCGAGTAAAAGTGATTTGAAAACTTCATTTGACCATTATTTATAGAGGTACCATAATGAAACTTGACTTTTTAGTAGTCTCAAACATGCATGTAAAATATTAGCCGATTTGAAAATTTTGAAATTTTCATGTCAAAATGGTTCATTGCCATAGGTGTTCCCTTTGGAAATTGAACATTTTCACACAAAAATTGAAACATTTCAAATTGACTAATATTTGGCAGCATGTTCGAAATGACTAAAACTTGAAGTTTCACCATGTTAAGCATTTTAAATAATAGTCAAATGAAGTTAAAAAAACTATTTTGTTCAACACTAACATAACATCGAGTAAAAGTGATTTTTAACTTCATTTGACCATTATTTAAAGAGGTACCATAATGAATCTTTACTTTTTAGTAGTCTCAACATGCTTGTAAAATATTAGCCGATTTTAAATTTTCATGTCAAAATGGTTCATTGCCATAGGTTAATCCCTTTGGAAATTGTCCATTTTCACAAAAAAATGAAACATTTCAAATTGACTAATATTTGGTAGGCATGTTCGGAATGACTCAAAATTGAAGTTTCACCATGTTAAGCATTTTAAATAAAAGTCAAATGAAGTTAAAAAAACTATTTTGTTCAACACTAACATAACACCGAGTAAAAGTGATTTGAAAACTTCATTTGACCATTATTTATAGAGGTACCATAATGAAACTTGACTTTTTAGTAGTCTCAAACATGCATGTAAAATATTAGCCGATTTGAAAATTTTGAAATTTTCATGTCAAAATGGTTCATTGCCATAGGTGTTCCCTTTGGAAATTGAACATTTTCACACAAAAATTGAAACATTTCAAATTGACTAATATTTGGCGAGCATGTTCGAATGACTAAAACATGAAGTTTCACCATGTTAAGCATTTTAAATAATAGTCAAATGAAGTTAAAAAAACTATTTTGTTCAACACTAACATAACACCGAGTAAAAGTGATTTGAAAACTTCATTTGACCATTATTTATAGAGGTACCATAATGAAACTTGACTTTTTAGTAGTCTCAAACATGCATGTAAAATATTAGCCGATTTGAAAATTTTGAAATTTTCATGTCAAAATGGTTCATTGCCATAGGTGTTCTATTTGGAAATTGAACATTTTCACACAAAAATTGAAACATTTCAAATTGACTAATATTTGGCAGCATGTTCGAAATGACTAAAACTTGAAGTTTCACTATGTTAAGCATTTTAAATAATATTCAAATGAAGTTAAAAAAACTATTTTGTTCAACACTAACATAACATCGAGTAAAAGTGATTTTTAACTTCATTTGACCATTATTTAAAGAGGTACCATAATGAATCTTTACTTTTTAGTAGTCAAACATGCTTGTAAAATATTAGCCGATTTTAAATTTTCATGTCAAAATGGTTCATTGTAATAGGTTAATCCCTTTGGAAATTGTCCATTTTCATAAAAAAATTGAAACATTACAAATTGACTAATATTTGGTAGGCATGCTCGGAATGACTCAAAATTGAAGTTTCACCATGTTAAGCATTTTAAATAAAAGTCAAATGAAGTTAAAAAACTATTTTGTTCAACACTAACATAACACCGAGTAAAAGTGATTTGAAAACTTCATTTGACCATTATTTATAGAGGTACCATAATGAAACTTGACTTTTTAGTAGTCTCAAACATGCATGTAAAATATTAGCCGATTTGAAAATTTTGAAATTTTCATGTCAAAATGGTTCATTGCCATAGGTGTTCTTTGGAAATTGAACATTTTCACACAAAAATTGAAACATTTCAAATTGACTAATATTTGGCGCATGTTCGAAATGACTAAAACTTGAAGTTTCACCATGTTAAGCATTTTAAATAATAGTCAAATGAAGTTAAAAAAACTATTTTGTTCAACACTAACATAACATCGAGTAAAAGTGATTTTTAACTTCATTTGACCATTATTTAAAGAGGTACCATAATGAATCTTTACTTTTTAGTAGTCTCAACATGCTTGTAAAATATTAGCCGATTTTAAATTTTCATGTCAAAATGGTTCATTGCCATAGGTTAATCCCTTTGGAAATTGTCCATTTTCATAAAAAAATTGAAACATTTCAAATTGACTAATATTTGGTAGGCATGCTCGGAATGACTCAAAATTGAAGTTTCACCATGTTAAGCATTTTAAATAAAAGTCAAATGAAGTTAAAAAACTATTTTGTTCAACACTAACATAACACCGAGTAAAAGTGATTTGAAAACTTCATTTGACCATTATTTATAGAGGTACCATAATGAAACTTGACTTTTTAGTAGTCTCAAACATGCATGTAAAATATTAGCCGATTTGAAAATTTTGAAATTTTCATGTCAAAATGGTTCATTGCCATAGGTGTTCCCTTTGGAAATTGAACATTTTCACACAAAAATTGAAACATTTCAAATTGACTAATATTTGGCAGCATGTTCGGAATGACTAAAACATGAAGTTTCACCATGTTAAGCATTTTAAATAATAGTCAAATGAAGTTAAAAAAACTATTTTGTTCAACACTAACATAACACCGAGTAAAAGTGATTTGAAAACTTCATTTGACCATTATTTATAGAGGTACCATAATGAAACTTGACTTTTTAGTAGTCTCAAACATGCATGTAAAATATTAGCCGATTTGAAAATTTTGAAATTTTCATGTCAAAATGGTTCATTGCCATAGGTGTTCCCTTTGGAAATTGAACATTTTCACACAAAAATTGAAACATTTCAAATTGACTAATATTTGGCATGTTCGAAATGACTAAAACTTGAAGTTTCACCATGTTAAGCATTTTAAATAATAGTCAAATGAAGTTAAAAAAACTATTTTGTTCAACACTAACATAACATCGAGTAAAAGTGATTTTTAACTTCATTTGACCATTATTTAAAGAGGTACCATAATGAAACTTGACTTTTTAGTAGTCTCAACATGCATGTAAAATATTAGCCGATTTTAAATTTTCATGTCAAAATGGTTCATTGCCATAGGTTAATCCCTTTGGAAATTGTCCATTTTCACAAAAAAATGAAACATTTCAAATTGACTAATATTTGGTAGGCATGTTCGGAATGACTCAAAATTGAAGTTTCACCATGTTAAGCATTTTAAATAAAAGTCAAATGAAGTTAAAAAAACTATTTTGTTCAACACTAACATAACACCGAGTAAAAGTGATTTGAAAACTTCATTTGACCATTATTTATAGAGGTACCATAATGAAACTTGACTTTTTAGTAGTCTCAAACATGCATGTAAAATATTAGCCGATTTGAAAATTTTGAAATTTTCATGTCAAAATGGTTCATTGCCATAGGTGTTCTTTGGAAATTGAACATTTTCACACGAAAATTGAAACATTTCAAATTGACTAATATTTGGCGGCCAGTTCGAAGCGGCTAAAACTTTAAGTTTCAGCATGTTAAGCATTTTAAATAATATTCGAATGAGATTCATAAAATCTATTTTGTTGAAAACTAACATAACATCGATTAAAAATTTTGATTTTTAACTTCATTTGACCATTATTTAAAGAGGTCCTATAGTGAATCTTTAGTTTTTAGCACCGTCTAAGACATGCTTGTGAAATATTAGTCGATTTTAAATTTTCGTGTCAAAATGGTTCATTGTAATAGGTTAATCCCTTTGGAAATTGTCCATTTTCATAAAAAAATAGAAACATTACAAATTGACTAATATTTGGTATTCATACTCGAATGACTCAAAATTGAAGTTTCACCATGTTAAGCATTTTAAATAAAAGTCAAATGAAGTTAAAAAAAACTATTTTGTTCAACATTAACATAACACCGAAGTAAAAGTTGATTTGGAAACTTCATTTGACCATTATTTATAGAGGTACCATAATGAAACTTGACTTTTTAGTAGTCTCGAGCATGCGTATAAAATATTAGCCGATTTGAAAATTTTGAAATTTTCATGTCAAAATAGTTCGTTGCCATAGAGTGTTCCACAGTGGAAATTGAACATTTTCACGCAAAAATTGAAACATTTCAAATTGACTAATATTTGGCGAGCATGTTCGGAATGACTAAAACATGAAATTTTACTTTGTGTTAAGCATTTTATATAATGATCGAATGAAGTTAAAAAAACTATTTTTGTTAAACATTAACATTTTTTTGTGAAAAAGTGATTTGAAAACTTCATTTGACCATTATTTATAGAGGTACCATAATGAAACTTGACTTTTTAGTAGTCTCAAACATGCATGTAAAATATTAGCCGATTGGAAAATTTTGAAATTTTAATGTCAAAATGGTTCATTGCCATAGGTGTTTTATTTGGAAATTGAACATTTTCACACGAAAATTGATACATTTCAAATTGACTAATATTTGGCGAGGCAAGTTCGAAATGACTAAAACTTTAAGTTTCAGCATGTTAAGCATTTTTAAATAATATTCAAATGAAGTTCATAAAATCTATTTTTATTCAACACTAACGTAACATCGAGTAAAAGCAATTTTCCACTTCATTTGACCATTATTTAAAGAGGTACTATAGTGAATCTTTACTTTTTAGCATTCTACTGACATGCTTGTAAAATATTAGCCGATTTTAAATTTTCATGTCAAAATGGTTCATTGTAATAGGTTAATCCCTTTGGAAATTGTCCATTTTCATAAAAAAATTGAAACATTACAAATTGACTAATATTTGGTAGAAATGCTCGGAATGACTCAAAATTGATTTTTCACCATGTTAAGCATTTTAAATAAAAGTCAAATGAAGTTAAAAAAACTATTTTGTTCAACAGCAACATAACACCGAGTAAAAGTGATTTGAGAAAACTTCATTTGACCATTGGTTATAAGGAGGTACCGTAATGAAACTTGACTTTTTAGTAGTCTCAAACATGCGTATAAAATATTAGCCGATTTGAAAATTTAGAAAACTTTCATGTCAAAATGGTTCGTTGCATTAGGTGTTCCCTTTCGAAATTGACTATTTTCACACAAGAATTGAAACATTTCAAATTGACTAATATTTGAAAGCATGTTCGGAATGACTAAAACATGATGTTTCACCATGTTAAGCATTTTAAATAATAGTCAAATGAAGTTAAAAAAACTATTTTATTTCAACACTAACATAACACAGAGTAAAACTGATTTGAGAAAAGCATTTGACCATTATTTATAGAAGTACCGTAATGAAACTTGACTTTTTAGTAGTCTCGAGCATGCATGTAAAATATTAGCCGATTTGAAAATTTTGAAACTTTCAATATCAAAATGGTTCGTTGGCGTAGATTATTTCCCTTTGGAAATTGAACATTTTCACACAAAAATTGAAATATTTCAAATTGACTAATATTTGGCGCGCATGTTCGGAAATGACTAAAACATGAGATTTCACCATGTTAAATATTTTAAATAATAGTCAAATGAAGTTGAAAAAATTATTTTGTTCGGCTTTAACGTAACATGAGAGTGAAAGTGATTTGAAAGCTTAGTTTGACCATTATTTATAGAAGTACCATAATGAAACTTGACTTTTTAGTAGTCTCGAACATGCATGTAAAATATTAGCCGATTTGAAAATTTTGAAATTTTAATATCAAAATAGTTCATTGCCATAGGTGTTCTATTTAAAAATTGAACATTTTCACACGAAAATTGAAACGTTTCAAATTGAGTAATATTTGACGAGACGAAATTCGAAATGACTAAAACTTGAAGTTTCAGCATGTTAAGCATTTTAAATAATATTCAAATTAAATGAAGTTCATAAATCTATTTTGTTCAACACTAACGTAACATCGAGTAAAAGGCGATTTTTAACTTCATTTGACCGTTATTTAAAAGTGTTTTTATAGTGAATCTTTACTTTTTAGCGATAGTTTGCAACATCTTTGTAAAATATTGGCCGATTTTAAATTTTCATGTCAAAATAGTTCATTGTAATAGGTTAATCACTTTGGAAATTGTCCATTTTCATAAAAAAATAGAAGCATTACAAATTGACTAATATTTGGTATGCGTCTTCGGAATGACTCGAAATTGAGATTTCACCATGTTAAGCATTTTTAAATGAAAGTCAAATGAAGTTGAAAAAACTATTTTGTTCAACAACTAACTTAGTTCCGAGTAAAAGTGATTTGAAAACTTCGTTTCGGCCATTATTTATAGAGGTACCATAATGAAACTTGAGCTTTTTAGTAATGCCAGGCAATAAGCTTATAAAATATTAGCCGATTTGAAAATTTAGAAACTTTCATGTCAAAATGGTTCATTGCCATAAGGGTACCACTTTCGAAATTGACTATTTTCACACAAAAATTGAAACATTTCAAATTGACTAATATTTGTGAACTTATGTTCGGAAAATTTAATGTATGATGTTTTCACCGTATTAAAAACGGTTAAATAATAGTCAAATGAAGTTAAAAAACTATTTTATTCAACACTAACATAACACCGAGTAAAAGTGATTTGAAAAACTTCATTTGACCATTATTTATAGAAATGCCATAATGAAAATTTACTTTTTAGTAGTCTCTGACATGCGTGTAAAATATTAAGCCAGAATTTGAAAATTTTGAAATTTTCATGTAAAAGTGGTTGCATTTCCCTTCGTGTTCCCTTTGGAAATTGAACATTTTCACACAAAAATTGAAACATTTCTAATTGACTAATATTTCCAGTGACATGTTCGGAATGACTTAAAAATGAAGTTTCACCGTATTAAATAGTTTAAATAATAGTCAATGAAGTTGAAAAACTGTATTTTGTTGTTTCATTAACATAACATAGAGTAAAAGAGATTTGGATTTTTAGCATTTGACCAGTATTTATATGAAGTACCAAAATGAAATTTGACTTTTAAGTAGTCTCTGACATGCGTATAAAATAATGGCAGATTTGAAAATTTGGAAATTTTCATGTCAAAATGGTTTATTGCCATAGGTGTTTGGAAATTGACAATTTTCACACAAGAAGTGAAACATTTTGAAATTAACTAATATTTGGCCGAGGCATGTTCGGAATGACTAAAACATGAAGTTTCACCGTATTAAGCATTTTAAATAATAGGCAAATGAAGTTAAAAACAACTATTTCGTTCAACGCTAACATAACAGGAAGTAAAAGTGATTTTTAACTTCGTTTGACCATTATTTATAGAAGTACCATAATGAATCTTGACTTTTAACCGAAGTCTCCGACATGCATGTAAAATAATAAGCTGATTTAAAAATTTTCAAATTTTCATGTCAAAATGGTTCATTGCCATAGGTTTTCCGCTTTTGGAAATTGACCATTTTCACACAAAAATTAAAACATTTCAAATTGACTAATATTCGGCGAGGCATGCTCGGAATAAACTCAAAATTGAAGTTTCACCATGTTAAGCATTTTAAATAAAAGTCAAAATGAGATTGGAAAAACTATTTTGTTCACGACTAACATAACACCGAGTAAAAGTGATTTGTTTGCTTCATTTGACCATTATTTATAGAAGTACCTTAATGAAAATTTACTTTTTAGTAGTCTCTGACATGCATGTGAAATATTAGCCGGTTTGAAAATTTTGAAATTTACATGTCAAAATGGTTCATTGCCATGGAAGTGTTCCCTTTCGAAATTGAACATTTCCACACAAAAATTGAAACATTTCTAATTGACTAATATTTGGCGAACATGTTAAGAATGACTTAAAAATGAAGTTTCACCATGTTAAGCAGTTTAAATAATAGTCAAATGAAGTTAAAAACACTATTTTGTTAGACTGTAACATAACACCGAGTGAAAGTTATTTTTAACTTCATTTGACCATTATTTATATTATGTTTTTTAATGAAATTTGACTTTTAAGTAATGCTACGACATGCGTATAAAATAATAGCCGATTTGAAAATTTGGAAATTTTCATGTCAAAATAGTTTATTGCCATAGGTGTTCCCTTTGGAAAGCGAGAAATTGAAACATTTGAAATTGACTAATATTTGTGAGCGTATTAGAATGACTAAAACATGAAGTTTCACCATGTTAAGCGGTTTTAAATAATAGTCAAATGAAGTTAAAAAAACTATTTTATTCAACACTAACATAACACCGAGTAAAAGTGATTTGAAAACTTCATTTGACCATTATTTATAGAGGTACCATAATGAAAATTTACTTTTTAGTAGTCTCTGACATGCGTATAAAATATTAGTAGATTTGAAAATTTTGAAATTTTCATGTCAAAATGGTTCGTTGCCATAGGTATTTCCCTTTTTGGGAATTGAACATTTTCACACAAAAATTGAAACATTTCAAATTGACTAATATTTGGCGAGCATGTTCGGAAATGACTAAAAAATGAAGTTTCACCGTGGTAAACATTTTAAATAATAGGCGAATGGAGTTAAAAACAACCCATTTCGTTCGACAACTAACGTAACATAAGAGTAAAAGTGATTTTTATTTTTTTTTGTACAGTATTTATATAGGTACCATAATGAAATTTGACTTTTAAGTAGTCTCTGACATGCGTATAAAATAATAGCCGATTTGAAAATTTGGAAATTTTCGTATCGAAATAGTTTTATTGCAAGCTAGGTGTTACACTTAAGAAATTGACAATTTTCACACAGAAATTGAAACATTTGAAATTGACTAATATTTAGCGGCATGTTAGAATGACTAAAACATGAAGTTTCACCATGTTAAGCGGTTTAAATAATAGTCAAATGAAGTTGAAAAAACTATTTTGTTAAAGACAAACATAACAGGAAGTAAAAGTGATTTGAAAAACTTCGTTTTGACCGTTATTTATAGAAGTACCATAATGAAAATTTACTTTTTAGTAGTCTCCGACATGCATGTAAAATATTAGCCGATTTGAAAATTTTGAAATTTTCATGTAGAAATGATTCATTACCATGGGTATTCCACTTTGAAAAGTGAACATTTTTACACAAAAATTGAAACATTTTCAAATTGACTAATATATGCAGCGAGCATGTTCGGAATGACTAAAAAATGAAGTTTCCACCATGTTAAGCATTTTTAAATAATAGGCAAATGAGAGACTAAAAACAACTATTTTGTTCAGCCCTCTCTTGTATGCTTGAGTAAAAGTGATTTTAAATCCCACTTGATGAGTATTTATATAGGTACCGTAATGAAATTTGACTTTTATGTAGTCTCCAGCGTAAATATAAAATAATAGCCGATTTGAAAATTTGGAAATTTTCATGTCAAAATGGTTTATTGTCATAGGTATTTCATACAGAAATTGACAATTTTCACACGAGAAATTGAAACATTTGAAATTGACTAATATTTGGCGGGCATGTTCGGAATGACTAAAACATGAAGTTTCACCATGTTAAGCGATTTAAATAATAGTCGAATGAAGTTAAAAAAAACTATTTTGTTAAACCCTTTAACATAACACCGAGTAAAAGTGATTTGAAAACTTCACATTTGACCATTATTTATAGAGGTACCATAATGAAAATGGACTTTTTAGTAGTCTCCGACATGCTAGTAGCAAATAATAGCCGTTTTGAAAATTTTGAAATTTTCATGTCAAAATGGTTCATTGCCATAGGTGTTCCCTTTGGAAATTGAACATTTTTCACACAAAAATTGAAACATTTCTAGCTGACTAATATTTGGCAGGCATATTCGAAATGACTAAAAAATGAAGTTTCATTATATTAAGCATTTTAAATAATAGGCAAATGAAGTTAAAAACGACTATTTCGTTCAACACTAACATAACAACGAGTACAAGTGATTTTTAACATCGTTTGACCATTATTTGTTGAAGTACCGTAATGAATCTTGACTTTTGAGTTCCTCTGACATAAATGTAAAATAATAGCCGATTTGAAAATTTGGAAATTTTCATGTCAAAATGGTTTATTGCCAGAGTGTATTCGCAAAAGAAATTGACAATTTTCACTTCGGGGTGAAACATTTGAAATTGACTAATATTTGGCAGGCATGTTCAGAATGACTTCAGCATTGAGTTTCATTTTGTTAAGCGATTTAAATAATAGTCAAAATGAAGTTAAAAAAACTATTTTGTTAAACTTTAACATAACACCGAGTAAAAGTGATTTGAAAACTTCATTTGACCATTATTTATAGAAGTTCCATAATGAAAATTTACTTTTTAGTAGTCTCTGACATCCATGTAAAATATTAGCCGATTTGAAAATTTGGAAATTTTCATGTCAAAATGGTTCATTGCCATAGGTGTTCCACAATGGAAATTGAACATTTTCACACAAAAATTGAAACATTTCAAATTGACTAATATTTAGCGAGCATGTTCGGAATGACTAAAAAATGAAGTTTCACCATGTTAAGCATTTTTAAATAATAGGCAAATGAAGTTAAAAACAGCTATTTCGTTCAACACTAACGCCAACAGCGAGGTAAAGTGATTTTTAACTTCATTTGACCACGACATTTATATAGGTACCATAGTGAAATTTGACTTTTATGTAGTCTCCAACATGCATATAAAATAATAGCCGATTTGAAAATTTGGAAATTTTCATGTCAAAATGGTTTATTGCCATAGGTGTTCCCTTTGGAAACAGAAATTGAAACATTTGAAATTGACTAATATTTGGCAGGCATGTTCGGAATGACTAAAACATGAAGTTTCACCATGTTAAGCAGTTTAAATAATAGTCAAATGAAGTTGAAAAAACTATTTTGTTATTGTAACACTTTATTAACACCGAGTAAAAGTGATTTGAAAACTTCATTTGACCATTATTTATAGAGGTACCATAATGAGAATTTTACTTTTTAGTAGTCTCTGACATGCGTATAAAATATTAGCCGATTTGAAAATTTTGAAATTTTCCCTTATCAAAATGATTCTGTGCCGTAGGTGTTCCTTTGGGAATTTGAACATTTTCACACAAAAATTGAAGCATTTCAAATTGACTAATATTTGGCGACATGTTCAGAATGACTAAAAATGAAGTTTCACCATGTTAAGCATTTTAAATAATAGGCAAATGAAGTTAAAAACAATTTATTTCGTTCGAAGCACTAGCATAGTAGGGAGTAAAAGTGATTTTTAACTTCACATTTGACCATTATTTATAGAGGTACCATAGTGAAATTTGACTTTATGTAGTCTCTGACATGCGCTATAAAATAATAGCCGATTTGAAAATTTGGAAATTTTCGTATCGAAATGGTTTATTGCCGTAGGAGTGTTCCCACTTTGGGAAACAGAAATTGAAACATTTGAAATTGACTAATATTTGGCGAGCATGTTAAGAATGACTAAAACATGAAGTTTCACCGTATTATGCATTTTAAATAATAGTCAAATGAAGTTAAAAAAACTATTTATTCATGTTGAACACTTCAACTTAGAAAGGGGTGAAAGTGATTTGAAAACTTCATTTGACCATTATTTATAGAGGTACCGTAATGAAAATTTACTTTTTAGTAGTCTCTGACATCCATGTAAAATATTAGCCGAGGTGAAAATTTTGAAATTTTCATGTCAAAATGGTTCTGTGCCGTAAATTGTTCCCTTTGGGAATTGAACATTTTCACACAAAAATTGAAACATTTCAAATTGACTAATATTTGGCGAGCGTATTCGGAATGGCTTAAAATGAAGTTTCACCATGTTAAGCATTTTAAATAATAGGCAAATGAAGTTAAAAACAAGCTGACCGTATTCAACACTACCATAACAGGAAGTAAAAAGTAGTTTTTAACTTCTTTTGACTACATTATTTATATAGATGCCATAATGAAATTTGACTTTTATGTAGTCTCTGACATGCATATAAAATAATAAGCCGATTTGAAAATTTGGAAATTTTCATGTCAAAATGGTTTATTGTCATAGGAAATTATTCACTTTGGAAATTGACAATTTTCACACAGGAAGTGAAACGTTTGAAATTGACTAATATTTGGCGAGCATGTTAAGAAAGACTAAAACATGAAGTTTCACCGTATTCGGCAGTTTAAATAATAGTCGAATGAAGTTAAAAAAACTATTTTTGTTCGGCAAGAACATAACAAAGAGGTAAAAGTGATTTGAAAACTTCGTTTTGACCATTATTTATAGAGGTACCATAATGAAACTTGACTTTTTAGTAGTCTCGAACATGCGTATAAAATATTAGCCGATTGGAAAATTTTTGAAATTTTAATGTCGAAATGGTTCATTGCACGTAGGTGTTAAGTTTGGAAATTGAACATTTTCACACGAAAATTGATACATTTCAAATTGACTAATATTTGGCTGCATGTTAGAAGTTTCTAAAACTTTAAGTTTCAACATGTTAAGCATTTTAAATAATATTCAAATGAAGTTCGCCAAAATCTATTTTGTTGACCTTTACCATAACATCGAGTAAAAGCCATTTTTAACTGCATTTGACCATTATTTAAAGAATTTAACATAGTGAATATCTTTACTTTTTAGACGATGCAACGACATGCTTGTAAAATATTAGCCGATTTTAAATTTTCATGTCAAAATAGTTCATTGTAATGAGTTAATCCCTTTGGAAATTATCCCCCGTTTCATAAAAAAATTGAAACATTACAAATTGACTAATATTTGGTAGGCATGCTCGGGTGACTCAAAATTGAGATTTCACCATGTTAAGCATTTTTAAATAAAACTCAAATGAAGTTAAAATAACTATTTTGTTCAACAGCAACATAACGACAGAGTAAAAGTGATTTGAAAACTTCATTTTTTTATTATTTATAGACGTACCATAATGAAACTTGACTTTTTAATGATCTCGAACATGCGTAGCAAAATATTAGCCGATTAGAAAATTTTGAAATTTTAATGTCAAAATGGTTCATTACCGCCTGGGGTGTTGATTTGGAAATTGAACATTTTTTTGCTGCAATTGATACATTTCAAATTGACTAATATTTAGTGACAAGTTCGAAATGACTAAAACTTTGATTTTTGAACATGTTAAGCATTTTAAATAATATTCAAATGAAGTTCATAAAATGTATTTTGTTCGAAGCACTAGCATTGCTTCGAGTAAAGCTGATTTTTAACTACAAAACTTTGGTAGAAGTATTAAAATATATCTTATAGTGAATCTTTAGTTTTTAGCACGATGTACAACATGCGCATAAAATATTAGCCGATTTTAAATTTTCATGTCAAAATAGTTCTGTGTCATAATAGTTAATACCTTTGGAAATTGTCCATTTTCAAAATAAAGTGAAACAGTATGATCCAAAAGACTAACCATTTAGTAGAGCATGCTCGGAATGACTCAAATTGGAAGTTTCACCATGTTAAGCATGAACTTTAAATAAAACTCAAATGAAGTTAAAATAACTATTTTTGTTAAACTTTAACATAACACAGAATGCATTTCGTTTGAAAACTTCATTTGGCCATTATTTATAGAAGTACCATAATGAAACTTGACTTTTTTAGTAGTCTCGAGCATCCGTATAAAATATTAGACGATTTGAAAATTTAAGAATTTTCATGTCGAAATAGTTCATTGCCATAGGTGTTCCCTTTGGAAATTGAACATTTAAGCAGAAAAATTGAAACATTTTAAATTGACTAATATTTAGCGGGCATGTTCGGAATGACTAAAACATGAAGTTTCAATTTATTAAGCATTTTAAATAATATTCAAATGAAGTTAAGAAAACTATTTTGTTCAGCAAGAACATAACACCGAGTAAAAGTGATTTGAAAACTTCATTTGACCATTATTTATAGAGATGCCATAATGAAACTTGACTTTTTTAGTAGTCTCAAACATGTATGTAAAATATTAGCCGATTTGAAAATTTTGAAATTTTCATGTCAAAATAGTTCATTGCCATAGGTGTTCTATTTGGAAATTGAACATTTTCACACGAAAATTGAAACATTTCAAAATTGACTTTTATTTAATGACATATTCGAAATATTTAAAACTTGAAGTTTCAACATGTTAAGCATTTTAAATAATATTCAAATGAAGTTCATAAAATCTATTTTGTTCAACTTTAACGTAACATCGAGTAAAGGCGATTTTTAACTTCATTTGACCATTATTTTAAGAGTTTCCATAGTGAATCTTTACTTTTTAGCCGTCTAGACATGCAGTAAAATATTAGCCGATTTTAAATTTTCATGTCAAAATGGTTCATTGTAATAGGTTAATCCCTTTGGAAATTGTCCATTTTCATAAAAAAATAGAAGCATTTACAAATTGACTAATATTTGGTAGGCATGCCCAAGACTGACTCAAAATTGAAGTTTCACCGTATTAAGCATTTTAAATAAAACTCAAATGAAGTTAAAATAACTATTTTGTTGACAACAAGAACTTAGGAGAGAGTAAAAGTGATTTGAAAACTTCATTTGACCATTATTTATAGACGTACCATAATGAAACTTGACTTTTTAGTGATATAAAACATGCATGTAAAATATTAGTAGAGTGGAAAATTTTGAAATTTTAATGTCAAAATGGATTTCGTTGCCATAGGTGTTGCATTTGGAAATTGAACATTTTCACACGAAAATTGATACATTTCAAATTGACTAATATTTGGCGAACTGTGAAGTTCGAAAATGACTAAAACTTTAAGTTTCAGCGTAATTAGCATTTTTAAATAATATTCAAATGAAGTTCATAAAATATTTATTTTGTTCAACACTAACGTAACATCGAGTAAAGCCGATTTTTAACTTCCATTTGACCATTATTTAAAGAAGTACGCAAAGTGAATCTTTAGTTTTTAGTAAACGTTACACAACATACTTGCAAAATATTCGCCGATTTTAAATTTTTCACTTCGAAATGGTTCATTGCCCAATAGGTTAATCCACTTTGGAAATTATCCATTTTCATTAAAAAATTGAAACATTACAAATTGACTAATATTTGGTAGGCATGCTCGGAATGACTCAAAATTGAAGTTTCATTAAGTATTAGCATTTTTAAGAAAACTCAAATGAAGTTAAAATCTTATTTTGTTGAAAACAAACTTATAACTTACGGAGTAAAAGTGATTTGAAAACTTCATTTGACCATTATTTATAGAGGGTACCATAATGAAACTTGACTTTTTAGTAGTCTCGAACATGCTAGTATAATATTAGACGATTTGAAAATTTGGAAATTTTCGTATCGAAAATAGTTCATTGCCGTAGGTGTTCCACTTTGGAAATTGAACATTTTCACACGAAAATTGAAACATTTTAAATTGACTAATATTTGTGACATGTTCGAAATGACTAAAACATGAAGTTTCACCATGTTAAGCATTTTAAATAATACTTGAATCAAATTAAAAAAACTATTTTGTTAAGCGTGGGAAGAACAACGAGGTAAAAGTGATTTGAAAACTTCATTTGACCATTATTTATTGAGGTACCATAATGAAACTTGACTTTTTAGTAGTCTCAAACATGTATGTAAAATATTAGCCGATTTGAAAATTTTGAAATTTTCATGTCAAAATGGTTCATTGCCATAGGTGTTACATTTGGAAATTGAACATTTTCACACACAATTAGAAACATTTCAAATTGACTAATATTTAATGACCATGTTAGGGAAATGACTAAAACTTGAAGTTTCCCTATGTTAAGCATTTTAAATAATATTCAAATGAAGTTAAGCTAAAAGTATTTTGTTCAAAACTAACATAACATAGACCAAATGTGATTTTTAACTTCATTTGACCATTATTTCAAGAAATCATATAGTGAATCTTTACTTTTTAGCGATGCAACATGCAAGCAAAATATTAGGCGATTTTAAATTTTCGTATCAAAATGGTTCATTGCTTAATGAGTTAATCCCTTTGGAAATTGTCCATTTTCATTAAAAAATAGAAACGATTACAAATTGACTAATATTTGGTAGGCATGGGCAGAATGACTCGAAATTGAAGTTTCACCATGTTAAACATTTTAAATAAAAGTCAAATGAAGTTGAAAAAACTATTTTGCTCAGCACTTTAACGCTAACCATAGGAGTAAAAAGTGATTTGAAAACTTCATTTGACCATTATTTATAGAGGTACCGTAATGAAACTTGACTTTTTAGTAGTCTCGAGCATGTATGTAAAATATTAGCCGATTTGAAAATTTTGAAATTTTCATGTCGAAATGGTTCTTTGCCGTAGGTGTTGATTTGGAAATTGAACATTTTCACACGAAAATTGAAACATTTCAAATTGACTAATATTTGGCGACGAGATTCGAAATGACTAAAACTTTAAGAGTTTCCCTTTATGTTAAGCATTTTAAATAATATTCAGGTAAAGTTTGCTCATCTATTTTGTTCAAAACCTTCATATGCTCAGAGTAAAAGCTTGATTTTTAACTTCATTTGACCATTATTGTTAGAGAGATGTTATAGTGAATCTTTAGTTTTTAGCGATAGCAACGACATCTTTATAAAATAATAGCATGGAATTTACTAAATTTTCATGTCAAAATGGTTCATTGTAATAGGTTAATCCCTTTGGAAATTATCCATTTTCATAAAAAAATAAAAACGGTAATTACAAATTGACTAATATTTGGTATGCTTGTGCGGAATGACTCAAAATTGAAGTTTAAGCATGTTAAGCATTTTAAATAAAAGTCAAATGAAGTTAAAAAAAACTATTTTACTCAACACTAACGTAACAGGAAGTAGAAGTGAATTGAAAACTTCATTTGACCATTATTTATAGAATGTATTGTAATGAAACTTGACTTTTTAGTGATGCAAAACATGCGTATAAAATATTCGCCGTTTTGAAAATTTGGAAATTTTCATGTGAAATTTGTTCATTTGCCATAGGTGTTCCTTTTGGAAATTGAACATTTTATCGTAAAAATTGAAACATTTCAAATTGACTATTATTTTAGCGAACGTGTTAGAATGACTAAAACATGAAGTTTCACCGTATTAAGCATTTTTAAATAATAGTCGAATGAAGTTGAAAAACTATTTTGTTGACCTTTAACACTAACAAGAAGTAAAAGTGATTTGAAAACTTCATTTGACCATTGTTTATAGATTGAGCATAATGAAACTTGACTTTTTGGTAATTACTCGAACATGCATGTAAAATATTAGCCGATTGGAAAATTTTGAAATTTTAATATCAAAATGGTTTCAAAGCCATGCGTGTTGGATTTAGGTTTTCGAACATTTGACCAAGAAAATTGATACATTTCAAATTGACTAATATTTGGCGAACTTGATTCGAAATGACTAAAACTTTAGGTTTCCCTATGTTAAGCATTTTAAATAATATTTAAAATGAAGTTAGTAAAATCACATTGTTTTTCATTTGCGTAACATCGAGTAAAGCAGTTTTTTTTAACTTCATTTGACCATTATTTAAAGAGTGTCTTATAGTGAATCTTTACTTTTTAGACGATGCAGCATGATTATAAAATATTAGCCGATTTTAAATTTTCATATCAAAATGGTTCAATTTTTAATAGGTTAATCCATACCTTAGAAATTTAGCATCATTTCATAAAAAAATTGAAACATTACAAATTGACTAATATTTGGTAGGCGTACTCGGAATGACTCAAAATTGAAGTTTCACCATGTTAAACATTTTAAATAAAAGTCAAATGAAGTTAAAAAAACTATTTTGTTCAACAGCTAACATAATAGCAGGAGTAGAAATGAGTTTTGAAAGCAGCATTTGACCATTATTTATAGAAGTACCATAAATGAAACTTGACTTTTTAGTAGTCTCGAGCATGCATGTAAAATATTAGCCGATTTGAAATGGGTGAAACTTTCATGTCAAAATGGTTCATTGCCATAGGTGTTCCCTTTCGAAATTGACTATTTTCACACAAAAATTGAAACATTTCAAATTGACTAATATTTGACAACATGTTAAGAATAATTGAGCACATGATGTTTCAATAAGATAAGCATTTTTAAATAATAGTCAAATGAAGTCCAAAATTTATTTTGTTTCAGCTTGAACATAATAGCGATGAATCGGCGAGATTTTAGAGCTTCATTTGACCATTATTTATAAATTTTTCATATTGAAACTTGGCTTTTTAGTAATTACGAACATTCATGTAGCAAATATTGCGCGATTTGAGAAAATTTTGAAACTTTCGTATCAAAATAGTTACGTTAGCATAAATTGTTCCCTTTGGAAATTGAGCATTTTCACACGAAAATTGAAAATATTTCAAATTGACTAATATTTGAGACGCATGTTTAGAATGACTAAAACATGAAGTTTCACCATGTTAAAAATATTTTTTAAATAATAGTCAAATGAAGTTAAAAAAATTATTTTTGTTAAAACTAGCTAACATAACACTTAGAAATTAAAAGTGATTTGAAAACTTCTTTTGACCATTATTTATAGAAGTGCCATAATGAAACTTGACTTTTTGGTAGTGTAAAACATGCATGTAAAATATTCGCCGATTTGAAAATTTTGAAATTTTAATGTCAAAATGGATTTCATTGCCATAGGTGTTACATTTGGAAATTTGAACATTTTCACACGAAAATTATGAAACATTTCAAATTGACTAATATTTGGCGAGCATAAGTTCGAAATGACTAAAACTTGAAGTTTCACTATGTTAAGCATTTTAAATAATATTCAAATGAAGTTAAGTAAACTCCATTTTGTTAGACTTTAACATAACATCGAGTAAAGCTGATTTTTAACTTCATTTGACCATTATTTAAACAGTGTCTTATAGTGAATCTTTACTTTTTAGCCGTCCTGCAACATGCTCGCAAAATATTAGTAGATTTTTAAATTTTCATGTCGAAATGGTTCATTGTAATAGGTTAATCCCTTTGGAAATTGTCCATTTTCATAAAAAATAGAAGCATTACAAATTGACTAATATTTGGTAGGCATGCTCGGAATGACTCGAAATTGAAGTTTCACTATGTTAAGCATTTTAAATAAAAGTCAAATGAAGTTAAAAAAAAAAAACTATTTTGTTCGACACTAACATAACACAGAGTAAAAGTGATTTGAAAACTTCATTTGACCATTATTTATAGAGGTACCATAATGAAACTTGACTTTTTAGTAATCTCAAACATGCGTATAAAATATTAGCCGATTTGAAAATTTAGAAACTTTCATGTCAAAATGGTTTCCATTGTAGCAGGTGTTCCCTTTCAAAATTGACTATTTTCACACAAAAATTGAAACATTTCAAATTGACTAATATATTTGGCACGCATGTTCGGAATGACTTAAAACATGATGTTTCACCGTATTCAACATTTTAAATAATAGTCAAATGCAGTTTTTTCACTTATTTTGTTCGGCAACACGAATATAACAAAGAAATGCAAAAACATAAGTTACAAAACTTCATTTGAGAATTTATTATAGAAGTACCATAATGAAACTTGACTTTTTAGTAGTGTTCTCGAACATGCATGTGAAATATTCGCCAAATTTGAAAATGTTGGAAACTTTCATGTGAAAATGGTTAATTTAAGACATGAGTGTTCCCTTTGGAAATTGAACATTTTTTCACACAAAAATTGAAACATTTCAAATTGACTAATATTTTGAGACATATTCAGAATGACTAAAACATGAAGTTTTCACACATGTTAAGTATTTTTAAATAATAGTCGAATGAAGTTAAAAAATTTTTTTTGTTAAAGACTAACATAACACCGAGTAAAAGTAAGTTGAAAACTTCGTTTGACCATTATTTATAGAAGTACCATAATGAAACTTCAGCTTTTAGTAGTACCGAACGTAAGCATATAAAATATTGGCCGATTTGCGCATTTTGAAATTTTCATGTCAAAATGGTTCATTGCCATAGGTGTTCTATTTGGAAATTGAACATTTTTTTGCTGCAATTGAAACATTTCAAATTGACTAATATTTGAAGTGTACAAAATGACTAAAACTTGAAGTTTGGGTATGTTAAGCATTTTTAATAATATTCAAATGAAGTTCAAAAAAGGCTTTTATTTTGTTCAACACTAACGTAACATCGAGTAAAGGCTGATTTTTAACTTCATTTGACCATTATTTAAAGAGAGTCTTATAGTGAATCTTTACTTTTTAGCATTCTCATGACATGCTTGTAAAATATTAGCCGATTTTAAATTTTCATGTCAAAATGGTTCATTGTAATAGGTTAATCCCTTTGGAAATTGTCCATTTTCATAAAAAAATAGAAACATTACAAATTGACTAATATTTTGTAGGCATGCTCGGAATGACTCAAAATTGAAGTTTCACCATGTTAAAAGCATTTTAAATAAAAGTCAAATGAAGATAAAAAAACTATTTTTGTTCCATGATAACATAAGCGCGAGTAAAAATGATTTTGAAATCTTCATTTGACCGTTATTTATAGAGGTACCATAATGAAACTTGACTTTTTAGTAGTCTCGGAAACATGCATATGAAATATTAGCCGATTTGAAAATTTTGAAACTTTCATGAAAAAATGGTTCATTGCCATAGGTGTTCCGCACAGAAATTGAACGTTTTCACACTGAAATTGAAACATTTCAAATTGACTAATATTTCGAAGCATATTTAAAACAACTAAAGCATTGAAGTTTCGCCATGTTAAGTATTTTACATAATAGTCAAATGAAGTTAGAAAAACTATTTTGTTCAACTGTAACATAACAGAGAAGTTTAAAAGTGATTTGAAAACTTCATTTGACCATTATTTATAGAAGTACCATAATGAAACTTGACTTTTAAATAGTCTCAAACATGCATGTAAAATGGTAGCCGATTTGAAAATTTTGAAACTTTCATGTCGAAATGGTTCGTTGCACGTAGGTGTTCCCTTTGGAAATTGAACATTTTCACACAAAAATTGAAACATTTCAAATTGGGTAATATTTAGCGGGCGTGTTCGGAACTTGACTAAAACATGAAGTTTCACCATGTTAAGCATTTTAAATAATAGTCAAATGAAGTTGAAAAACTATTTTGTTCAACACTAACATAACACCGAGTAAAAGTGATTTGAAAACTTCATTTGACCATTATTTATGGAGGCTGCATAATGAAACTTGACTTTTTAGTAGTCTCGAACATGCACGTAAAATATTAGCCGATTTGAAATTTTTTGAAACTTTCATATCAAAAATGTTCGTTACCATAGATTATTCCCTTTGGAAATTGAACATTTTCACACAAAAATTGAAACATTTCAAATTGACTAATATTTGGCGAGCATGTTCGGAATGACTAAAACATGAAGTTTCACCATGTTAATTATTTTAAATAATGATCAAATGAAGTTAGAAAAACTATTTTGTTCAACACTAACATAACAGGGGCTAAAAGTGATTTGAAAACTTCATTTGACCATTATTTATAGAGGTACCATAATGAAACTTGACTTTTTAGTAGTCTCAATGATACGTATAAAATATTAAACGTGTAGAAAATTTTGAAACTTTCATGTCAAAATGGTTCGTTGCCATAGGTATTCCCTTTGGAAATTGACTATTTTCACACAAAAATTGAAACATTTCAAATTGACTAATATTTGGCGGGGCATGTTCGGAATATTTAAAACATGAAGTTTCACCATGTTAAGCATTTTAAATAATAGTCGAATGAAGTTAGAAAAACTATTTTGTTCGGCAAGAACGCAACACTTGAGGTAAAAGTGATTTGAAAACTTCATTTGACCATTATTTATGGAAAGTACCATAATGAAACTTGACTTTTATTGATACTCGGAAACATGCATGTAAAATATTAGCCGATTTTGAAAATTTTGAAACTTTCGTATCAAAATGGTTAATTGCCATAGGTGTTCCCTTTGGAAATTGACTATTTTCACACAAAAATTGAAACATTTCCGATTGACTACCATTTGTGAACATGTTCGGAATGACTAAAACATGAAGTTTCACCATGTTAAGCATTTTAGACAATAGTCAATTGAAGTTAAAAAAAAACTATTTTGTTCAACAAGAACATAACAAAGGGTAAAAGTGATTTGAAAACTTCATTTGACCATTATTAGTACCGGTACCATAATGAAACTTGACTTTTTAGTAGTCTCGGAAACATGCTAGTAAAATATTAAGCAGAGATTTGAAATTTTTGAAACTTTCATGTCAAAATAGTTCATTACCGTAGGTGTTCCACTTTTGGAAATTGAACATTTTCACAAATAAAGTGAAACATTTCAGGGTGACTAATATTTGGCGGTATGTTCAGAATGACTAAAACATGAAGTTTCACCGTATTGAAAATATTTTTAAATAATAGTCGAATGAAGTTAGAAAACTATTTTTTGTTAAAGACGAACATAACAGTGAGCTAAAAATTGATTTGAAAACTTCATTTGACCATTATTTATAAATTTCCTGTAATGAAACTTGACTTTTTAGTAGTGACAGACGTGCGTATAAAATATTAAACGATGTGAAAATTTTGAAACTTTCACATCGAAATGGTTCATTGCCATAGGTGTTCCACTAGGTATTTTCCATTTTCTTTTAAAAATTGAAACATTTCAAATTGACTAATATTTGGCGAGCATGTTGGGAATTATTCAAAACATGCAGTTTCACCATGTTAAGCATTTTAAATAATAGTCAAATGAAGTTTAGAAAACTATTTTGTTAACGACCAACATAACAAAGAGTAAAAGTGATTTGAAAACTTCATTTGACCATTATTTATAGAGATTCCATAATGAAACTTGACTTTTTAGTAGTGACGAGCATTAAGTATATAAAATATTAGCCGATTTGAAAATTTTGAAACTTTCATGTCAAAATGGTTCAGTACCATAGGTGTTCTATTTTGGAAATTATTTATTTTCACACAAAAATTTGAAACGTTTCAAATTGACTAATATTTCGGAGCGCATGTTCGGAAATGACTAAAACATGAAGTTTCACCATGTTAAGCATTTTAAATAATAGTCAAATGAAGTTTTCCACACTATTTTGTTTAATATTTCTACTATAACACCGAGTAAAAGTGATTTGAAAACTTCATTTGACCATTATTTATAGAAGTACCATAATGAAACTTGACTTTTTAGTAGTCTCGAACATCCATGTAAAATATTCGCCGATTTGAAATTTTTGAAACTTTCGTATCGAAATGGTTCATTCCTGTAGAGTATTCCCTTTAAAAATTGAACATTTTCACACAGAAATTGAAACATTTCAAATTGACTAATATTTGGCGAAGCGTATTCGAAATAATAAAACATGAAGTTTCACCGTAGTAAATATTTTAAATAATAGTCAATGAAATTTCCAAACTATTTTGTTCGGCAAGAACATAACATAGAAGTAGAAAGTGATTTGAAAACTTCATTTGACCATTATTTATAGAAGTTGCGTATTGTAACAGAACTTTTTAGTAGTCTCGAACGTGCGTATAAAATATTAAACGATGTGAAAATTTTGAAACTTTCATGTAGAAATGGTTCATTACCATAGGTGTTCACTTGAGAGTATTTTTTATTTTCACTCAATGAGTGAAACATTTCAAATTGACTAATATTTGGCGAGGCATGTTCGGAATGACTAAAACATGAAGTTTCACCATGTTAAGCATTTTTAAATAATAGTCAAATGAAGTTAAAGAAACTATTTTGTTCGGCAAGAACATAAGACCGAGTAAAAGTGATTTGAAAACTTCATTTGACCATTATTTATAGAAGTTTTGTAATGAAACTTGACTTTTTAGTAGTGACGAACATGCATGTAAAATATTAGCCGATTTGAAAATTTTGAAACTTTCATGTCAAAATGGTTCATTACCATGGGTGTTCCCTTTGGAAATTGACTATTTTCACACAAAAATTGAAACGTTTCAAATTGACTAATATTGTGAAAAATGTTCGGAATGACTAAAACATGAAGTTTCACACCGTATTTAACATTTTTAAATAATAGTCAAATGAGATTTTTTTGGCTATTTTTTGTTAGACACTAACATAACACTAGAGTAAAAGTGATTTAAAAACTTCATTTGACCATTATTTATAGAGGTACCATAATGAAACTTGACTTTTAGTAGTCTCGAACATGCATGTAAAATATTAGCCGATTTGAAAATTTTGAAATTTTCTTGTCAAAATGGTTCATTACCGTAGGTGTTCCCTTTGGAAATTGAACATTTTCACACAAAAATTGAAACATTTCAAATTGAGTAATATTTGGCGAGCATGTTCGGAATGACTAAAACATGAAGTTTCACCATGTTAAGTATTTTAAATAATAGTCAAATGAAGTTAGAAAAACTATTTTGTTTAACACTAACATAACACCCATTAAAAGTGATTTGAAAACTTCATTTGACCATTATTTATAGAGGTACCATAATGAAACTTGACTTTTTAGTAGTCTCGAGCATGCATGTAAAATATTAGCGCGATTTGAAAATTTTGAAACTTTCGTATGAAAAAATGGTTCATTGCCATAGAGTGTTCCCTTTGGAAATTGACTATTTTCACACAAAAATTGAAACATTTCAAATTGACTAATATTGATATGTGACATGTTCGGAAATGACTAAAACATGAAGTTTCTGCAAAGTATTAAGCATTTTAAATAATAGTCAAATGAAGTTAAAAAAACAATTTAATTAATTATTCTTATGCTGCAGAGGAAAAGTGATTTGAAAACTTCATTTGACCATTATTTATAGAAGTACCATAATGAAACTTGACTTTTTAGTAGTCTCTGACATCGCAAGTAAAATATTAGCCCACTTTGAAAATTTTGAAATTTTCATGTCAAAATGGTTCATTGCCACAGGTGTTCAACTTTGGAAATTGAGCATTTTCACACAGAAAATTGAAATAATGGAGAACTGACTAATATTTGGCGAAATGATTCGAATGACTAAAACATGAAGTTTCACAATGTTAAGCATTTTAACTAATTCTCAAATGAAGTTAGAAAAGCAATATTGTTGAAGACTGCCTTAACACCGAGTAAAACTAATTTGTAACTTCATTTTAAGATTATTTAAAGAGGTACCATAGTGGTCTACTTTTAGAATGCTAAACATCTTTGTAAAATATTAACCGATTTGAAATTTTCATGTCAAAATGGTTCATTGTCGCTAGGTTAATCCCATAAGAAATTGTCCATTTTCATAAACAAATAGAAACATTTCAAATTGACTAATATTTAGCGAGCGTAATAGGAATGACTCAAAATTGAAGTTTCACCATTTTGAGCAATTTAAATAAAAAGTCAAATGAAGTTAAAAAACTATTTTGTTCAACAGCAACATAACATCGAGTAAAAGTGATTTTTAACTTCATTTGACCATTATTTATAGAGGTACCATAATGAAACTTGACGTTTTAGTAGTCTCGGAAACATGCATGTAAAATATTAGCCGATTTGAAAATTTGGAAATTTTCATGTAGAGCTAGTTCATTGCAATAGGTGTTCCCTTTGGAAATTGAACATTTTCACACAAAAAATTGAAACATTTCCAAATTGACTAATATTGAGAAACACTTATATTAGAATATTAAAAAAAACGTGAAGTTTCGGCAATGTTAGGCATTTTAAATAATAGTCAAATGAAGTTAAAAAAGCTATTTTGTTAAAGACAAACATAACAGGGAAGTAAAAGTGATTTGAAAACTTCATTTGACCATTATTTATAGAGGTACCATAATGAAACTTAACTTTTAAGCAGTCTCCAAAATGCATATAAAATAATAGCCGATTGGAAACTTTAGAAATTTTCATGTCAAAATGGTTCATTGCCATAGGTGTTCCCTTTGGAAATTGAACATTTTCACACAAAAATTGAAACATTTCAAATTGACTAATATTTGGCAGCATGTTCGAATGACTAAAACATGAAGTTTCACCATGTTAAGCATTTTAAATAATAGTCAAATCAAGTTAAAAAACTATTTTGTTCAACACTAACATAACACCGAGTAAAAGTGATTTGAAAACTTCATTTGACCATTATTTATAGAGGTACCATAATGAAACTTGACTTTTTAGTAGTCTCAAACATGCATGTAAAATATTAGCCGATTTGAAAATTTTGAAATTTTCATGTCAAAATGGTTCATTGCCATAGGTGTTCCCTTTGGAAATTGAACATTTTCACACAAAAATTGAAACATTTCAAATTGACTAATATTTGGCACGCATGTTCGGAATGACTAAAACATGATGTTTCACCATGTTAAGCATTTTAAATAATAGTCAAATGAAGTTAAAAAACTATTTTGTTCAACACTAACATAACACCGAGTAAAAGTGATTTGAAAACTTCATTTGACCATTATTTATAGAGGTACCATAATGAAACTTGACTTTTTAGTAGTCTCAAACATGCATGTAAAATATTAGCCGATTTGAAAATTTTGAAATTTTCATGTCAAAATGGTTCATTGCCATAGGTGTTCCCTTTGGAAATTGAACATTTTCACACAAAAATTGAAACATTTCAAATTGACTAATATTTGGCGAGCATGTTCGGAATGACTAAAACATGAAGTTTCACCATGTTAAGCATTTTAAATAATAGTCAAATGAAGTTAAAAAACTATTTTGTTCAACACTAACATAACACCGAGTAAAAGTGATTTGAAAACTTCATTTGACCATTATTTATAGAGGTACCATAATGAAACTTGACTTTTTAGTAGTCTCAAACATGCATGTAAAATATTAGCCGATTTGAAAATTTTGAAATTTTCATGTCAAAATGGTTCATTGCCATAGGTGTTCCCTTTGGAAATTGAACATTTTCACACAAAAATTGAAACATTTCAAATTGACTAATATTTGGCGCATGTTCGGAATGACTAAAACATGAAGTTTCACCATGTTAAGCATTTTAAATAATAGTCAAATGAAGTTAAAAAAACTATTTTGTTCAACACTAACATAACACCGAGTAAAAGTGATTTGAAACTTCATTTGACCATTATTTATAGAGGTACCATAATGAATCTTGACTTTTTAGTAGTCTCAAACATGCATGTAAAATATTAGCCGATTTGAAATTTTCATGTCAAAATGGTTCATTGCCATAGGTTAATCCCTTTGGAAATTGTCCATTTTCATAAAAAATGAAACATTTCAAATTGACTAATATTTGGCAGCATGTTCGGAATGACTCAAAATTGAAGTTTCACCATGTTAAGCATTTTAAATAAAAGTCAAATGAAGTTAAAAAACTATTTTGTTCAACACTAACATAACACCGAGTAAAAGTGATTTGAAAACTTCATTTGACCATTATTTATAGAGGTACCATAATGAAACTTGACTTTTTAGTAGTCTCAAACATGCATGTAAAATATTAGCCGATTTGAAAATTTTGAAATTTTCATGTCAAAATGGTTCATTGCCATAGGTGTTCCCTTTGGAAATTGAACATTTTCACACAAAAATTGAAACATTTCAAATTGACTAATATTTGGAAGGCATGTTCGAAATGACTAAAATTGAAGTTTCACCATGTTAAGCATTTTAAATAATAGTCAAATGAAGTTAAAAAAACTATTTTGTTCAACACTAACATAACACCGAGTAAAAGTGATTTGAAAACTTCATTTGACCATTATTTATAGAGGTACCATAATGAAACTTGACTTTTTAGTAGTCTCAAACATGCATGTAAAATATTAGCCGATTTGAAAATTTTGAAATTTTCATGTCAAAATGGTTCATTGCCATAGGTGTTCCCTTTGGAAATTGAACATTTTCACACAAAAATTGAAACATTTCAAATTGACTAATATTTGGCGCATGTTCGGAATGACTAAAACTTGAAGTTTCACCATGTTAAGCATTTTAAATAATAGTCAAATGAAGTTAAAAAAACTATTTTGTTCAACACTAACATAACATCGAGTAAAAGTGATTTTTAACTTCATTTGACCATTATTTAAAGAGGTACCATAATGAATCTTTACTTTTTAGTAGTCTCAACATGCTTGTAAAATATTAGCCGATTTTAAATTTTCATGTCAAAATGGTTCATTGCCATAGGTTAATCCCTTTGGAAATTGTCCATTTTCACCAAAAATTGAAACATTTCAAATTGACTAATATTTGGCAGGCATGCTCGGAATGACTCAAAATTGAAGTTTCACCATGTTAAGCATTTTAAATAAAAGTCAAATGAAGTTAAAAAAACTATTTTGTTCAACACTAACATAACACCGAGTAAAAGTGATTTGAAAACTTCATTTGACCATTATTTATAGAGGTACCATAATGAAACTTGACTTTTTAGTAGTCTCAAACATGCATGTAAAATATTAGCCGATTTGAAAATTTTGAAATTTTCATGTCAAAATGGTTCATTGCCATAGGTGTTCCCTTTGGAAATTGAACATTTTCACACAAAAATTGAAACATTTCAAATTGACTAATATTTGGCAGCATGTTCGAATGACTAAAACATGAAGTTTCACCATGTTAAGCATTTTAAATAATAGTCAAATGAAGTTAAAAAAACTATTTTGTTCAACACTAACATAACACCGAGTAAAAGTGATTTGAAAACTTCATTTGACCATTATTTATAGAGGTACCATAATGAAACTTGACTTTTTAGTAGTCTCAAACATGCATGTAAAATATTAGCCGATTTGAAAATTTTGAAATTTTCATGTCAAAATGGTTCATTGCCATAGGTGTTCCCTTTGGAAATTGAACATTTTCACACAAAAATTGAAACATTTCAAATTGACTAATATTTGGCAAGTTCGAAATGACTAAAACTTGAAGTTTCACCATGTTAAGCATTTTAAATAATAGTCAAATGAAGTTAAAAAACTATTTTGTTCAACACTAACATAACACCGAGTAAAAGTGATTTTTAACTTCATTTGACCATTATTTAAAGAGGTACCATAATGAATCTTGACTTTTTAGTAGTCTCAACATGCTTGTAAAATATTAGCCGATTTTAAATTTTCATGTCAAAATGGTTCATTGCCATAGGTTAATCCCTTTGGAAATTGTCCATTTTCACAAAAAATAGAAACATTTCAAATTGACTAATATTTGGTAGGCATGCTCGGAATGACTCAAAATTGAAGTTTCACCATGTTAAGCATTTTAAATAAAAGTCAAATGAAGTTAAAAAAACTATTTTGTTCAACACTAACATAACACCGAGTAAAAGTGATTTGAAAACTTCATTTGACCATTATTTATAGAGGTACCATAATGAAACTTGACTTTTTAGTAGTCTCAAACATGCATGTAAAATATTAGCCGATTTGAAAATTTTGAAATTTTCATGTCAAAATGGTTCATTGCCATAGGTGTTCCCTTTGGAAATTGAACATTTTCACACAAAAATTGAAACATTTCAAATTGACTAATATTTGGCGCATGTTCGGAATGACTAAAACATGATGTTTCACCATGTTAAGCATTTTAAATAATAGTCAAATGAAGTTAAAAAAACTATTTTTGTTCAACACTAACATAACAGGGAGTAAAAGAAAGTGATTTGAAAACTTCATTTGACCATTATTTATAGAGGTACCATAATGAAACTTGACTTTTTAGTAGTCTCAAACATGCATGTAAAATATTAGCCGATTTGAAAATTTTGAAACTTTCATGTCAAAATGGTTCATTGCCATAGGTGTTCCATTTGGAAATTGAACATTTTCACAAAAAAATTGAAACATTTCAAATTGATCCTAATATTTGGCAGCATGTTCAGAATGTCTAAAACTTGATGTTTCACCATGTTAAGCATTTTAAATAATAGTCAAACGAAATTAAAAAAACTATTTTGTTCAACACTAACATAACACCGAGTAAAAAGTGATTTGAAAAAATCTTCATTTGACCATTATTTATGTAGAGTTACCATAACGAAACTTGACTTTTTAGTAGTTTCAAACATTCATGTAGAATTTTAGCCGATTTGAAAATTTTTTTTTGAAACTTTCATGTCAAAATGGTTCATTGCCATGGGTGTTCCCTTTGGAAATTGAACATTTTCACACAAAAATTGAAACATTTCAAATTGACTAATATTTGCGGTAAGACCAGCATGTTCGCAATGACTAAAACATGATGTTTCACTATGTTAAGCATTTTTTATAATAGTCAAACGAAGTTCAAAAAAACTATTTTGTTCAACACTAACATAACATCGAGTAAAACTGATTTGAAAACTTCATTTGACCATTATTTACAGAGGGTACCATAGTGAAACTTTACTTTTAGCAGTCTGCAACATGCTTGTAAAATATTAGCCGTTTGATTTTGAAATTTTCATGTCAAAATGGTTCATTGCCATAGTGTTAATCCCTTTGGAAATTGTCCATTTTCATAAAAAAATTGAAACACTTCAAATGGACTAATATTTGGTAGGCAAGCTCGAAATGACTCAAACTTGAAGTTTCACCATGTTAAGCATTTTTAATAAAATTAAAATGAAGTTAAAAAATCATTTTGTTCAACACTAACATAACACGGAGTAAAAGTGATTTGAAAACTTCATTTGACCATTATTTATTAGAAGTACCATAATGAAAATTTACTTTTTAGGAGTCTCAGACATGCATATAAAATATTAGGCGATTTGAAAATTTTGAAATTTTCATGTCAAAATAGTTCATTGCCATAGGTGTTCCCTTTGGAAATTGAACATTTTCACACAAAAATTGAAACATTTCAAATTGACTAATATTTGGCGAGCATGTTCGGAATGACTAAAACATGAAGTTTCACCATGTTAAGCATTTTAAATAATAGTCAAATGAAGTTAAAAAAACTATTTTGTTCAACACTAACATAACACCGAGTAAAAGTGATTTGAAAACTTCATTTGACCATTATTTATAGAGGTACCATAATGAAACTTGACTTTTTAGTAGTCTCAAACATGCATGTAAAATATTAGCCGATTTGAAAGTTTTGAAACTTTCATGTCATAATGGTTCATTGCCATAGGTGTTCCCTTTGGAAATTGACTATTTTCACACGAAAATTGAAACATTTCAAATTGACTAATATTTGGCAGGCAAGTTCGAAATGACTAAAACTTGAAGTTTCACTATGTTAAGCATTTTTAATAATATTCAAATGAAGTTAAAAAAACTATTTTGTTCAACACTAACACAACAACGAGTAAAAGTGATTTGAAAACTTCATTTGACCATTATTTATAGAGGTACCATAATGAAACTTGACTTTTTAGTAGTCTCGAACATGCATGTAAAATATTAGCCGATTTAAAAATTTTGAAATTTTCATGTCAAAATGGTTCATTGCCATAGGTGTTCTATTTGGAAATTGAACATTTTCACACAAAAATTGAAACATTTCAAATTGACTAATATTTGGCGTGCATGTTAAAACATAATGACTAAAACATGATGTTTCACCATGTTAAGCATTTTATATAATAGTCAAATGAAGTTAAAAAAACTATTTTGTTCAACACTAACATAACACCGAGTAAAAGTGATTTGAAAACTTCATTTGACCATTATTTATAGAGGTACCATAATGAAACTTGAGTTTTTAGTAGTCTCAAACATGCATGTAAAATATTAGCCGATTTGAAAATTTTGAAATTTTCATGTCAAAATGGTTCATTGCCATAGGTGTTCTATTTGGAAATTGAACATTTTCACACGAAAATTGAAACATTACAAATTGACTAATATTTGGTAGGCATGCTCGGAATGTCTCAAAATTGAAGTTTCACCATGTTAAGCATTTTAAATAAAAGTCAAATGAAATTAAAAAAACTATTTTGTTCAACAATAACATAACACCGAGTAAAAGTGATTTGAAATCTTCATTTGACCATTATTTATAGAAGTACCATAATGAAACTTGACTTTTTAGTAGTCTCGAAACATGCATGTAAAATTTTAGCCGATTTGAAAATTTTGAAACTTTCATGTCAAAATGGTTCATTGGCATAGGTGTTCCCTTTGGAAATTGAACATTTTCACACAAAAATTGAAACATTTCAAATTGACTAATATTTGGCAGGCATGTTCGCAATGACTAAAACATGATGTTTCACCATGTTAAGCATTTTATATAATAGTCAAATGAAGTTAAAAAAACTATTTTGTTCAACACTAACATAACACCGAGTAAAAGTGATTTGAAAACTTCATTTGACCATTATTTATAGAGGTACCATAATGAAACTTGACTTTTTAGTAGTCTCAAACATGCATGTAAAATATTAGCCGATTTGAAAATTTTGAAATTTTCATGTCAAATTGGTTCATTGCCATAGGTGTTCTATTTGGAAATTGAACATTTTCACACAAAAATTGAAACATTTCAAATTGACTAATATTTGGCAGGCAAGTTCGAAATGACTAAAACTTGAAGTTTCACTATGTTAAGCATTTTTAATAATATTCAAATGAAGTTCAAAAAAACTATTTTGTTCAACACTAACATAACACCGAGTAAAAGTGATTTGAAAACTTCATTTGACCATTATTTATAGAGGTACCATAATGAAACTTGACTTTTAAGTAGTCTCAAACATGCATGTAAAATATTAGCCGATTTGAAAATTTTGAAATTTTCATGTCAAAATGGTTCATTGCCATAGGTGTTCCATTTGGAAATTGAACATTTTCACACGAAAATTGAAACATTTCAAATTGACTAATATTTGGCAGGCATGTTCGCAATGACTAAAACATGATGTTTCACCATGTTAAGCACTTTATATAATAGTCAAATGAAGTTAAAAAAACTATTTTGTTCAACACTAACATAACACCGAGTAAAAGTGATTTGAAAACTTCATTTGACCATTATTTATAGAGGTACCATAATGAAACTTGACTTTTTAGTAGTCTCAAACATGCATGTAAAATATTAGCCGATTTGAAAATTTTGAAATTTTCATGTCAAAATGGTTCATTGCCATAGGTGTTCTATTTGGAAATTGAACATTTTCACACGAAAATTGAAACATTTCAAAATGACTAATATTTGGCGAGCAAGTTCGAAAGGACTAAAACTTGAAGTTTCACTATGTTAAGCATTTTTAATAATATTCAAATGAAGTTAAAAAAAACTATTTTGTTCAACACTAACACAACATCGAGTAAACCTGATTTTTAACTTCATTTGACCATTATTTAAAGAGGTACTATAGTGAATCTTTACTTTTTAGTAGTCTCAACATGCTTGTAAAATATTAGCCGATTTTAAATTTTCATGTCAAAATGGTTCATTGTAACAGGTTAATCCCTTTGGAAATTGTCCATTTTCATAAAAAAATAGAAACATTACAAATTGACTAATATTTGGTAGGCATGCTCGGAATGACTCAAAATTGAAGTTTCACCATATTAAGCATTTTAAATAAAAGTCAAATGAAGTTAAAAAAACTATTTTGTTCAACACTAACATAACACCGAGTAAAAGTGATTTGAAAACTTCATTTGACCATTATTTATAGAGGTACCATAATGAAACTTGACTTTTTAGTAGTCTCAAACATGCATGTAAAATATTAGCCGATTTGAAAGTTTTGAAACTTTCATGTCATAATGGTTCATTGCCATAGGTGTTCCCTTTGGAAATTGACTATTTTCACACGAAAATTGAAACATTTCAAATTGACTAATATTTGAGGGTGCAAGTTCGAAATGACTAAAACTTGAAGTTTCACTATGTTAAGCATTTTTAATAATATTCAAATGAAGTTCAAAAAAAACTATTTTGTTCAACACTAACACAACAACGAGTAAAAGTGATTTGAAAACTTCATTTGACCATTATTTATAGAGGTACCATAATGAAACTTGACTTTTTAGTAGTCTCAAACATGCATGTAAAATATTAGCCGATTTAAAAATTTTGAAATTTTCATGTCAAAATGGTTCATTGCCATAGGTGTTCTATTTGGAAATTGAACATTTTCACACGAAAATTGAAACATTTCAAATTGACTAATATTTGGCAGGCATGTTCGCAATGACTAAAACATGATGTTTCACCATGTTAAGCATTTTATATAATAGTCAAATGAAGTTAAAAAAACTATTTTGTTCAACACTAACATAACACCGAGTAAAAGTGATTTGAAAACTTCATTTGACCATTATTTATAGAGGTACCATAATGAAACTTGAGTTTTTAGTAGTCTCAAACATGCATGTAAAATATTAGCCGATTTGAAAATTTTGAAATTTTCATGTCAAAATGGTTCATTGCCATAGGAGTTCTATTTGGAAATTGAACATTTTCATAAAAAAATAGAAACACTACAAATTGACTAATATTTGGTAGGCATGCTCGGAATGTCTCAAAATTGAAGTTTCACCATGTTAAGCATTTTAAATAAAAGTCAAATGAAATTAAAAAAACTATTTTGTTCAACAATAACATAACACCGAGTAAAAGTGATTTGAAATCTTCATTTGACCATTATTTATAGAGGTACCATAATGAAACTTGACTTTTTAGTAGTCTCAAACATGCATGTAAAATTTTAGCCGATTTGAAAATTTTGAAACTTTCATGTCAAAATGGTTCATTGGCATAGGTGTTCCCTTTGGAAATTGAACATTTTCACACAAAAATTGAAACATTTCAAATTGACTAATATTTGGGGGCATGTTCGCAATGACTAAAACATGATGTTTCACCATGTTAAGCATTTTATATAATAGTCAAATGAAGTTAAAAAAACTATTTTGTTCAACACTAACATAACAGCAAGTAAAAGTGATTTGAAAACTTCATTTGACCATTATTTATAGAGGTACCATAATGAAACTTGACTTTTTAGTAGTCTCGAACATGCATGTAAAATATTAGCCGATTTGAAAATTTTGAAATTTTCATGTCAAATTGGTTCATTGCCATAGGTGTTCTATTTGGAAATTGAACATTTTCACACAAAAATTGAAACATTTCAAATTGACTAATATTTGGCAGGCAAGTTCGAAATGACTAAAACTTGAAGTTTCACTATGTTAAGCATTTTTAATAATATTCAAATGAAGTTAAAAAAACTATTTTGTTCAACACTAACACAACAACGAGTAAAAGTGATTTGAAAACTTCATTTGACCATTATTTATAGAGGTACCATAATGAAACTTGACTTTTTAGTAGTCTCAAACATGCATGTAAAATATTAGCCGATTTAAAAATTTTAAAATTTTCATGTCAAAATGGTTCATTGCCATAGGTGTTCTATTTGGAAATTGAACATTTTCACACGAAAATTGAAACATTTCAAATTGACTAATATTTGGGAGCATGTTCGCAATGACTAAAACATGATGTTTCACCATGTTAAGCATTTTATATAATAGTCAAATGAAGTTAAAAAAACTATTTTGTTCAACACTAACATAACACCGAGTAAAAGTGATTTGAAAACTTCATTTGACCATTATTTATAGAGGTACCATAATGAAACTTGACTTTTTAGTAGTCTCAAACATGCATGTAAAATATTAGCCGATTTGAAAATTTTGAAATTTTCATGTCAAAATGGTTCATTGCCATAGGTGTTCTATTTGGAAATTGAACATTTTCACACGAAAATTGAAACATTTCAAAATGACTAATATTTGGCAGGCAAGTTCGAAAGGACTAAAACTTGAAGTTTCACTATGTTAAGCATTTTTAATAATATTCAAATGAAGTTCAAAAAAACTATTTTGTTCAACAATAACACAACATCGAGTAAACCTGATTTTTAACTTCATTTGACCATTATTTAAAGAGGTACTATAGTGAATCTTTACTTTTTAGCAGTCTCAACATGCTTGTAAAATATTAGCCGATTTTAAATTTTCATGTCAAAATGGTTCATTGTAACAAGTTAATCCCTTTGGAAATTGTCCATTTTCATAAAAAAATAGAAACATTACAAATTGACTAATATTTGGTAGGCATGCTCGGAATGACTCAAAATTGAAGTTTCACCATGTTAAGCATTTTAAATAAAAGTCAAATGAAATTAAAAAAACTATTTTGTTGAACAATAACATAACACCGAGTAAAAGTGATTTGAAAACTTCATTTGACCATTATTTATAGAGGTACCATAATGAAACTTGACTTTTTAGTAGTCTCAAACATGCATGTAAAATATTAGCCGATTTGAAAATTTTGAAACTTTCATGTCAAAATGGTTCATTGCCATAGGTGTTCCCTTTGGAAATTGACTATTTTCACACAAAAATTGAAACATTTCAAATTGACTAATATTTGGGAGGCATGTTCGGAATGACTAAAACATGAAGTTTCACCATGTTAAGCATTTTAAATAATAGTCAAATGAAGTTAAAAAAAACTATTTTGTTCAACACTAACATAACAACGAGTAAAAGTGATTTGAAAACTTCATTTGACCATTATTTATGTAGGTACCATAATGAAACTTGACTTTTTAGTAGTCTCAAACATGCGATGTAAAATATTAGCCGATTTAAAAATTTTGAAATTTTCTCTCACAAAATGGTTCATTGCCATAGGTGTTCTATTTGGAAATTGAACATTTTCACACGAAAATTGAAACATTTCAAATTGACTAATATTTGGCAAAAGTAAGTTCGAAATGACTAAAACTTGAAGTTTCACTATGTTAAGCATTTTTAATAATATTCAAATGAAGTTCAAAAAAAACTAATTTGTTCAACACTAACACAACATCGAGTAAACCCGATTTTTAACTTCATTTGACCATTATTTAAAGAGGTACTATAGTGAATCTTTACTTTTTAGCAAATCTGCAACATGCTTGTAAAATATTAGCCGATTTTAAATTTTCATGTCAAAATGGTTCATTGTAACAAGTTAATCCCTTTGGAAATTGTCCATTTTCATAAAAAAATAGAAACATTACAAATTGACTAATATTTGGTAGGCATGCTCGGAATGACTCAAAATTGAAGTTTCACCATGTTAAGCATTTTAAATAAAAGTCAAATGAAGTTAAAAAAACTATTTTGTTGAACACTAACATAACACCGAGTAAAAGTGATTTGAAAACTTCATTTGACCATTATTTATAGAGGTACCATAATGAAACTTGACTTTTTAGTAGTCTCAAACATGCATGTAAAATATTAGCCGATTTGAAAGTTTTGAAACTTTCATGTCATAATGGTTCATTGCCATAGGTGTTCCCTTTGGAAATTGACTATTTTCACACAAAAATTGAAACATTTCAAATTGACTAATATTTGCGTGCATGTTCGGAATGACTAAAACATGAAGTTTCACCATGTTAAGCATTTTAAATAATAGTCAAATGAAGTTAAAAAAACTATTTTGTTCAACACTAACATAACAACGAGTAAAAGTGATTTGAAAACTTCATTTGACCATTATTTATAGAGGTACCATAATGAAACTTGACTTTTTAGTAGTCTCAAACATGCATGTAAAATATTAGCCGATTTAAAAATTTTGAAATTTTCCTGTCAAAATGGTTCATTGCCATAGGTGTTCTATTTGGAAATTGAACATTTTCACACGAAAATTGAAACATTTCAAATTGACTAATATTTGGCAAGCAAGTTCGAAATGACTAAAACTTGAAGTTTCACTATGTTAAGCATTTTTAATAATATTCAAATGAAGTTCAAAAAAACTATTTTGTTCAACACTAACATAACATCGAGTAAACCTGATTTTTAACTTCATTTGACCATTATTTAAAGAGGTACTATAGTGAATCTTTACTTTTTAGCAGTCCGCAACATGCTTGTAAAATATTAGCCGATTTTAAATTTTCATGTCAAAATGGTTCATTGTAATAGGTTAATCCCTTTTGGAAATTGTCCATTTTCATAAAAAAATAGAAACACTACAAATTGACTAATATTTGGTAGGCATGTTTCGAATGACTCTAAAATTGAAGTTTCACCATGTTAAGCATTTTAAATAAAAGTCAAATGAAATTTAAAAAAACTATTTTGTTCAACAATAACATAACACCGAGTAAAAGTCATTTGAAATCTTCATTTGACCATTATTTATAGAGGTACCATAATGAAACTTGAATTTTTAGTAGTCTCAAACATGCATGTAAAATATTAGCCGATTTGAAAATTTTGAAACTTTCATGTCAAAATGGTTCATTGCCATAGGTGTTCCCTTTGGAAATTGACTATTTTCACACAAAAATTGAAACATTTCAAATTGACTAATATTTGGGAGGCATGTTCGGAATGACTAAAACATGAAGTTTCACCATGTTAAGCACTTTAAATAATAGTCAAATGAAGTTAAAAAAACTATTTTGTTCAACACTAACATAACAACGAGTAAAAGTGATTTGAAAACTTCATTTGACCATTATTTATAGAGGTACCATAATGAAACTTGACTTTTTAGTAGTCTCAAACATGCATGTAAAATATTAGCCGATTTGAAAATTTTGAAATTTTCATGTCAAAATGGTTCATTGCCATAGGTGTTCTATTTGGAAATTGAACATTTTCACACGAAAATTGAAACATTTCAAATTGACTAATATTTGGCAGGCATGTTCGCAATGACTAAAACATGATGTTTCACCATGTTAAGCATTTTATATAATAGTCAAATGAAGTTAAAAAAACTATTTTGTTCAACACTAACATAACACCGAGTAAAAGCCGATTTGATAACTTCATTTGACCATTATTTATAGAGGTACCATAATGAAACTTGACTTTTTAGCAGTCTCAAACATGCATGTAAAATATTAGCCGATTTGAAAATTTTGAAATTTTCATGTCAAAATGGTTCATTGTCATAGGTGTTCCCTTTGGAAATTGACCATTTTCATAACGAAAATTGAAACATTTCAAATTGACTAATATTTGGTAGCATGTTCGAAATGACTCAAAATTGAAGTTTCACCATGTTAAGCATTTTAAATAAAATTCAAATGAAGTTAAAAAAACTATTTTGTTGAACACTAACATAACAACGAGTAAAAGTGATTTGAAAACTTCATTTGACCATTATTTATAGAGGTACCATAATGAAACTTGACTTTTTAGTAGTCTCAAACATGCATGTAAAATATTAGCCGATTTGAAAATTTTGAAACTTTCATGTCAAAATGGTTCATTGCCATAGGTGTTCCCTTTGGAAATTGACCATTTTCACACAAAAATTGAAACATTTCAAATTGACTAATATTTGGCGGCATGTTCGCAATGACTAAAACATGATGTTTCACCATGTTAAGCATTTTAAATAATAGTCAAATGAAGTTAAAAAAACTATTTTGTTCAACACTAACATAACAACGAGTAAAAGTGATTTGAAAACTTCATTTGACCATTATTTATAGAGGTACCATAATGAAACTTGACTTTTTAGTAGTCTCAAACATGCATGTAAAATATTAGCCGATTTGAAAATTTTGAAATTTTCATGTCAAAATGGTTCATTGCCATAGGTGTTCTATTTGGAAATTGAACATTTTCACACGAAAATTGAAACATTTCAAATTGACTAATATTTGGCAGGCAAGTTCGAAATGACTAAAACTTGAAGTTTCACTATGTTAAGCATTTTTAATAATATTCAAATGTAGTTCAAAAAAACTATTTTGTTCAACACTAACATAACATCGAGTAAACCTGATTTTTAACTTCATTTGACCATTATTTAAAGAGGTACTATAGTGAATCTTTACTTTTTAGCGTCTCAACATGCTTGTAAAATATTAGCCGATTTTAAATTTTCATGTCAAAATGGTTCATTGTAATAGGTTAATCCCTTTGGAAATTGTCCATTTTCATAAAAAAATAGAAACATTACAAATTGACTAATATTTGGTAGGCATGCTCGAATGACTCAAAATTGAAGTTTCACCATGTTAAGCATTTTAAATAAAAGTCAAATGAAATTAAATAAACTATTTTGTTCAACAATAACATAACACCGAGTAAAAGTCATTTGAAATCTTCATTTGACCATTATTTATAGAGGTACCATAATGAAACTTGAATTTTTAGTAGTCTCAAACATGCATGTAAAATATTAGCCGATTTGAAAATTTTGAAACTTTCATGTCAAAATGGTTCATTGCCATAGGTGTTCCCTTTGGAAATTGACTATTTTCACACAAAAATTGAAACATTTCAAATTGACTAATATTTGGGAGCATGTTCGAATGATTAAAACATGAAGTTTCACCATGTTAAGCACTTTAAATAATAGTCAAATGAAGTTAAAAAAACTATTTTGTTCAACACTAACATAACAACGAGTAAAAGTGATTTGAAAACTTCATTTGACCATTATTTATAGAGGTACCATAATGAAACTTGACTTTTTAGTAGTCTCAAACATGCATGTAAAATATTAGCCGATTTGAAAATTTTGAAATTTTCATGTCAAAATGGTTCATTGCCATAGGTGTTCTATTTGGAAATTGAACATTTTCACACGAAAATTGAAACATTTCAAATTGACTAATATTTGGCGCATGTTCGCAATGACTAAAACATGATGTTTCACCATGTTAAGCATTTTATATAATAGTCAAATGAAGTTAAAAAAACTATTTTGTTCAACACTAACATAACACCGAGTAAAACTGATTTGAAAACTTCATTTGACCATTATTTATAGAGGTACCATAATGAAACTTGACTTTTTAGTAGTCTCAAACATGCATGTAAAATATTAGCCGATTTGAAAATTTTGAAATTTTCATGTCAAATTGGTTCATTGCCATAGGTGTTCTATTTGGAAATTGAACATTTTCATACGAAAATTGAAACATTTCAAATTGACTAATATTTGGCAGGCAAGTTCGAAATGACTAAAACTTGAAGTTTCACTATGTTAAGCATTTTTAATAATATTCAAATGAAGTTCAAAAAAACTATTTTGTTCAACACTAACACAACAACGAGTAAAAGTGATTTGAAAACTTCATTTGACCATTATTTATAGAGGTACCATAATGAAACTTGACTTTTTAGTAGTCTCAAACATGCATGTAAAATATTAGCCGATTTAAAAATTTTGAAATTTTCATGTCAAAATGGTTCATTGCCATAGGTGTTCATTTGGAAATTGAACATTTTCACACGAAAATTGAAACATTTCAAATTGACTAATATTTGGGAGATGTTCAAATGACTAAAACATGATGTTTCACCATGTTAAGCATTTTATATAATAGTCAAATGAAGTTAAAAAAACTGGTTTTGTTCAACACTAACATAACACCGAGTAAAAGTGATTTGAAAACTTCATTTGACCATTATTTATAGAGGTACCATAATGAAACTTGACTTTTTAGTAGTCTCAAACATGCATGTAAAATATTAGCCGATTTGAAAATTTTGAAATTTTCATGTCAAAATGGTTCATTGCCATAGGTGTTCTATTTGGAAATTGAACATTTTCACACGAAAATTGAAACATTTCAAAATGACTAATATTTGGCGAGCAAGTTCGAAATGACTAAAACTTGAAGTTTCACTATGTTAAGCATTTTTAATAATATTCAAATGAAGTTCAAAAAAACTATTTTGTTCAACACTAACACAACATCGAGTAAACTTGATTTTTAACTTCATTTGACCATTATTTAAAGAGGTACTATAGTGAATCTTTACTTTTTAGCAATGCTGCAACATGCTTGTAAAATATTAGCCGATTTTAAATTTTCATGTCAAAATGGTTCATTGTAATAGGTTAATCCCTTTGGAAATTGTCCATTTTCATAAAAAAATAGAAACATTACAAATTGACTAATATTTGGTAGGCATGCTCGGAATGACTCAAAATTGAAGTTTCACCATGTTAAGCATTTTAAATAAAAGTCAAATGAAGTTAAAAAAACTATTTTGTTGAACACTAACATAACACCGAGTAAAAGTGATTTGAAAACTTCATTTGACCATTATTTATGGAGGTACCATAATGAAACTTGACTTTTTAGTAGTCTCAAACATGCATGTAAAATATTAGCCGATTTGAAAGTTTTGAAACTTTCATGTCATAATGGTTCATTGCCATAGGTGTTCCCTTTGGAAATTGACTATTTTCACACAAAAATTGAAACATTTCAAATTGACTAATATTTGGGTGCATGTTCGGAATGACTAAAACATGAAGTTTCACCATGTTAAGCATTTTAAATAATAGTCAAATGAAGTTAAAAAAACTATTTTGTTCAACACTAACATAACAACGAGTAAAAGTGATTTGAAAACTTCATTTGACCATTATTTATAGAGGTACCATAATGAAACTTGACTTTTTAGTAGTCTCAAACATGCATGTAAAATATTAGCCGATTTAAAAATTTTGAAATTTTCATGTCAAAATGGTTCATTGCCATAGGTGTTCTATTTGGAAATTGAACATTTTCACACGAAAATTGAAACATTTCAAATTGACTAATATTTAGGCAAGTTCGAAATGACTAAAACTTGAAGTTTCACTATGTTAAGCATTTTTAATAATATTCAAATGTAGTTCAAAAAAACTATTTTGTTCAACACTAACATAACATCGAGTAAACCTGATTTTTAACTTCATTTGACCATTATTTAAAGAGGTACTATAGTGAATCTTTACTTTTTAGCAGTCTCAACATGCTTGTAAAATATTAGCCGATTTTAAATTTTCATGTCAAAATGGTTCATTGTAATAGGTTAATCCCTTTGGAAATTGTCCATTTTCATAAAAAAATAGAAACACTACAAATTGACTAATATTTGGTAGGCATGCTCGGAATGACTCAAAATTGAAGTTTCACCATGTTAAGCATTTTAAATAAAAGTCAAATGAAATTAAAAAAACTATTTTGTTCAACAATAACATAACACCGAGTAAAAGTCATTTGAAATCTTCATTTGACCATTATTTATAGAGGTACCATAATGAAACTTGACTTTTTAGTAGTCTCAAACATACATGTAAAATATTAGCCGATTTGAAAATTTTGAAACTTTCATGTCAAAATGGTTCATTGCCATAGGTGTTCCCTTTGGAAATTGACTATTTTCACACAAAAATTGAAACATTTCAAATTGACTAATATTTGGGGGCATGTTCGAATGACTAAAACATAAATGGTTTCACCATGTTAAGCATTTTAAATAATAGTCAAATGAAGTTAAAAAAACTATTTTGTTCAACACTAACATAACAACGAGTAAAAGTGATTTGAAAACTTCATTTGACCATTATTTATAGAGGTACCATAATGAAACTTGACTTTTTAGTAGTCTCAAACATGCATGTAAAATATTAGCGATTTGAAAATTTGAAATTTTCATGTCAAAATGGTTCATTGCCATAGGTGTTCTATTGGAAATTGAACATACACGAAAATTGAAACATTTCAAATTGACTAATATTTGGCAGAATGTTCGAAATGACTAAAACTTGAAGTTTCACTATGTTAAGCATTTTTAATAATAGTCAAATGAAGTTCAAAAAAACTATTTTGTTCAACACTAACCACAACATCGAGTAAACCCGATTTTTAACTTCATTTGACCATTATTTAAAGAGGTACTATAATGAATCTTTACTTTTTAGCACTCCAACATGATGTAAAATACATTAGCGATTTTAATTTTCATGTCAAAATGGTTCATTGCAAGGTTATCCCTTTGGAAATTGTCCATTTTCCCACAAAAATAGAAACATTACAAATTGACTAATATTTGGTAGGCATGCTCGTAATGACTCAAAATTGAAGTTTCACCATGTTAAGCATTTTAAATAAAAGTCAAATGAAGTTAAAAAAACTATTTTGTTCAACAATAACATAACACCGAGTAAAAGTGATTTGAAAACTTCATTTGACCATTATTTATAGAGGTACCATAATGAAACTTGACTTTTTAGTAGTCTCAAACATGCATGTAAAATATTAGCCGATTTGAAAGTTTTGAAACTTTCATGTCATAATGGTTCATTGCCATAGGTGTTCCCTTTGGAAATTGACCATTTTCACACAAAAATTGAAACATTTCAAATTGACTAATATTTGGCAGTGCATGTTCGGAATGACTAAAACATGAAGTTTCACCATGTTAAGCATTTTAAATAATACTCAAATGAAGTTAAAATAACTATTTTGTTCAACACTAACATAACACCGAGTAAAAGTGATTTGAAAACTTCATTTGACCATTATTTATAGAGGTACCATAATGAAACTTGACTTTTTAGTAGTCTCAAACATGCATGTAAAATATTAGCCGATTTAAAAATTTTGAAATTTTCATGTCAAAATGGTTCATTGCCATAGGTGTTCCCTTTGGAAATTGAACATTTTCACACAAAAATTGAAACATTTCAAATTGACTAATATTTGGCAGGCAAGTTCGAAATGACTAAAACTTGAAGTTTCACTATGTTAAGCATTTTTAATAATATTCAAATGAAGTTCAAAAAAACTATTTTGTTCAACACTAACATAACATCGAGTAAAACTGATTTTTAACTTCATTTGACCATTATTTAAAGAGGTACTATAGTGAATCTTTACTTTTTAGCAATCTCCAACATGCTTGTAAAATATTAGCCGATTTTAAATTTTCATGTCAAAATGGTTCATTGTAATAGGTTAATCCCTTTGGAAATTGTCCATTTTCAAAAAAATAGAAACACTACAAATTGACTAATATTTGGTAGGCATGCTCGGAATGACTCAAAATTGAAGTTTCACCATGTTAAGCATTTTAAATAAATGTCAAATGAAATTTAAAAAACTATTTTGTTCAACAATAACATAACACCGAGTAAAAGTGATTTGAAATCTTCATTTGACCATTATTTATAGAGGTACCATAATGAAACTTGACTTTTTAGTAGTCTCAAACATGCATGTAAAATATTAGCCGATTTGAAAATTTTGAAACTTTCATGTCAAAATGGTTCATTGCCATAGGTGTTCCCTTTGGAAATTGAACTTTTTTCACACAAAAATTGAAACATTTCAAATTGACTAATATTTGGGAGGCATGTTCGGAATGACTAAAACATGAAGTTTCACCATGTTAAGCATTTTAAATAATAGTCAAATGAAGTTAAAAAAACTATTTTGTTCAACACTAACATAACAACGAGTAAAAGTGATTTGAAAACTTCATTTGACCATTATTTATAGAGGTACCATAATGAAACTTGACTTTTTAGTAGTCTCAAACATGCATGTAAAATATTAGCCGATTTGAAAATTTTGAAATTTTCATGTCAAAATGGTTCATTGCCATAGGTGTTCTATTTGGAAATTGAACATTTTCACACGAAAATTGAAACATTTCAAATTGACTAATATTTGGCAGGCAAGTTCGAAATGACTAAAACTTGAAGTTTCACTATGTTAAGCATTTTTAATAATATTCAAATGAAGTTCAAAAAAACTATTTTGTTCAACACTAACACAACATCGAGTAAACCTGATTTTTAACTTCATTTGACCATTATTTAAAGAGGTACTATAGTGAATCTTTACTTTTTAGCAATCTGCAACATGCTTGTAAAATATTAGCCGATTTTAAATTTTCATGTCAAAATGGTTCATTGTAACAGGTTAATCCCTTTGGAAATTGTCCATTTTCATAAAAAATAGAAACATTACAAATTGACTAATATTTGGTAGGCATGCTCGGAATGACTCAAAATTGAAGTTTCACCATGTTAAGCATTTTAAATAAAAGTCAAATGAAGTTAAAAAAACTATTTTGTTGCACACTAACATAACACCGAGTAAAAGTGATTTGAAAACTTCATTTGACCATTATTTATAGAGGTACCATAATGAAACTTGACTTTTTAGTAGTCTCAAACATGCATGTAAAATATTAGCCGATTTGAAAGTTTTGAAACTTTCATGTCATAATGGTTCATTGCCATAGGTGTTCCCTTTGGAAATTGACTATTTTCACACAAAAATTGAAACATTTCAAATTGACTAATATTTGGCAGGCATGTTCGGAATGACTAAAACATGAAGTTTCACCATGTTAAGCATTTTAAATAATAGTCAAATGAAGTTAAAATAACTATTTTGTTCAACACTAACATAACAACGAGTAAAAGTGATTTGAAAACTTCATTTGACCATTATTTATGGAGGTACCATAATGAAACTTGACTTTTTAGTAGTCTCAAACATGCATGTAAAATATTAGCCGATTTAAAAATTTTGAAATTTTCATGTCAAAATGGTTCATTGCCATAGGTGTTCTATTTGGAAATTGAACATTTTCACACCAAAAATTGAAACATTTCAAATTGACTAATATTTGGCAGGCAAGTTCGAAATGACTAAAACTTGAAGTTTCACTATGTTAAGCATTTTTAATAATATTCAAATGTAGTTCAAAAAAACTATTTTGTTCAACACTAACATAACATCGAGTAAACCCCGATTTTTTAACTTCATTTGACCATTATTTAAAGAGGTACTATAGTGAATCTTTAGTTTTTAGCAATCTGCAACATGCTTGTAAAAATATTAGCCGATTTTAAATTTTCATGTCAAAATGGTTCATTGTAATAGGTTAATCCCTTTGGAAATTGTCCATTTTCATAAAAAAATAGAAACACTACAAATTGACTAATATTTGGTAGGCATGCTCGGAATGACTCAAAATTGAAGTTTCACCATGTTAACATTTTAAATAAAAGTCAAATAAAATTAAAAAAACTATTTTGTTCAACAATAACATAACACCGAGTAAAAGTCATTTTGAAATCTTCATTTGACCATTATTTATAGAGGTACCATAATGAAACTTGACTTTTTAGTAGTCTCAAACATGCATGTAAAATATTAGCCGATTTGAAAATTTTGAAACTTTCATGTCAAAATGGTTCATTGGCATAGGTGTTCCCTTTGGAAATTGAACAATTTCACACAAAAACTAAAACATTTCAAATTGACTAATATTTGGCAGGCATGTTCTGAATGACTAAAACATGATGTTTCACCATGTTAAGCATTTTAAATAATAGTCAAATGAAGTTAAAAAAACTATTTTGTTCAACACTAACATAACACCGAGTAAAAGTGATTTGAAAACTTCATTTGACCATTATTTATAGAGGTACCATAATGAAACTTGACTTTTAGTAGTCTCAAACATGCATGTAAAATATTAGCCGATTTGAAAATTTTGAAACTTTCATGTCAAAATGGTTCTTTGCCATAGGTGTTCCCTTTGGAAGTTGAACATTTTCACACAAAAATTGAAACATTTCAAATTGACTAATATTGGCGGTGCATGTTCGGAATGACTAAAACATGATGTTTCACCATGTTAAGCATTTTAAATAATAGTCAAATGAAGTTAAAAAAACTATTTTGTTCAACACTAACATAACACCGAGTAAAAGTGATTTGAAAACTTCATTTGACCATTATTTATAGAGGTACCATAATGAAACTTGACTTTTTAGTAGTCTCAAACATGCATGTAAAATATTAGCCGATTTGAAAATTTTGAAACTTTCATGTCAAAATGGTTCATTGCCATAGATGTTCCCTTGGAAATTGAACATTTTCACACAAAAATTGAAACATTTCAAATTGACTAATATTTGGTGGCATGTTCGGAATGACTAAAACATGAAGTTTCACAATGTTAAGCATTTTAAATAATAGTCAAATGACGTTAAAAAAAACTATTTTGTTCAACACTAACATAACACCGAGTAAAAGTGATTTGAAAACTTCATTTGACCATTATTTATAGAGGTACCATAACGAAACTTGACTTTTTAGTAGTCTCAAACATGCATGTAAAATATTAGCCGATTTGAAAATTTTGAAACTTTCATGTCAAAATGGTTCATTGCCATAGGTGTTCCTTTGGAAATTGAACATTTTCACACAAAAATTGAAACATTTCAAATTGAGTAATATTTGGCAGGCATGTTCGGAATGACTAAAACATGAAGTTTCACCATGTTAAGTATTTTAAATAATAGTCAAATGAAGTTAAAAAAACTATTTTGTTCAACACTAACATAACACCGAGTAAAAGAGATTTGAAAACTTCATTTGACCATTATTTATAGAGGTACCATAATGAAACTTGACTTTTTAGTAGTCTCAAACATGCATGTAAAATATTAGCCGATTTAAAAATTTTGAAATTTTCATGTCAAAATGGTTCATTGCCATAGGTGTTCTATTTGGAAATTGAACATTTTCACACGAAAATTGAAACATTTCAAATTGACTAATATTTGGCAAGCAAGTTCGAAATGACTAAAACTTGAAGTTTCACTATGTTAAGCATTTTTAATAATATTCAAATGTAGTTCAAAAAAACTATTTTGTTCAACACTAACATAACATCGAGTAAACCTGATTTTTAACTTCATTTGACCATTATTTAAAGAGGTACTATAGTGAATCTTTACTTTTTTAGTCTCCAACATGCTTGTAAAATATTAGCCGATTTTAAATTTTCATGTCAAAATGGTTCATTGTAATAGGTTAATCCCTTTGGAAATTGTCCATTTTCATAAAAAAATAGAAACACTACAAATTGACTAATATTTGGTAAGGCATGCTCGGAATGACTCAAAATTGAAGTTTCACCATGTTAAGCATTTTAAATAAAAGTCAAATAAAATTAAAAAAACTATTTTGTTCAACAATAACATAACACCGAGTAAAAGTCATTTGAAATCTTCATTTGACCATTATTTATAGAGGTACCATAATGAAACTTGACTTTTTAGTAGTCTCAAACATGCATGTAAAATATTAGCCGATTTGAAAATTTTGAAACTTTCATGTCAAAATGGTTCATTGGCATAGGTGTTCCCTTTGGAAATTGAACAATTTCACACAAAAACTAAAACATTTCAAATTGACTAATATTTGGCAGGCATGTTCGGAATGACTAAAACATGATGTTTCACCATGTTAAGCATTTTAAATAATAGTCAAATGAAGTTAAAAAAACTATTTTGTTCAACACTAACATAACAACGAGTAAAAGTGATTTGAAAACTTCATTTGACCATTATTTATAGAGGTACCATAATGAAACTTGACTTTTTAGTAGTCTCAAACATGCATGTAAAATATTAGCCGATTTGAAAATTTTGAAACTTTCATGTCAAAATGGTTCTTTGCCATAGGTGTTCCCTTTGGAAGTTGAACATTTTCACACAAAAATTGAAACATTTCAAATTGACTAATATTTGGCAAGAGTATGTTCGAAATGACTAAAACATGATGTTTCACCATGTTAAGCATTTTAAATAATAGTCAAATGAAGTTAAAAAAACTATTTTGTTCAACACTAACATAACACCGAGTAAAAGTGATTTGAAAACTTCATTTGACCATTATTTATAGAGGTACCATAATGAAACTTGACTTTTTAGTAGTCTCAAACATGCATGTAAAATATTAGCCGATTTGAAAATTTTGAAACTTTCATGTCAAAATGGTTCATTGCCATAGATGTTCCCTTTGGAAATTGAACATTTTCACACAAAAATTGAAACATTTCAAATTGACTAATATTTGGCAGGCATGTTCGGAATGACTAAAACATGAAGTTTCACAATGTTAAGCATTTTAAATAATAGTCAAATGACGTTAAAAAAACTATTTTGTTCAACACTAACATAACACCGACTAAAAGTGATTTGAAAACTTCATTTGACCATTATTTATAGAGGTACCATAACGAAACTTGACTTTTTAGTAGTCTCAAACATGCATGTAAAATATTAGCCGATTTGAAAATTTTGAAACTTTCATGTCAAAATGGTTCATTGCCATAGGTGTTCCCTTTGGAAATTGAACATTTTCACACAAAAATTGAAACATTTCAAATTGACTAATATTTGTGCATGTGCATGTTCGGAATGACTAAAACATGAAGTTTCACCATGTTAAGTATTTTAAATAATAGTCAAATGAAGTTAAAAAAACTATTTTGTTCAACACTAACATAACACCGAGTAAAAGAGATTTGAAAACTTCATTTGACCATTATTTATAGAGGTACCATAATGAAACTTGACTTTTTAGTAGTCTCAAACATGCATGTAAAATATTAGCCGATTTAAAAATTTTGAAATTTTCATGTCAAAATGGTTCATTGCCATAGGTGTTCTATTTGGAAATTGAACATTTTCACACGAAAATTGAAACATTTCAAATTGACTAATATTTGGCAGGCAAGTTCGAAATGACTAAAACTTGAAGTTTCACTATGTTAAGCATTTTTAATAATATTCAAATGTAGTTCAAAAAAACTATTTTGTTCAACACTAACATAACATCGAGTAAACCTGATTTTTAACTTCATTTGACCATTATTTAAAGAGGTACTATAGTGAATCTTTACTTTTTAGCCTACTGCAACATGCTTGTAAAATATTAGCCGATTTTAAATTTTCATGTCAAAATGGTTCATTGTAATAGGTTAATCCCTTTGGAAATTGTCCATTTTCATAAAAAAATAGAAACACTACAAATTGACTAATATTTGGTAGGCATGCTCGAATGACTCAAAATTGAAGTTTCACCATGTTAAGCATTTTAAATAAAAGTCAAATGAAATTTAAAAAACTATTTTGTTCAACAATAACATAACACCGAGTAAAAGTGATTTGAAATCTTCATTTGACCATTATTTATAGAGGTACCATAATGAAACTTGACTTTTTAGTAGTCTCAAACATGCATGTAAAATATTAGCCGATTTGAAAATTTTGAAACTTTCATGTCAAAATGGTTCATTGGCATAGGTGTTCCCTTTGGAAATTGAACAATTTCACACAAAAATTGAAACATTTCAAATTGACTAATATTTGGCATGTGCATGTTCGGAATGACTAAAACATGATGTTTCACCATGTTAAGCATTTTAAATAATAGTCAAATGAAGTTAAAAAAACTATTTTGTTCAACACTAACATAACACCGAGTAAAAGTAATTTGAAAACTTCATTTGACCATTATTTATAGAGGTACCATAATGAAACTTGACTTTTTAGTAGTCTCAAACATGCATGTAAAATATTAGCCGATTTGAAAATTTTGAAACTTTCATGTCAAAATGGTTCATTGCCATAGGTGTTCCCTTTGGAAGTTGAACATTTTCACACAAAAATTGAAACATTTCAAATTGACTAATATTTGGCAGGCATGTTCGGAATGACTAAAACATGATGTTTCACCATGTTAAGCATTTTAAATAATAGTCAAATGAAGTTAAAAAAACTATTTTGTTCAACACTAACATAACACCGAGTAAAAGTGATTTGAAAACTTCATTTGACCATTATTTATAGAGGTACCATAATGAAACTTGTCTTTTTAGTAGTCTCAAACATGCATGTAAAATATTAGCCGATTTGAAAATTTTGAAACTTTCATGTCAAAATGGTTCATTGCCATAGATGTTCCCTTTGGAAATTGAACATTTTCACACAAAAATTGAAACATTTCAAATTGACTAATATTTGGAGCATGTTCGGAATGACTAAAACATGAAGTTTCACAATGTTAAGCATTTTAAATAATAGTCAAATGACGTTAAAAAAACTATTTTGTTCAACACTAACATAACACCGACTAAAAGTGATTTGAAAACTTCATTTGACCATTATTTATAGAGGTACCATAACGAAACTTGACTTTTTAGTAGTCTCAAACATGCATGTAAAATATTAGCCGATTTGAAAATTTTGAAACTTTCATGTCAAAATGGTTCATTGCCATAGGTGTTCCCTTTGGAAATTGAACATTTTCACACAAAAATTGAAACATTTCAAATTGACTAATATTTGGCGAGCATGTTCGGAATGACTAAAACATGAAGTTTCACCATGTTAAGTATTTTAAATAATAGTCAAATGAAGTTAAAAAAACTATTTTGTTCAACACTAACATAACACCGAGTAAAAGAGATTTGAAAACTTCATTTGACCATTATTTATAGAGGTACCATAATGAAACTTGACTTTTTAGTAGTCTCAAACATGCATGTAAAATATTAGCCGATTTAAAAATTTTGAAATTTTCATGTCAAAATGGTTCATTGCCATAGGTGTTCTATTTGGAAATTGAACATTTTCACACGAAAATTGAAACATTTCAAATTGACTAATATTTGGCGTGCAAGTTCGAAATGACTAAAACTTGAAGTTTCACTATGTTAAGCATTTTTAATAATATTCAAATGTAGTTCAAAAAAACTATTTTGTTCAACACTAACATAACATCGAGTAAACCTGATTTTTAACTTCATTTGACCATTATTTAAAGAGGTACTATAGTGAATCTTTACTTTTTAGCAGTCTGCAACATGCTTGTAAAATATTAGCCGATTTTAAATTTTCATGTCAAAATGGTTCATTGTAATAGGTTAATCCCTTTGGAAATTGTCCATTTTCATAAAAAAATAGAAACACTACAAATTGACTAATATTTGGTAGGCATGCTCGGAATGACTCAAAATTGAAGTTTCACCATGTTAAGCATTTTAAATAAAAGTCAAATGAAATTTAAAAAACTATTTTGTTCAACAATAACATAACACCGAGTAAAAGTGATTTGAAATCTTCATTTGACCATTATTTATAGAGGTACCATAATGAAACTTGACTTTTTAGTAGTCTCAAACATGCATGTAAAATATTAGCCGATTTGAAAATTTTGAAACTTTCATGTCAAAATGGTTCATTGGCATAGGTGTTCCCTTTGGAAATTGAACAATTTCACACAAAAATTGAAACATTTCAAATTGACTAATATTTGGCAGGCATGTTCGGAATGACTAAAACATGATGTTTCACCATGTTAAGCATTTTAAATAATAGTCAAATGAAGTTAAAAAAACTATTTTGTTCAACACTAACATAACACCGAGTAAAAGTAATTTGAAAACTTCATTTGACCATTATTTATAGAGGTACCATAATGAAACTTGACTTTTTAGTAGTCTCAAACATGCATGTAAAATATTAGCCGATTTGAAAATTTTGAAACTTTCATGTCAAAATGGTTCATTGCCATAGGTGTTCCCTTTGGAAGTTGAACATTTTCACACAAAAATTGAAACATTTCAAATTGACTAATATTTAAGTGTGCATGTTCGGAATGACTAAAACATGATGTTTCACCATGTTAAGCATTTTAAATAATAGTCAAATGAAGTTAAAAAAACTATTTTGTTCAACACTAACATAACACCGAGTAAAAGTGATTTGAAAACTTCATTTGACCATTATTTATAGAGGTACCATAATGAAACTTGTCTTTTTAGTAGTCTCAAACATGCATGTAAAATATTAGCCGATTTGAAAATTTTGAAACTTTCATGTCAAAATGGTTCATTGCCATAGATATTCCCTTTGGAAATTGAACATTTTCACACAAAAATTGAAACATTTCAAATTGACTAATATTTATGTGCATGTTCGGAATGACTAAAACATGAAGTTTCACAATGTTAAGCATTTTAAATAATAGTCAAATGACGTTAAAAAAACTATTTTGTTCAACACTAACATAACACCGACTAAAAGTGATTTGAAAACTTCATTTGACCATTATTTATAGAGGTACCATAACGAAACTTGACTTTTTAGTAGTCTCAAACATGCATGTAAAATATTAGCCGATTTGAAAATTTTGAAACTTTCATGTCAAAATGGTTCATTGGCATAGGTGTTCCCTTTGGAAATTGAACATTTTCACACAAAAATTGAAACATTTCAAATTGACTAATATTTGGCAGGCATGTTCGGAATGACTAAAACATGAAGTTTCACCATGTTAAGTATTTTAAATAATAGTCAAATGAAGTTAAAAAAACTATTTTGTTCAACACTAACATAACACCGAGTAAAAGAGATTTGAAAACTTCATTTGACCATTATTTATAGAGGTACCATAATGAAACTTGACTTTTTAGTAGTCTCAAACATGCATGTAAAATATTAGCCGATTTAAAAATTTTGAAATTTTCATGTCAAAATGGTTCATTGCCATAGGTGTTCTATTTGGAAATTGAACATTTTCACACGAAAATTGAAACATTTCAAATTGACTAATATTTGGTGTGCAAGTTCGAAATGACTAAAACTTGAAGTTTCACTATGTTAAGCATTTTTAATAATATTCAAATGTAGTTCAAAAAAACTATTTTGTTCAACACTAACATAACATCGAGTAAACCTGATTTTTAACTTCATTTGACCATTATTTAAAGAGGTACTATAGTGAATCTTTACTTTTTAGCAGTCTCGCAACATGCTTGTAAAATATTAGCCGATTTTAAATTTTCATGTCAAAATGGTTCATTGTAATAGGTTAATCCCTTTGGAAATTGTCCATTTTCATAAAAAAATAGAAACACTACAAATTGACTAATATTTGGTAGGCATGCTCGGAATGACTCAAAATTGAAGTTTCACCATGTTAAGCATTTTAAATAAAAGTCAAATGAAATTTAAAAAACTATTTTGTTCAACAATAACATAACACCGAGTAAAAGTGATTTGAAATCTTCATTTGACCATTATTTATAGAGGTACCATAATGAAACTTGACTTTTTAGTAGTCTCAAACATGCATGTAAAATATTAGCCGATTTGAAAATTTTGAAACTTTCATGTCAAAATGGTTCATTGGCATAGGTGTTCCCTTTGGAAATTGAACAATTTCACACAAAAATTGAAACATTTCAAATTGACTAATATTTAAGCGTGCATGTTCGGAATGACTAAAACATGATGTTTCACCATGTTAAGCATTTTAAATAATAGTCAAATGAAGTTAAAAAAACTATTTTGTTCAACACTAACATAACACCGAGTAAAAGTGATTTGAAAACTTCATTTGACCATTATTTATAGAGGTACCATAATGAAACTTGACTTTTTAGTAGTCTCAAACATGCATGTAAAATATTAGCCGATTTGAAAATTTTGAAACTTTCATGTCAAAATGGTTCATTGCCATAGGTGTTCCCTTTGGAAGTTGAACATTTTCACACAAAAATTGAAACATTTCAAATTGACTAATATTTAAGTGTGCATGTTCGGAATGACTAAAACATGATGTTTCACCATGTTAAGCATTTTAAATAATAGTCAAATGAAGTTAAAAAAACTATTTTGTTCAACACTAACATAACACCGAGTAAAAGTGATTTGAAAACTTCATTTGACCATAATATATAGAGGTACCATAATGAAACTTGACTTTTTAGTAGTCTCAAACATGCATATAAAATATTAGCCGATTTGAAAATTTTGAAACTTTCATGTCAAAATGGTTCATTCCCACAAGTGTTCCCTTTGGAAATTGAACATTTTCACACAAAAATTGAAATATTTCAAATTGACTAATATTTGGCGGGCAAGTTCGGAATGACTAAAACATGAAGTTTCACCATGTTAAGCATTTTAAATAATTCTCAAATGAAGTTAAAAAAAACTATATTGTTCAACACTAACATAACACCAAGTAAAACTGATTTGTAACTTCATTTGACCATTATTTAAAGAGGTACTATAGTGAATCTTTACTTTTTAGCAGTCTCTAACATGCTTGTAAAATATTAACCGATTTGAAATTTTCATGTCAAAATGGTTCATTGTCATAGGTTAATCCCTTTGGAAATTTTCCATTTTCATTAACAAATAGAAACATTTCAAATTGACTAATATTTGGCAGGAATGCTCGGAATGACTCAAAATTGAAGTTTCACCATGTGAAGAATTTTAAATAAAAGTCAAATGAAGTTAAACAATCTATTTTGTTCAACACTAACATAACATCGAGTAAAAGTGATTTTTAACTTCATTTGACCATTATTTATAGAGGTACCATAATGAATTTTGACTTTTATGCACTCTCCAACATGCATGTACAGTAATAACGGATTTGAAAATTTTAAAATTTTCATGTCAAAATCGTTCATTGCCAATGGTTTTCCCATTGGAAATTGACCATTTTCCCACAAAAATTGAAACATTTCAAATTAACTAATATTTGGTAGGCATGCTCGGAATGACTCAAAATTGAAGTTTCACCATGTTAAGCATTTTAAATAAAAGTCAAATGAAATTAAAAAAACTATTTTGTTCAACAATAACATAACACCGAGTAAAAGTGACTTGAAATCTTCATTTGACCATTATTTATAGAGGTACCATAATGAAACTTGACTTTTTAGTAGTCTCAAACATGCATGTAAAATATTAGCCGATTTGAAAATTTTGAAACTTTCATGTCAAAATGGTTCATTGGCATAGGTGTTCCCTTTGGAAATTGAACATTTTCACACAAAAATTGAAACATTTCAAATTGACTAATATTTGGAGCATGTTCGGAATGACTAAAACATGATGTTTCACCATGTTAAGCATTTTAAATAATAGTCAAATGAAGTTAAAAAAACTATTTTGTTCAACACTAACATAACACCGAGTAAAAGTGATTTGAAAACTTCATTTGACCATAATATATAGAGGTACCATAATGAAACTTGACTTTTTAGTAGTCTCAAACATGCATATAAAATATTAGCCGATTTGAAAATTTTGAAACTTTCATGTCAAAATGGTTCATTCCCACAAGTGTTCCCTTTCGAAATTGAACATTTTCACACAAAAATTGAAATATTTCAAATTGACTAATATTTGGCGGGCAAGTTCGGAATGACTAAAACATGAAGTTTCACCATGTTAAGCATTTTAAATAATTCTCAAATGAAGTTAAAAAAAACTATATTGTTCAACACTAACATAACACCGAGTAAAACCGATTTGTAACTTCATTTGACCATTATTTAAAGAGGTACTATAGTGAATCTTTACTTTTTAGCAGTCTCTAACATGCTTGTAAAATATTAACCGATTTGAAATTTTCATGTCAAAATGGTTCATTGTCATAGGTTAATCCCTTTGGAAATTGTCCATTTTCATTAACAAATAGAAACATTTCAAATTGACTAATATTTGGCGGCATGCTCGGAATGACTCAAAATTGAAGTTTCACCATGTGAAGAATTTTAAATAAAAGTCAAATGAAGTTAAACAATCTATTTTGTTCAACACTAACATAACATCGAGTAAAAGTGATTTTTAACTTCATTTGACCATTATTTATAGAGGTACCATAATGAATTTTGACTTTTAAGCACTCTCCAACATGCATGTAAAGTAATAACGGATTTGAAAATTTTAAAATTTTCATGTCAAAATCGTTCATTGCCAATGGTTTTCCCATTGGAAATTGACCATTTTCCCACAAAAATTGAAACATTTCAAATTAACTAATATTTGGTAGGCATGCTCGGAATGACTCAAAATTGAAGTTTCACCATGTTAAGCATTTTAAATAAAAGTCAAATGAAATTAAAAAAACTATTTTGTTCAACAATAACATAACACCGAGTAAAAGTGATTTGAAATCTTCATTTGACCATTATTTATAGAGGTACCATAATGAAACTTGACTTTTTAGTAGTCTCTCAAACATGCATGTAAAATATTAGCCGATTTGAAATTTTTGAAACTTTCATGTCAAAATGGTTCATTGGCATAGGTGTTCCCTTTGGAAATTGAACATTTTCACACAAAAATTGAAACATTTCAAATTGACTAATATTTATGAGCATGTTCGGAATGACTAAAACATGATGTTTCACCATGTTAAGCATTTTAAATAATAGTCAAATGAAGTTAAAAAAACTATTTTGTTCAACACTAACATAACACCGAGTAAAAGTGATTTGAAAACTTCATTTGACCATTATTTATAGAGGTACCATAATGAAACTTGACTTTTTAGTAGTCTCAAACATGCATGTAAAATATTAGCCGATTTGAAAATTTTGAAACTTTCATGTCAAAATGGTTCATTGCCATAGGTGTTCCCTTTGGAAATTGAACATTTTCACACAAAAATTGAAACATTTCAAATTGACTAATATTTAAGCGTGCATGTTCGGAATGACTAAAACATGATGTTTCACCATGTTAAGCATTTTAAATAATAGTCAAATGAAGTTAAAAAAACTATTTTGTTCAACACTAACATAACACCGAGTAAAAGTGATTTGAAAACTTCATTTGACCATTATTTATAGAGGTACCATAATGAAACTTGACTTTTTAAGTAGTCTCAAACATGCATGTAAAATATTAGCCGATTTGAAAATTTTGAAACTTTCATGTGAAAATGGTTCATTGCCATAGATGTTCCCTTTGGAAATTGAACATTTTCACACAAAAATTGAAACATTTCAAATTGACTAATATTTAGTGTGCATGTTCGAATGACTAAAACTTGAAGTTTCACTATGTTAAGCATTTTTAATAATATTCGAATGAAGTTCAACAAAAACTATTTTGTTCAACACTAACATAAGATCGAGTAAACTGATTTTTAACTTCATTTGACCATTATTTAAAGAGGTACTATAGTTGAATCTTTACTTTTGCGCCGCAACATGCTTGTAAAATATTAGCCGATTTTAAATTTTCATGTCAAAATGGTTCATTGTAATAGGTTAATCCCTTTGGAAATTGTCCATTTTCATAAAAAAATAGAAACATTACAAATTGACTAATATTTGGTAGGCATGCTCGGAATGACTCAAAATTGAAGTTTCACCATGTTAAGCATTTTAAATAAAAGTCAAATGAAGTTAAAAAAATTATTTTGTTCAACACTAACATAACACCGAGTAAAAGTGATTTGAAAACTTCATTTGACCATTATTTATAGAGGTACCATAATGAAACTTGACTTTTTAGTAGTCTCAAACATGCATGTAAAATATTAGCCGATTTGAAAATTTTGAAACTTTCATGTCAAAATGGTTCATTGCCATAGATGTTCCCTTTGGAAATTGAACATTTTCACACAAAAATTGAAACATTTCAAATTGACTAATATTTATGTGCATGTTCGAATGACTAAAACATGAAGTTTCACCATGTTAAGCATTTTAAATAATAGTCAAATGAAGTTAAAAAAAACTATTTTGATCAACACTAACATAACACCGAGTAAAAGTGATTTGAAAACTTCATTTGACGATTATTTATAGAGGTACCATAATGAAACTTGACTTTTTAGTAGTCTCAAACATGCATGTAAAATATTAGCCGATTTGAAAATTTTGAAACTTTCATGTCAAAATGGTTCATTGCCATAGGTGTTCCCTTTGGAAATTGAACATTTTCACACAAAAATTGAAACATTTCAAATTGACTAATATTTGGCATGTGCATGTTCGGAATGACTAAAACATGATGTTTCACCATGTTAAGCATTTTAAATAATAGTCAAATGAAGTTAAAAAAACTATTTTGTTCAACACTAACATAACACCGAGTAAAAGTGATTTGAAAACTTCATTTGACCATAATATATAGAGGTACCATAATGAAACTTGACTTTTTAAGTAGTCTCAAACATGTATATAAAATATTAGCCGATTTGAAAATTTTGAAACTTTCATGTCAAAATGGTTCATTCCCACAAGTGTTCCCTTTGGAAATTGAACATTTTCACACAAAAAAATTGAAATATTTCAAATTGACTAATATTTGGCGGGCAAGTTCGGAATGACTAAAACATGAAGTTTCACCATGTTAAGCATTTTAAATAATTCTCAAATGAAGTTAAAAAAAACTATATTGTTCAACACTAACATAACACCGAGTAAAACTGATTTGTAACTTCATTTGACCATTATTTAAAGAGGTACTATAGTGAATCTTTACTTTTTGCCAGCCTCTAACATGCTTGTAAAATATTAACCGATTTGAAATTTTCATGTCAAAATGGTTCATTGTCATAGGTTAATCCCTTTGGAAATTGTCCATTTTCATTAACAAATAGAAACATTTCAAATTAACTAATATTTGGTAGGCATGCTCGGAATGACTCAAAATTGAAGTTTCACCATGTTAAGCATTTTAAATAAAAGTCAAATGAAATTAAAAAACTATTTTGTTCAACAATAACATAACACCGAGTAAAAGTGATTTGAAATCTTCATTTGACCATTATTTATAGAGGTACCATAATGAAACTTGACTTTTTGTAGTCTCAAACATGCATGTAAAATATTAGCCGATTTGAAATTTTTGAAACTTTCACTGTCAAAATGGTTCATTGGCATAGGTGTTCCCTTTGGAAATTGAACATTTTCACACAAAAATTGAAACATTTCAAATTGACTAATATTTGAAGTGTATGGTTCGGAATGACTAAAACATGATGTTTCACCATGTTAAGCATTTTAAATAATAGTCAAATGAAGTTAAAAAAACTATTTTGTTCAACACTAACATAACACCGAGTAAAAGTGATTTGAAAACTTCATTTGACCATTATTTATGGAGGTACCATAATGAAACTTGACTTTTTAGTAGTCTCAAACATGCATGTAAAATATTAGCCGATTTGAAAATTTTGAAACTTTCATGTCAAAATGGTTCATTGCCATAGGTGTTCCCTTTGGAAATTGAACATTTTCACACAAAAATTGAAACATTTCAAATTGACTAATATTTGGCAGCATGTTCGGAATGACTAAAACATGATGTTTCACCATGTTAAGCATTTTAAATAATAGTCAAATGAAGTTAAAAAAACTATTTTGTTCAACACTAACATAACACCGAGTAAAAGTGATTTGAAAACTTCATTTGACCATTATTTATAGAGGTACCATAATGAAACTTGACTTTTTAGTACTCTCAAACATGCATGTAAAATATTAGCCGATTTGAAAATTTTGAAACTTTCATGTGAAAATGGTTCATTGCCATAGATGTTCCCTTTGGAAATTGAACATTTTCACACAAAAATTGAAACATTTCAAATTGACTAATATTTGAAGTGCATGTTCGAAATGACTAAAACTTGAAGTTTCACTATGTTAAGCATTTTTAATAATATTCGAATGAAGTTCAACAAAAACTATTTTGTTCAACACTAACATAAGATCGAGTAAAACCGATTTTTAACTTCATTTGACCATTATTTAAAGAGGTACTATAGTGAATCTTTACTTTTTAATAGTCGCAACATGCTTGTAAAATATTAGCCGATTTTAAATTTTCATGTCAAAATGGTTCATTGTAATAGGTTAATCCCTTTGGAAATTGTCCATTTTCATAAAAAAATAGAAACATTACAAATTGACTAATATTTGGTAGGCATGCTCGGAATGACTCAAAATTGAAGTTTCACCATGTTAAGCATTTTAAATAAAAGTCAAATGAAGTTAAAAAAATTATTTTGTTCAACACTAACATAACACCGAGTAAAAGTGATTTGAAAACTTCATTTGACCATTATTTATAGAGGTACCATAATGAAACTTGACTTTTTAGTAGTCTCAAACATGCATGTAAAATATTAGCCGATTTGAAAATTTTGAAACTTTCATGTCAAAATGGTTCATTGCCATAGATGTTCCCTTTGGAAATTGAACATTTTCACACAAAAATTGAAACATTTCAAATTGACTAATATTTAGGTGCATGTTCGGAATGACTAAAACATGAAGTTTCACCATGTTAAGCATTTTAAATAATAGTCAAATGAAGTTAAAAAAACTATTTTGATCAACACTAACATAACACCGAGTAAAAGTGATTTGAAAACTTCATTTGACGATTATTTATAGAGGTACCATAATGAAACTTGACTTTTTAGTAGTCTCAAACATGCATGTAAAATATTAGCCGATTTGAAAATTTTGAAACTTTCATGTCAAAATGGTTCATTGTCATAGGTGTTCCCTTGGAAATTGAACATTTTCACACAAAAATTGAAACATTTCAAATTGACTAATATTTGGCAGGCATGTTCGGAATGACTAAAACATGAAGTTTCACCATATTAAGTATTTTAAATAATAGTCAAATGAAGTTAAAAAAAACTATTTCGTTCAACACTAACATTACACCGACTAAAAGTGATTTGAAAACTTCATTTGACCATTATTTATAGAGGTACCATAATGAAACTTGACTTTTTAGTAGTCTCAAATATGCATGTAAAATATTAGCCGATTTGAATATTTTGAAACTTTCGATGTCAACATGTAGTTCATTGCCATAGATGTTCCCTTTGGAAATTGAACATTTTCACACAAAAATTGAAACATTTCAAATTGACTAATATTTGGCGGGCATGTTCGAATGACTAAAACATGAAGTTTCACAATGTTAAGCATTTTAAATAATAGTCAAATGAAGTTAAAAAAACTATTTTGTTCAACACTAACATAACACGGAGTAAAAGTGATTTGAAAACTTCATTTGACCATTATTTATAGAGGTACCATAATGAAACTTGACTTTTTAGTAGTCTCAAACATGCATGTAAAATATTAGCCGATTTGAAAATTTTGAAACTTTCATGTCAAAATGGTTCATTGCCATAGGTGTTCCCTTTGGAAATTGAACATTTTCACACAAAAATTGAAACATTTCAAATTGACTAATATTTGGCAGGCATGCTCGGAATGACTCAAAATTGAAGTTTCACCATGTTAAGCATTTTAAATAAAAGTCAAATGAAATAAAAAAAACTATTTTGTTCAACACTAACATAACACCGAGTAAAAGTGATTTGAAAACTTCATTTGACCATTATTTATAGAGGTACCATAATGAAACTTGACTTTTTAGTAGTCTCAAACATGCATGTAAAATATTAGCCGATTTGAAAATTTTGAAACTTTCATGTCAAAATGGTTCATTCCCACAAGTGTTCCCTTTGGAAATTGAACATTTTCACACAAAAATTGAAATATTTCAAATTGACTAATATTTGGCGGGCAAGTTCGGAATGACTAAAACATGAAGTTTCACCATGTTAAGCATTTTAAATAATTCTCAAATGAAGTTAAAAAAAACTATATTGTTCAACACTAACATAACACCAAGTAAAAGCGATTTGTAACTTCATTTGACCATTATTTAAAAAGGTACCATAGTGAATATTTACTTTTTAGCAGTCTCTAACATGCTTGTAAAATATTAACCGATTTGAAATTTTCATGTCAAAATGGTTCATTGTCATAGGTTAATCCCTTTGGAAATTGTCCATTTTCATAAACAAATAGAAACATTTCAAATTGACTAATATTTGGCAGGCATGCTCGGAATGACTCAAAATTGAAGTTTCACCATGTGAAGAATATTAAATAAAAGTCAAATGAAGTTAAACAAACTATTTTGTTCAACACTAACATAACATCGAGTAAAAGTGATTTTTAACTTCATTTGACCATTATTTATAGAGGTACCATAATGAATTTTGACTTTTAAGCACTCTCCAACATGCATGTAAAGTAATAACGGATTTGAAAATTTTAAAATTTTCATGTCAAAATCGTTCATTGCCAAAGGTTTTCCCATTGGAAATTGACCATTTTCCCACAAAAATTGAAACATTTCAAATTAACTAATATTTGGCGCATGCTCGAAATGACTCAAAATTGAAGTTTCACCATGTTAAGCATTTTCAATAAAAGTCAAATGATGTTAAAAAAACTATTTTGTTCAACACTAACATAACACCGAGTAAAAGTGAATTGAAAACTTCATTTGACCATTATTTATAGAGGTACCATAATGAAACTTGAGTTTTTAGTAGTCTCAAACATGCATGTAAAATATTAGCCGATTTGAAAATTTAGATACTTTCATGTCAAAATGGTTCATTGCCATAGGTGTTCCCTTTGGAAATTGAACATTTTCACACAAAAATTGAAACATTTCAAATTGACTAATATTTGGCGGCATGTTCGGAATGACTAAAACATGATGTTTCACCATGTTAAGCATTTTAAATAATAGTCAAATGAAGTTAAAAAAAACTATTTTGTTCAACACTAACATAACACAGAGTAAAAGTGATTTGAAAACTTCATTTGACCATTATTTATAGAGGTACCATAATGAAACTTGACTTTTTAGTAGTCTCAAACATGCATGTAAAATATTAGCCGAATTTGAAAATTTTGAAACTTTCATGTGAAAATGGTTCATTGCCATAGATGTTCCCTTTGGAAATTGAACATTTTCACACAAAAATTGAAACATTTCAAATTGACTAATATTTGGCGAGCATGTTCGAAATGACTAAAACTTGAAGTTTCACTATGTTAAGCATTTTTAATAATATTCGAATGAAGTTCAAAAAAACTATTTTGTTCAACACTAACATAAGATCGAGTAAAACTGATTTTTAACTTCATTTGACCATTATTTAAAGAGGTACTATAGTGAATCTTTACTTTTTAGCAGTCTTCAACATGCTTGTAAAATATTAGCCGATTTTAAATTTTCATGTCAAAATGGTTCATTGTAATAGGTTAATCCCTTTGGAAATTGTCCATTTTCATAAAAAAATAGAAACATTACAAATTGACTAATATTTGGTAGGCATGCTCGGAATGACTCAAAATTGAAGTTTCACCATGTTAAGCATTTTAAATAAAAGTCAAATGAAGTTAAAAAAATTATTTTGTTCAACACTAACATAACACCGAGTAAAAGTGATTTGAAAACTTCATTTGACCATTATTTATAGAGGTACCATAATGAAACTTGACTTTTTAGTAGTCTCAAACATGCATGTAAAATATTAGCCGATTTGAAAATTTTGAAACTTTCATGTCAAAATGGTTCATTGCCATAGATGTTCCCTTTGGAAATTGAACATTTTCACACAAAAATTGAAACATTTCAAATTGACTAATATTTGGCGAGCATGTTCGGAATGACTAAAACATGAAGTTTCACCATGTTAAGCATTTTAAATAATAGTCAAATGAAGTTAAAAAAACTATTTTGATAAACACTAACATAACACCGAGTAAAAGTGATTTGAAAACTTCATTTGACGATTATTTATAGAGGTACCATAATGAAACTTGACTTTTTAGTAGTCTCAAACATGCATGTAAAATATTAGCCGATTTGAAAATTTTGAAACTTTCATGTCAAAATGGTTCATTGCCATAGGTGTTCCCTTTGGAAATTGAACATTTTCACACAAAAATTGAAACATTTCAAATTGACTAATATTTGGCGAGCATGTTCGGAATGACTAAAACATGAAGTTTCACCATATTAAGTATTTTAAATAATAGTCAAATGAAGTTAAAAAAAACTATTTCGTTCAACACTAACATTACACCGACTAAAAGTGATTTGAAAACTTCATTTGACCATTATTTATAGAGGTACCATAATGAAACTTGACTTTTTAGTAGTCTCAAATATGCATGTAAAATATTAGCCGATTTGAATATTTTGAAACTTTCAGGTCAACATGGTTCATTGCCATAGATGTTCCCTTTGGAAATTGAACATTTTCACACAAAAATTGAAACATTTCAAATAGACTAATATTTGGCAGGCATGTTCGGAATGACTAAAACATGAAGTTTCACAATGTTAAGCATTTTAAGCAATAGTCAAATGAAGTTAAAAAAACTATTTTTTTCAACACTAACATAACACCGAGTAAAAGTGATTTGAAAACTTCATTTGACCATTATTTATAGAGGTACCATAATGAAACTTGACTTTTTAGTAGTCTCAAACATGCATGTAAAATATTAGCCGATTTAAAAATTTTGAAACTTTCATGTCAAAATGGTTCATTGCCATAGGTGTTCCCTTTGGAAATTGAACATTTTCACACAAAAATTGAAACATTTCAAATTGACTAATATTTGGCTGGCATGCTCGGAATGACTCAAAATTGAAGTTTCACCATGTTAAGCATTTTAAATAAAAGTCAAATGAAATAAAAAAAACTATTTTGTTCAACACTAACATAACACCGACTAAAAGTGATTTGAAAACTTCATTTGACCATTATTTATAGAGGTACCATAATGAAACTTGACTTTTTAGTAGTCTCAAACATGCATGTAAAATATTAGCCGATTTGAAAATTTTGAAACTTTCATGTCAAAATGGTTCATTCCCACAAGTGTTCCCTTTGGAAATTGAACATTTTCACACAAAAATTGAAATATTTCAAATTGACTAATATTTGGCGAGCAAGTTCGGAATGACTAAAACATGAAGTTTCACCATGTTAAGAATTTTAAATAATTCTGAAATAAAGTTAAAAAAAACTATTTTGTTCAACAACAACATAACACCGAGTAAAACTGATTTGTAACTTCATTTGACCATTATTTAAAAAGGTGACATAGTGAATATTTACTTTTTAGCAGTCTCTAACATGCTTGTAAAATATTAACCGATTTGAAATTTTCATGTCAAAATGGTTCATTGTCATAGGTTAATCCCTTTGGAAATTGTCCATTTTCATAAACAAATAGAAACATTTCAAATTGACTAATATTTGAGAGCATGCTCGGAATGACTCAAAATTGAAGTTTCACCATGTGAAGAATATTAAATAAAAGTCAAATGAAGTTAAACAAACTATTTTGTTCAACACTAACATAACATCGAGTAAAAGTGATTTTTAACTTCATTTGACCATTATTTATAGAGGTACCATAATGAATTTTGACTTTTAAGCACTCTCAAACATGCATGTAAAGTAATAACGGATTTGAAAATTTTAAAATTTTCATGTCAAAATCGTTCATTGCCAAAGGTTTTCCCATTGGAAATTGACCATTTTCCCACAAAAATTGAAACATTTCAAATTAACTAATATTTGGCAGGCATGCTCGAAATGACTCAAAATTGAAGTTTCACCATGTTAAGCATTTTCAATAAAAGTCAAATGATGTTAAAAAAACTATTTTGTTCAACACTAACATAACACCGAGTAAAAGTGAATTGAAAACTTCATTTGACCATTATTTATAGAAGTACCATAATGAAACTTGAGTTTTTAGTAGTCTCAAACATGCATGTAAAATATTAGCCGATTTGAAAATTTAGATACTTTCATGTCAAAATGGTTCATTGCCATAGGTGTTCCCTTTGGAAATTGAACATTTTCACACAAAAATTGAAACATTTCAAATTGACTAATATTTGGCGAGCATGTTCGGAATGACTAAAACATGATGTTTCACCATGTTAAGCATTTTAAATAATAGTCAAATGAAGTTAAAAAAACTATTTTGTTCAACACTAACATAACACCGAGTAAAAGTGATTTGAAAACTTCATTTGACCATTATTTATAGAGGTACCATAATGAAACTTGACTTTTTAGTAGTCTCAAACATGCATGTAAAATATTAGCCGATTTGAAAATTTTGAAACTTTCATGTGAAAATGGTTCATTGCCATAGATGTTCCCTTTGGAAATTGAACATTTTCACACAAAAATTGAAACATTTCAAATTGACTAATATTTGGCGAGCATGTTCGGAATGACTAAAACTTGAAGTTTCACTATGTTAAGCATTTTTAATAATATTCGAATGAAGTTCAACAAAAACTATTTTGTTCAACACTAACATAAGATCGAGTAAAACTGATTTTTAACTTCATTTGACCATTATTTAAAGAGGTACTATAGTGAATCTTTACTTTTTAGTCTGCAACATGCTTGTAAAATATTAGCCGATTTTAAATTTTCATGTCAAAATGGTTCATTGTAATAGGTTAATCCCTTTGGAAATTGTCCATTTTCATAAAAAAATAGAAACATTACAAATTGACTAATATTTGGTAGGCATGCTCGGAATGACTAAAACATGAAGTTTCACCATGTTAAGCATTTTAAATAAAAGTCAAATGATGTTAAAAAAACTATTTTGTTCAACACTAACATAACACCGAGTAAAAGTGATTTGAAAACTTCATTTGACCATTATTTATAGATGTACCATAATGAAACTTGACTTTTTAGTAGTCTCAAACATGCATGTAAAATATTAGCCGATTTGAAAATTTTGAAACTTTCATGTCAAAATGGTTCATTGCCATAGGTGTTCCCTTTGGAAATTGAACATTTTCACACAAAAATTGAAACATTTCAAATTGACTAATATTGTGTGGCATGTTCAGAATGACTAAAACATGAAGTTTCACCATGTTAAGTATTTTAAATAATAGTCAAAGGAAGTTAAAAAAACTATTTTGTTCAACACTAACATAACACCGAGGTAAAAGTGATTTGAAAACTTCATTTGACCATTATTTATAGAGGTACCATAATGAAACTTGACTTTTTAGTAGTCTCAAACATGCATGTAAAATATTAGCCGATTTGAAAATTTTGAAACTTTCATGTCAAAATGGTTCATTGCCATAGGTATTCCCTTTGGAAATTGAACATTTTCACACAAAAATTGAAACATTTCAAATTGACTAATATTTGGCAGGCATGTTCGGAATGACTAAAACATGAAGTTTCACCATGTTAAGTATTTTAAATAATAGTCAAATGAAGTTAAAAAAACTATTTTGTTCAACACTAACATAACACCGACTAAAAGTGATTTGAAAACTTCATTTGACCATTATTTATAGAGGTACCATAATGAAACTTGACTTTTTAATAGTCTCAAACATGCATGTAAAATATTAGCCGATTTGAAAATTTTGAAACTTTCATGTCAAAATGGTTCATTCCCACAAGTGTTCCCTTTGGAAATTGAACATTTTCACACAAAAATTGAAATATTTCAAATTGACTAATATTTGGCGGGCAAGTTCGGAATGACTAAAACATGAAGTTTCACTATGTTAAGCATTTTAAATAATTCTCAAATGAAGTTAAAAAAACTATATTGTTCAAAACATCATAACAGAGTAAAAGTGAGTTGTAACTACATTTGACCATTATTTAAAGAGGTACCATAGTGAATCTTTACTTTTTAGCGATCTCTAACATGCTTGTAAAATATTAGCAGAGTTGAAATTTTCATGTCAAAATGGTTCATTGTCATAGGTTAATCCCTTTGGAAATTGTCCATTTTCATAAACAAATAGAAACATTTCAAATTGACTAATATTTGGCAGGCATGCTCGGAATGACTCAAAATTGAAGTTTCACCATGTGAAGTATTTTAAATAATAGTCAAATGAAGTTAAAAAAACTATTTTGTTCAACACTAACATAACATCGACTAAAAGTGATTTGAAAACTTCATTTGACCATTATTTATAGAGGTACCATAATGAAACTTGACTTTTTAGTAGTCTAGCATGCATGTAAAATATTAGCCGATTTGAAAATTTTGAAACTTTCATGTCAAAATTGTTCATTCCCATAAGTGTTCCCTTTGGAAATTGAACATTTTCACACAAAAATTGAAATATTTCAAATTGACTAATATTTAGCGGGCGAGTTCGGAATATCTAAAACATGAAGTTTCACCATGTTAAGCATTTTAAATAGTTCTCAAATGAAGTTAAAAAAAACTATATTGTTCAACTCTAACATAACATAACGAGTAAAGGTGATTTGTAACTTCATTTGACCATTATTTAAAGAGGTACCATAGTGAATCTTTACTTTTTAGCGGTCTCTAACATGCTTGTAAAATATTAACCAATTTGAAATTTTCATGTCAAAATGGTTCATTGCGAGTAGGTTTAATCCCTTTGGAAATTGTCCATTTTCATAAACAAATAGAAACATTTCAAATTGACTAATATTTGGCGAGCATGCTCGGAATGACTCAAAATTGAAGTTTCACCATGTGAAGAATTTTAAATAAAAGTCAAATGAAGTTAAACAAACTATTTTGCTCAACATTCCTAATTATAACATCGAGTAAAAGTGATTTTTAACTTCATTTTACCATTATTTATAGAGGTACCATAATGAATTTTGACTTTTAAGCACTCTCTTACATGCATGTAAAGTAATAACGGATTTTGAAAATTTTAAAATTTTCATGTCAAAATCGTTCAGTACGAAAGGTTTTCCCATTGGAAGTTGATTTTCCCACAAAAATTGAAACATTTCAAATTAACTAATATTTAGCGGCGTGCTCGAAATGACTCGAAATTGAAGTTTCACCATGTTAAGCATTTTTGGCAATAATGAGTCAAATGATGTTAAAAAAACTATTTTGTTTAACAGTAGCAGGAGCAGGAGTAAAAGTGAATTGAAAAGCTTCTTTTGACTATTATTTATAGAGGTACTATAATGAAACTTCGGTTTTTAGTAGTCTCGAACATGCATGTAAAATATTAGCCGATTTGAAAATTTAGATACTTTCATGTCAAAATGGTTCGTTGCCGTAGGTGTCCCTTTGGAAATTAAATATTTTCACAAAAATTGAAACATTTCAAATTGACTAATATTTGGCGAGATGTTCGAATGGCTAAAGCTTGAAGTTTCAGTATGTTAAGCATTTTTAATAATATTCAAATGAAGTTCAAAAAAAACTATTTTGTTCAACACTAACGTAACATGGAGTAAAATGATTTTTAACTTAGATTTGACCATTATATAAGAGGTCTCTTATAAGTCGAATCTTTACTTTTTAGGATGCAAACATGCTTGTAAAATATTAGCCGTTTTGTGATTTTGAAATTTTCATGTCAAAATGGTTCATTGTAATAGGTTAATCCTTTTGGAAATTGTCCATTTTCATAAAAAAATAGAAACATTACAAATTGACTAATATTTGGTAGGCATGCTCGGAATGACTCAAAATTGAAGTTTCACCATGTTCGCAACACATTTTAAATAAAAGTCAAATGAAGTTAAAAAAACTATTTTGTTCAACCTTTACATAACTGCGAGTAAAAGTGATTTGAAAACTTCATTTGAGCAAGATTGATAGAGGTACCATAATGAAACTTGTCTTTTTAGTAGTCTCAAACATGCGTGTAAAATATTAAGCGGAGTTTGAAAATTTTGAAAACTTTCATGTCAAAATGGTTCATTGCCATAGGTGTTCCCTTTGGAAATTGAACATTTTCACACAAAAGTCAAAACATTTTCAAATTGACTAATATTTGGCGAGCATGTTCGGAATGACTAAAACATGAAGTTTCACCATGTTAAGTATTTTAAATAATAGTCAAATGAAGTTAAAAAAACTATTTTTGTTCAACACTAACATAACACACGACTAAAAGTGATTTGAAAACTTCATTTGACCATTATTTATAGAGGTACCATAATGAAACTTGACTTTTTTAGTAGTCTCAAACATCCATGTAAAATATTGGTTGTTTTGAAAATTTTGAAACTTTCATGTCAAAATGGTTCATTGCCATAGATGTTCGCTTTGGAAATTGAACATTTTTACACAAAAATTGAAACATTTCAAATTGACTAATATTTGGCAGGCATGTTCGGAATGACTAAAACATGAAGTTTCGCCATGTTAAGTATTTTAAATAATAGTCAAATGAAGTTAAAAAAACTATTTTGTTCAACACTAACATAACACCGACTAAAAGTGATTTGAAAACTTCATTTGACCATTATTTATAGAGGTACCATAATGAAACTTGACTTTTAGTAGTCACGAAACATGCTAGTAAAATATTAGGCGATTTGAAAATTTTGAAACTTTCATGTCAAAATGGTTCATTGCCATAGATGTTCCCTTTGGAAATTGAACATTTTCACACAAAAATTGAAACATTTCAAAAAATTGACTAATGACTGGCGAGCATGTTGGCATGACTAAAACATGAAGTTTCACCATGTTAAGTATTTTAAATAATAGTCGAATGAATTTAAAAAAACTATTTTGTTCAACACTAACATAACAACGACTAAAAGTGATTTGAAAACTTCATTTGACCATTATTTATAGAGGTACCATAATGAAACTTGACTTTTTAGTAGTCTCCAACATGAATGTAAAATACTAGCCCCTTTGAAAATTTGAAATTTTCATGTCAAAATGGTTCGTTGCCACGAAGTGTTCCCTTTGGAAATTGAACATTT
>JAUJYP020000816.1:0-39664 GCA_030674075.2 Linum usitatissimum
ATCTAATGCATGGAACTCGTATTCCGCCAACTCCTAGTAGTTGGTACTTCATATCTAAAGCTTCAAGACTAGCAACCATACTTAGTTGCTTCATCTCCCAATAAAGGTTTATGCTCAAGGGGCTGAGTGATAAATGACAAGCCTTACCATAAAATAAGTCGACAAGTTGAAGTGCGGCGATCGATAGGCGTCTGGCGGGCAATTCCAAAGGGCCAAAGATCCTCATCGAGCTTGATTGACCAATCCCTCGGAGAGATTGTTCCATCATCTTTCCAGAAGACCCAGCTCGAGGTAATGATTCGTCACTTCCTCGTACTTTGCATGGGGTTGCTAAGCGATGATCAATAAATCAATTATTCTAGTTAGTTTGAAAACTCGTTTGAAAATACTCCGAAACCGAGTACACCGATCGCTTATGACCAAGAGAGGGGCGTCCAAATGAGTTACGAAGCTGCATGGCATGTACAACTTTGCCGTCACCGCAGCAGTCGGTACCTTTCTCTATAGGAAAATACTACATGCTTTTGAGTGGCATGGGATCATCCCGTACTCCTCAATTTCGGTACTTGGTACTTTCTTTCTAAAGGCTTTTCCAAGACGTGTAGCATTGGTTATTTCCAGTGGCTTCCTCACTCCCAGCATGGTTTACCGCTTTCAAGGTTGATTGATAAATGACAAACCTTACCATAAAATAGTCGATAAGGTGAAGTGTCGATTGATAGGAGTCTTGAAGGCGGGTCAAAAGGCCCAAAGGGCCTCATCGAGCTAGAGTGACCAATCCTCGGAGATTGTTCGATCATCTTTCCAAGAATCAGCTCGAGCTCATTATTCGTCACTTCCCTCCAGAGTGGTTGCATGGGGTTGCGAAGCGATGGTCAATAAATGAGTTATTCTAGTTAGTTTGAAAACTCGTTTTGAAAATACTCACAACCGAGTACCCCAAATCGCTTATGACTTAGAGTAGGGCGTCAAATGAGTGAGAACTCATGGCATGTACTTTACCAGCGTACTTCGCATCGATTATGTTTCTCTTTCTAATAATAGTACTCCGTCTAATGCATAGGAACTTTGTATTCCGCCAACTCTAGTAGTTGGTACTTTATATCTAAAAGCTTCAAGACTAGCAACCATATTTAGTTGATTCATCGCCACATGAAGGTTTATGCTCAAGGTTGTTTGATAAATTTACAATGCCTTACCATAAAATAGTCGACAAGGTGAAGTGCCGATCGATAAGAGTCTTGAAGGGGAATTCAAAAGGGCCAAAGAGCCTCATCGAGCTTGATTGACCAATCCCTTAGAGATTGTTCCATCATCTTTCCAAGAATCAGCTCGAGTTCATGATTCGTCACTTCCTCCAGACTACTTGCATGGGGTTGCTAAGCGATGATCAATAAATCAGTTATTCTAGTTAGTTTGAAAACTCGTTTGAAAATACTCTGAAACTGAGTACACCGATCGCTTATGACCGAAGAGAGGGGCGTCGAAATGAGTTAGAAGCCATGGCATGAACTTTGCCAGCACCTTAGCATCGTACCTTTCTCTTTATATAATACTACGCTTATGAATGCATGGAATCCGTACTCCTCCGGGTTCGGTACTTGGTACTTTCTTTCTAAAGCCGCAAGACTAGCATTCTTATTTAGTGGCTTCATCACCCATAATGGTTTACGCTCAAGGTTGATTGATAAATGACAAGCCTTACCATAAAATAGTCGATAAGGTGAAGTGTCGATTGATAGGAGTCTTGAAGGCAGTTCGAAAGGCCCAAAGGGCCTCATCGAGCTAGATTGACCAATCCCTCGAGATTGTTCGATCATCTTTCCAAGAATCAGCTCGAGCTCATTATTCGTCACTTCCTCCGGACGGCTGCTTGCATGGGGTTGCGAAGCGATGGTCAATAAATGAGTTATTCTAGTTAGTTTGAAAACTCGTTTGAAAATACTGCGAAAGCGAGTACCCCAATCGCTTATGACTTAGAGAAGGGCGTCGAAATGAGTGAGAACTCATGGCATGTACTTTACCGGCAGCTTCGCATCATTATGTTTCTCTTTCTATAATAGTACGCCTTGCCTAATGCATGGAACTCGTATTCCGCCAACTCTAGTAGTTGGTACTTTATATCTAAAGCTTCAAGACTAGCAACCATATTTAGTTGATTCATCGCCCATAAAGGTTTATGCTCAAGGTTGACTGATAAATTACAAGCCTTACCATAAAATAGTCGACAAGGTGAAGTGCCGATCGATAAGAGTCTTGAAGGGAATTCAAAACGGCCAAAGAGCCTCATCGAGCTTGATTGACCAATCCCTTAGAGATTGTTCCATCATCTTTCCAAGAATCAGCTCGAGTTCATGATTCGTCACTTCCTCCAGACTGCTTGCATGGGGTTGCTAAGCGATGATCAATAAATGAGTTATTCTAGTTAGTTTGAAAACTCGTTTGAAAATACTCTGAAACTGAGTCCCCCAATCGCTTATGACTTAGAGAAGGGCGTCAAAATGAGTGAGAACTCATGGCATGTACTTTACCAGCAGCTTCGCATCATTATGTTTCTCTTTATATAATAGTACGCTGTCTAATGCATGGAACCTGTATTCCACCAACTCTAGTAGTTAATACTTTATTTATAAAGCTGTAAGACTAGCAACCATATTTAGTTGCTTCATCGACCATAAAGGTTTATGCTCAAGGCTGACTGATAAATGACAAGCCTTACCATAAAATAGTCAACAGGGTGAAGTGCCGATCGATAAGAGTCTTGAAGGCAATTCAAAAGGGCCAAAGAGCCTCATCGAGCTTGATTGACCAATCCCTCAAAGATTGTTCCATCATCTTTCCAAGAATCGCTCGAGTTCATGATTCGTTACTTCCTCCGATGGCTTGCATGGGGTTGCTAAGTGATGATCAATAAATGAGTTATTCTAGTTAGTTTGAAAACTCGTTTGAAAATACTCTGAAACTGAGTACCCCAACCGCTTATGACTTAGTGAAGGGTGTGGAAATGTGTGAGAACTCATGGCATGAACTTTACCGATACACCGTAGCTTCATTATGTTTCTCTTTATATAATAGTATCTTGTCTAATGCATGGAACCTGTATTCCGCCAACTCTAGTAGTTAATACTTTATTTCTAAAGCTGTAAGACTAGCAACCATATTTAGTTGCTTCATCGACCATAAAGGTTTATGCTCAAGGTTGATTGATAAATGACAAGCCTTACCATAAAATAGTCGATAAGGTGAAGTGCCGATCGATAAGAGTCTTGAAGGCAATTCAAAAGGGCCAAAGAGCCTCATCGAGCTTGATTGACCAATCCCTCAGAGATTGTTCCATCATCTTTCCAAGAATCCGATCGAGTTCATGATTCGTCACTTCCTCCAGACTACTTGGATGGGGTTTCTAAGCAATGATCATTAAATGAGTTATTCTATTTAGTTTGAAAACTCGTTTGAAAATACTCTCAAACAGAGTACACAAATCGCTTATGACTTAGAAAAGGGCGTCGAAATGAGTGAGAACTCATGGCATGAACTTTACCAGCACCTTAGCATCATTATGTTTCTCTTTATATAATAGGATGCTATCTAATGCATGGAACCTGTATTCCGCCAACTCTAGTAGTTTGTACTTTATATCTAAACGTACAAGACTAGCAACCATACTTAGTTGCTTCATCTCCCATAAAGGTTTATGCTCAAGGCCGATCGATAAATGACAAGCCTTACCATAAAATAGTCGACAAGGTGAAGTGCCGATCGATAGGAGTCTTGAAGGCAATTCGAAAGGGCCAAAGATCCTCATCGAGCTTGATTCACCAATCCCTCAGAGATTGTTCCATCATCTTTCCAAGAATCAGCTCGAGGTAATGATTCGTCACTTCCTCCAGACTACATGCATGGGGTTGCTAAGCGATGATCAATAAATGAGTTATTCTAGTTAGTTTGAAAACTCGTTTGAAAATACTCTGAAACTGAGTACCCCGATCGCTTATGACCAAGAGAGGGGCGTCGAAATGAGTTAGAAGCCATTGCATGAACTTTGCCAGCACCTTAGCATCATTACCTTTCTCTTTATATAATACTACACTTATGAATGCATGGAATCTGTACTCCTCCAGGTTCAGTACTTGGTACTTTCTTTCTAAAGCCGCAAGACTAGCATTCTTATTTAGTGGCTTCATCACCCATAATGGTTTACGCTCAAGGTTGATTGATAAATGACAAGCCTTACCATAAAATAGTCGATAAGGTGAAGTGTCGATTGATAGGAGTCTTGAAGGCGATTCGAAAGGCCTAAAGGGCCTCATCGAGCTTGATTGACCAATCCCTCAGAGATTGTTCCATCATCTTTCCAAGAATCTGCTCGAGTTCATGATTCGTCACTTCCTCCAGACTGCTTGCATGGGGTTGCTAGGTGATGATCAATAAATGAGTTATTCTAGTTAGTTTGAAAACTCGTTTGAAAATACTCTGAAACTGAGTACCCCAACCGCTTATGACTTAGTGAAGGGTGTGGAAATGTGTGAGAACTCATGGCATGAACTTTACCAGCACCGTAGCTTCATTATGTTTCTCTTTATATAATAGTATGTTGTCTAATGCATGGAACCCGTATTCCGCCAACTCTAGTAGTTAATACTTTATTTCTAAAAAGCCGTAAGACTAGCAACCATATTTAGTTGCTTCATCGACCATAAAGGTTTATGCTCAAGGTTGATTGATAAATGACAAGCCTTACCATAAAATAGTCGATAAGGTGAAGTGCCGATCGATAAGAGTCTTGAAGGCAATTCAAAAGGGCCAAAGAGCCTCATCGAGCTTGATTGACCAATCCCTCAGAGATTGTTCCATCATCTTTCCAAGAATCCGATCGAGTTCATGATTCGTCACTTCCTCCAGACTACTTGGATGGGGTTTCTAAGCAATGATCATTAAATGAGTTATTCTATTTAGTTTGAAAACTCGTTTGAAAATACTCTCAAACAGAACACAAATCGCTTATGACTTAGAAAAGGGCGTCGAAATGAGTGAGAACTCATGGCATGAACTTTACCAAACACCTTAGCATCATTATGTTTCTCTTTATATAATAGGATGCTATCTAATGCATGGAACCTGTATTCCGCCAACTCTAGTAGTTTGTACTTTATATCTAAAGGTACAAGACTAGCAACCATACTTAGTTGCTTCATCTCCCATAAAGGTTTATGCTCAAGGCTGACTGATAAATGACAAGCCTTACCATAAAATAGTCGACAAGGTGAAGTGCCGATCGATAGGAGTCTTGAAGGCAATTCGAAAGGGCCAAAGATCCTCATCGAGCTTGATTCACCAATCCCTCGAGATTGTTCCATCATCTTTCCAAGAATCGGCTCAAGGTAATGATTCGTCACTTCCTCCCGTACTACTTGCATGGGGTTGCTAAGCGATGATCAATAAATGAGTTATTCTAGTTAGTTTGAAAACTCGTTTGAAAATACTCTGAAACTGAGTACCCCGATCGCTTATGACCAAGAGAGGGGCGTCGAAATGAGTTAGAAGCCATTGCATGAACTTTGCCAGCACCTTAGCATCAGTACCTTTCTCTTTATATAATACTACACTTATGAATGCATGGAATCTGTACTCCTCCAGGTTCAGTACTTGGTACTTTCTTTCTAAAGCTGCAAGACTAGCATTCTTATTTAGTGGCTTCATCACCCATAATGGTTTACGCTCAAGGTTGATTGATAAATGACAAGCCTTACCATAAAATAGTCGATAAGGTGAAGTGTCGATTGATAGGAGTCTTGAAGGCAGTTCGAAAGGCCTAAAGGGCCTCATCGAGCTTGATTGACCAATCCCTCAGAGATTGTTCCATCATCTTTCCAAGAATCTGCTCGAGTTCATGATTCGTCACTTCCTCCAGACTGCTTGCATGGGGTTGCTAGGTGATGATCAATAAATGAGTTATTCTAGTTAGTTTGAAAACTCGTTTGAAACTACTCTGAAACTGAGTACCCCAACCGCTTATGACTTAGTGAAGGGTGTGGAAATGTGTGAGAACTCATGGCATGAACTTTACCAGTACCGTAGCTTCATTATGTTTCTCTTTATATAATAGTATCTTGTCTAATGCATGGAACCCGTATTCCGCCAACTCTAGTAGTTAATACTTTATTTCTAAAGCCGTAAGACTAGCAACCATATTTAGTTGCTTCATCGACCATAAAGGTTTATGCTCAAGGTTGATTGATAAATGACAAGCCTTACCATAAAATAGTTGATAAGGTGAAGTGCCGATCGATAAGAGTCTTGAAGGCAATTCAAAAGGGCCAAAGAGCCTCATCGAGCTTGATTGACCAATCCCTCAGAGATTGTTCCATCATCTTTCCAAGAATCCGATCGAGTTCATGATTCGTCACTTCCTCCAGACTACTTGGATGGGGTTTCTAAGCAATGATCATTAAATGAGTTATTCTATTTAGTTTGAAAACTCGTTTGAAAATACTCTCAAACGAGTACACAAATCGCTTATGACTTAGAAAAGGGCGTCGAAATGAGTGAGAACTCATGGCATGAACTTTACCAAAGCACCTTAGCATCATTATGTTTCTCTTTATATAATAGGATGCTATCTAATGCATGGAACCTCGTATTCCGCCAACTCTAGTAGTTTGTACTTTATATCTAAAGGTACAAGACTAGCAACCATACTTAGTTGCTTCATCTCCCATAAAGGTTTATGCTCAAGGTCGATCGATAAATGACAAGCCTTACCATAAAATAGTCGACAAGGTGAAGTGCCGATCGATAGGAGTCTTGAAGGCAATTCGAAAGGGCCAAAGATCCTCATCGAGCTTGATTCACCAATCCCTCAGAGATTGTTCCATCATCTTTCCAAGAATCAGCTCAAGGTAATGATTCGTCACTTCCTCCAGACTACTTGCATGGGGTTGCTAAGCGATGATCAATAAATGAGTTATTCTAGTTAGTTTGAAAACTCGTTTGAAAATACTCTGAAACTGAGTACCCCGATCGCTTATGACCAAGAGAGGGGCGTCGAAATGAGTTAGAAGCCATTGCATGAACTTTGCCAGCACCTTAGCATCAGTACCTTTCTCTTTATATAATACTACACTTATGAATGCATGGAATCGTACTCCTCCAGGTTCAGTACTTGGTACTTTCTTTCTAAAGCTGCAAGACTAGCATTCTTATTTAGTGGCTTCATCACCCATAATGGTTTACGCTCAAGGTTGATTGATAAATGACAAGCCTTACCATAAAATAGTCGATAAGGTGAAGTGTCGATTGATAGGAGTCTTGAAGGCAGTTCGAAAGGCCTAAAGGGCCTCATCGAGCTTGATTGACCAATCCCTCAGAGATTGTTCCATCATCTTTCCAAGAATCTGCTCGAGTTCATGATTCGTCACTTCCTCCAGACTGCTTGCATGGGGTTGCTAAGCGATGATCAATAAATGAGTTATTCTAGTTAGTTTGAAAACTCGTTTCAAAATACTCTGAAACTGAGTACCCCAACCGCTTATGACTTAGTGAAGGGTGTGGAAATGTGTGAGAACTCATGGCATGAACTTTACCAGTACCGTAGCTTCATTATGTTTCTCTTTATATAATAGTATGCTGTCTAATGCATGGAACACGTATTCCGCCAACTCTAGTAGTTAATACTTTATTTCTAAAGCTGTAAGACTAGCAACCATATTTAGTTGCTTCATCGACCATAAAGGTTTATGCTCAAGGTTGATTGATAAATGACAAGCCTTACCATAAAATAGTCGATAAGGTGAAGTGCCGATCGATAAGAGTCTTGAAGGCAATTCAAAAGGGCCAAAGAGCCTCATCGAGCTTGATTGACCAATCCCTCAGAGATTGTTCCATAATCTTTCCAAGAATCCGATCGAGTTCATGATTTGTCACTTCCTCCAGACTACTTGGATGGGGTTTCTAAGCAATGATCATTAAATGAGTTATTCTATTTAGTTTGAAAACTCATTTGAAAATACTACGAAACGAGTACACCAATCACTTATGACTTAGAGAAGGGCGTCGAAATGAGTGAGAACTCATGGCATGAACTTTACCAGCACCTTAGCATCATTATGTTTCGCTTTATATAATAAGACGCTATCTAATGCATGGAACCTGTATTCCGCCAACTCTAGTAGTTGGTACTTTATATCTAAAGCTACAAGACTAGCAACCATACTTAGTTGCTTCATCTCCCATAAAGGTTTATGCTCAAGGCTGAGTTATAAATGACAAGCCTTACCATAAAATAGTCGACAAGGTGAAGTGCCGATCGATAGGAGTCTTGAAGGCAATTCGAAAGGGCCAATGATCCTCATCGAGCTTGATTGACCAATCCCTCAGAGATTGCTCCATCATCTTTCCAAGAATCCGATCGAGTTCATGATTCGTCACTTCCTCCAGACTACTTGGATGGGGTTTCTAAGCAATGATCATTAAATGAGTTATTCTATTTAGTTTGAAAACTCATTTGAAAATACTCTAAAACAGAGTACACCAATCGCTTATGACTTAGAGAAGGGCGTCGAAATGAGTGAGAACTCATGGCATGAACTTTACCAGCACCTTAGCATCATTATGTTTCGCTTTATATAATAAGACGCTATCTAATGCATGGAACTCGTATTCCGCCAACTCTAGTAATTGGTACTTTATATCTAAAGCTACAAGACTAGGAACCATACTTAGTTGCTTCATCTCCCATAAAGGTTTATGCTCAAGGTTGATCGATAGATGACAAGCCTTACCATAAAATAGTCGACAAGGTGAAGTGCCGATCGATAGGAGTCTTGAAGGCAATTCGAAAGGGCCAAAGATCCTCATCGAGCTTGATTGACCAATCCCTTAGAGATTGTTCCATCATCTTTCCAAGAATCAGCTCGAGGTAATGATTCGTCACTTCCTCCAGACTACTTGCACGGGGTTGCTATGCGATGATCAATAAATGAGTTATTCTAGTTAGTTTGAAAACTTGTTTTAAAATACTCTGAAACTGAGTACCCCGATCGCTTATGACCAAGAGAGGGGCGTCGAAATGAGTTTGAAGCCATGGCATGAACTTTGCCGGCACCTTAGCATCATTACCTTTCTCTTTATATAATACTACGCTTTTGAATGCATGGAATCAGTACTCCTCCGGCTTCAGTACTTGGTACTTTCTTTCTAAAGCTGCAAGACTAGCATTCTTATTTAGTGGCTTCATCACCCATAATGGTTTACGCTCAAGGTTGATTGATAAATGACAAGCCTTAGCATAAAATAGTCGATAAGGTGAAGTGTCGATTGATAGGAGTCTTGAAGGCAATTCGAAAGGCCCAAAGGGCCTCATCGAGCTTGATTGACCAATCCCTCAGAGATTGTTCGATCATCTTTCCAAGAATCAGCTCTAGCTCATTATTCGTCACTTCCTCCAGACTGCTTGCATGGGGTTGCTAAGCGATGATCAATAAATGAGTTATTCTAGTTAGTTTGAAAACTCATTTGAAAATACTCTGAAACTGAGTACCCCAATCGCTTATGACTTAGAGAAGGGCGTCGAAATGAGTGAGAACTCATGGCATGTACTTTACAAACACCATAGCATCATTATGTTTCTCTTTATATAATAGTATGCTGTCTAATGCATGGAACCTATATTCCGCCAACTCTAGTAGTTGGTACTTTATTTATAAAGCTGTAAGACTAGCAACCATATTTAGTTGCTTCATCGACCATAAAGGTTTATGCTCAAGGCTGACTGATAAATGACAAGCCTTACCATAAAATAGTCGACAAGGTGAAGTGCCGATCGATAGGAGTCTTGAAGGCAATTCGAAAGGGCCAAAGATCCTCATCGAGCTTGATTGACCAATCCCTCGGAGATTGTTCCATCCTCTTTCCAAGAATCAGCTCGAGGTAATGATTCGTCACTTCCTCCACACTACTTGCATGGGGTTGCTAAGCGATGATCAATAAATGAGTTATTCTAGTTAGTTTGAAAACTCGTTTGAAAATACTCTGAAACTGAGTACCCCAATCGCTTATGACTTAGTGAAGGGTGTCGATATGTGTGAGAACTCATGGCATGAACTTTACCAGTACTGTAGCTTCATTATGTTTCTCTTTATATAATAGTACGCGTCTAATGCATGGAACTCGTATTCCGCCAACTCTAGTACTTGGTACTTTATATCTAAAGCTTCAAGACTAGCAACCATACTTAGTTGCTTCATCTCCCATAAAGGTTTATACTCAAGGCTGATTGATAAATGACAAGCCTTACCATAAAATAGTCGACAAGGTGAAGTGACGATCGATAGGAGTCTTGAAGGCGATTCAAAAGGGGCAAAGAGCCTCATCGAGCTTGATTGACCAATCCCTTAGAGATTGTTCCATCAAATTTCCAAGAATCAGCTCGAGCTCATGATTCGTCACTTCCTCCAGACTGCTTGGACGGGGTTGCTATGCGATAATCAATAAATGAGTTATTCTAGTTAGTTTGAAAACATGTTTTAAAATACTCTGAAACTGAGTACCCCAATCGCTTATGACTTAGAGAAGGGCGTCGAAATGAGTGAGAACTCATAGCATGCCTTTACCAGCACCTTAGCATCATTATGTTTCTCTTTATATAATAGGCCGCGATCTAAAGCATGGAACTTGTATTCCGCCAACTCTAGTAGTTGGTACTTTATATCTAAAGCTGCAAGACTAGCAACCATACTTAGTTGCTTCATCTCCCATAAAGGTTTATGCTCAAGGCTGATTGATAAATGACAAGCCTTACCATAAAATAGTCGACAAGGTGAAGTGACGATCGATAGGAGTCTTGAAGGCGATTCAAAAGGGGCAAAGAGCCTCATCGAGCTTGATTGACCAATCCCTTAGAGATTGTTCCATCAAATTTCCAAGAATCAGCTCGAGCTCATGATTCGTCACTTCCTCCAGACTGCTTGGACGGGGTTGCTATGCGATAATCAATAAATGAGTTATTCTAGTTAGTTTGAAAACACGTTTGAAAATACTCTGAAACCGAGTACCCCGACCGCTTATGACCAAGAGAGGGGCGTCGAAATGAGTTAGAAGCCATGGCATGAACTTTGCCAGCACCTTAGCATCATTACCTTTCTCTTTATACAATAGTATGATTTTGAATGCATGGAATCTGTACTCCTCCAGCTTCAGTAGTTGGTACTTTCTTTTTAAAGCTGCATGACTAGCATTCTTATTTAGGGGCTTCATCACCCATAATGGTTTACGCTCAAGGTTGATTGATAAATGACAAGACTTATCATAAAATAGTCGACAAGGTGAAGTGCCGATCGATAGGAGTCTTGAAGGCAGTTCGAAAGGGCCAAAGAGCCTCATCGAGCTTGATTGACCAAACCCTCAGAGATTGTTCCATCATCTTTCCAATAATCAGCTCGAGCTCATGATTCGTCACTTCCTCCAGACTGCTTGCATGGATGTGCTAAGCGATTATCAATAAATTAGTTATTCTAGTTAGTTTGAAAACTCGTTTGAAAATACTCTGAAACTGAGTACCCCCAATCAGTTATGAATTACAGAAGGGCGTCGAAATGAGTGAGAACTCATGGCATGTACTTTACCAGCACCTTAGCATCATTATGTTTCTCTTTATATAATAGTACGCTGTCTAATGCATGGAACCAGTATTCCGCCAACTCCAGTAGTTGGTACTTTATTTCTAAAGCTAGAAGACTAGCAACAATATTTAGTTGCTTCATCGCCCATAAAGGTTTATGCTCAAGGCTGACTGATACATGACAAGCCTTACCATAAAATAGTCGACAACGTGAAGTGCCGAACGATAGGAGTCTTGAAGGGAATTCGAAACGGCCAAAGAGCCTCATCGAGCTTGATTGACCAATCCCTCAGAGATTGTTCCATCATCATTCCAAGAATCAGCTCGAGCTCATGATTCGTCACTTCCTCCAGACTGTTTGCATGGGGTTGCTATGCGATGATCAATAAATGAGTTATTCTAGTTAGTTTGAAAACACATTTGAAAATACTCTGAAACTGAGTACCCCGATCGCTTATGACCCAGAGAGGGGCGTCAAAATGAGTCAGAAGCCATGGCATGAACTTAGCCAGCACCTTAGCATCATTACCTTTCTCTTTATACAATACTACGCTGTTGAATGCATGGTATCTGTACTCCTCCAGCTTCAGTACTTGGTACTTTCTTTCTAAAGCTACAAGACTAGCATTCTTATTTAGTGGCTTCATCACCCATAATGGTTTACGGTCAAGGTTGGTTGATAAATGACAAGGCTTACCATAAAACAGTCGATAAGTTGAAGTGCCGATTGATAGGAGTCTTGAAGGCGATTCGAAAGGCCCAAAGAGCCTCATCGAGCTTGATTAACCAATCCCTCAGAGATTGTTCGATCATCTTTCCAAGTATCAGCTCGAGCTCATGATTCGTCACTTCCTCCAGACTGCTTGCATGGGGTTTCTAAGCGATGATCATTAAATGAGTTATTCTATTTAGTTTGAAAACTCGTTTGAAAATACTCTGAAACAGAGTACCCCAATCGCTTATGACTTAGTGAAGGGTGTCGAAATGTGTGAGAACTCATGGCATGAACTTTACCAGCACCTTAGCATCATTATGTTTCTCTTTATATAATAGTACGCTGTCTAATGCATGGAACCTGTATTCCGCCAACTCTAGTATTTGGTACTTTATTTCTAAAGCTGCAAGACTAGCAACCATATTTAGTTGCTTCATCGCCCATAAAGGTTTATGCTCAAGGCTGACTGATAAATTACAAGCCTTACCATAAAATAGTCGACAAGGTGAAGTGCCGATCGATAAGAGTCTTGAAGGCAATTCGAAAGGGCCAAAGATCCTCATCGAGCTTGATTGACCAATCCCTTAGAGATTGTTCCATCATCTTTCCAAGAATCAGCTCGAGCACATGATTCGTCACTTCCTCCAGACTACTTGGATGGGGTTTCTAAGCAATGATCATTAAATGAGTTATTCTATTTAGTTTGAAAACTCGTTTGAAAATACTCTGAAACAGAGTACACCAATCGCTTATGACTTAGAGAAGGGCGTCGAAATGAGTGAGAACTCATGGCATGCCTTTACCAGCACCTTAGCATCATTATGTTTCTCTTTATATAATAGGCCGCGATCTAAAGCATGAAACCTGTATTCCACCAACTCTAGTAGTTGGTACTTTATATCTAAAGCTGCAAGACTAGCAACCATACTTAGTTGCTTCATCTCCCATAAAGGTTTATGCTCAAGGCTGACTGATAAATCACAAGCCTTACCATAAAATAGTCGACAAGGTGAAGTGACGATCGATAGGAGTCTTGAAGGCGATTCGAAAGGGCCAAAGAGCCTCATCGAGCTTGATTGACCAAACCCTCGGAGATTGTTCCATCATCTTTCCAATAATCGGCTCGAGCTCGTGATTCGTCACTTCCTCCAGGGACTACTTGCATGGGTGTGCTAAGCGATGATCAATAAATTAGTTATTCTAGTTAGTTTGAAAACTCGTTTGAAAATACTCTGAAACAGAGTACCCCAATCGCTTATGACTTAGAGAAGGGCGTGGAAATGTGTGAGAACTCTTGGCATGAACTTTACCAGCACCTTAGCATCATTATGTTTCTCTTTATATAATAGTACACTGTCTAATGCATGGAACCGGTATTCCGCCAACTCCGGTAGTTGGTACTTTATTTCTAAAGCCGCAAGTCTAGCAACAATATTTAGTTGCTTCATCGCCCATAAAGGTTTATGATCAAGGCTGACTGATAAATGACAAGCCCTACCATAAAATAGTCGACAAGGTGAAGTGCCGATCGATAGGAGTCTTGAAGGCGAGTTCGAAAGGGCCAAAGAGCCTCATCGAGCTTGATTGACCAAACCCTCAGAGATTGTTCCATCATCTTTCCAATAATCAGCTCGAGCTCGTGATTCGTCACTTCCTCCAGACTGCTTGCATGGGTGTGCTAAGCGATGATCAATAAATTAGTTATTCTAGTTAGTTTGAAAACTCGTTTGAAAATACTCTGAAACAGAGTACCCCAATCGCTTATGACTTAGAGAAGGGCGTGGAAATGTGTGAGAACTCTTAGCATGAACTTTACCGGCACCTTAGCATCATTATGTTTCTCTTTATATAATAGTACGCTTTCTAATGCATGGAACCGGTATTCCGCCAACTCCGGTAGTTGGTACTTTATTTCTAAAGCCGCAAGTCTAGCAACAATATTTAGTTGCTTCATCGCCCATAAAGGTTTATGATCAAGGCTGACTGATAAATGACAAGCCCTACCATAAAATAGTCGACAAGGTGAAGTGCCGATCGAGAGGAGTCTTGAAGGCAATTCAAAAGGGCCAAAGAGCCTCATCGAGCTTGATTGACCAATCCCTCAGAGATTGTTCCATCATCTTTCCAAGAATCAGCTCGAGCTCATGATTCGTCACTTCCTCCAGACTGCTTGCATGGGGTTTCTAAGCGATGATCATTAAATGAGTTATTCTATTTAGTTTGAAAACTCGTTTGAAAAAACTCTGAAATAGAGTACCCCGATCGCTTATGACCCAGAGAGGGGCGTCGAAATGAGTCAGAAGCCATGGCATGAACTTAGCCAGCACCTTAGCATCATTACCTTTCTCTTTATACAATACTACGCTTTTGAATGCATGGTATCTGTACTCCTCCAGCTTCAGTACTTGGTACTTTCTTTCTAAAGCTGCAAGACTAGCATTCTTATTTAGTGGCTTCATCACCCATAATGGTTTACGGTCAAGGTTAGTTGATAAATGACAAGGCTTACCATAAAACAGTCGACAAGTTGAAGTGCCGATTGATAGGAGTCTTGAAGGCAGTTCGAAAGGCCCAAAGAGCCTCATCGAGCTTGATTGACCAATCCCTTAGAGATTGTTCGATCATCTTTCCAAGAATCAGCTCGAGCTCATGATTCGTCACTTCCTCCAGACTGCTTGCATGGGGTTTCTAAGCGATGATCATTAAATGAGTTATTCTATTTAGTTTGACAACTCGTTTGAAAATACTCTGAAACAGAGTACCCCAATCGCTTATGACTTAGAGAAGGGCGTGGAAATGTGTGAGAACTCATGGCATGAACTTTACCGGCACCTTAGCATCATTATGTTTCTCTTTATATAATAGTACGATTTCTAATGCATGGAACCAGTATTCCGCCAACTCCAGTAGTTGGTACTTTATTTCTAAAGCTGCAAGTCTAGCTAGCAACAATATTTAGTTGCTTCATCGCCCATAAAGGTTTATGCTCAAGGCTGACTGATAAATGACAAGCCTTACCATAAAATAGTCGACAAGGTAAAGTGCCGATCGATAGGAGTCTTGAAGGCAATTCGAAAGGGCCAAAGAGCCTCATCGAGATTGATTGACCAATCCCTCAGAGATTGTTCCATCATCTTTCCAAGAATCAGCTCGAGCTCATGATTCGTCAGTTCCTCACCGCTTGGATGGGGTTGCTATGTGATGATCAATAAATGAGTTATTCTAGTTAGTTTGAAAACACGTTTGAAAATACTCTGAAACTCAGTACCCCGATCGCTTATGACCAAGAGAGGGGCGTCGAAATGAGTCAGAAGCCATGGCATGAACTTTGCCAGCACCTTCGCATCATTACCTTTCTCTTTCTACAATACTACACTTTTGAATGCATGGTATCTGTACTCCTCCAGCTTCAGTACTTGGTACTTTCTTTCTAAAGCTGCAAGACTAGCATTCTTATTTAGTGTCTTCATCACCCATAATGGTTTACGCTCAAGGTTGATTGATAAATGACAAGGCTTACCATAAAACAGTCGACAAGTTGAAGTGCCGATTGATCGGAGTCTTGAAAGCATTTCAAAAGGCCCAAAGAGCCTCATCGAGCTTGATTAACTAATCCCTCGAGAGATTGTTCGATCATCTTTCCAAGAATCGGCTCGAGCTCATGATTCGTCACTTCCTCCAGACTGCTTGCATGGGGTTTCTAAGCGATGATCATTAAATGAGTTATTCTATTTAGTTTGAAAACTCGTTTGAAAATACTCTGAAACAGAGTACCCCAATCGCTTATGACATAGAGAAGGGCGTGGAAATGTGTGAGAACTCATGGCATGAACTTTACCAGCACCTTAGCATCATTATGTTTCTCTTTATATAATAGTACGCTGTCTAATGCATGGAACCAGTATTCCGCCAACTCCAGTAGTTGGTACTTTATTTCTAAAGCTGCAAGTCTAGCTAGCAACAATATTTAGTTGCTTCATCGCCCATAAAGGTTTATGCTCATGGCTGACTGATAAATGACAAGCCTTACCATAAAATAGTCGACAAGGTAAAGTGCCGATCGATAGGAGTCTTGAAGGCAATTCGAAAGGGCCAAAGAGCCTCATCGAGATTGATTGACCAATCCCTCAGAGATTGTTCCATCATCTTTCCAAGAATCAGCTCGAGCTCATGATTCGTCAGTTCCTCCTGACTGCTTGCATGGGGTTGCTATGTGATGATCAATAAATGAGTTATTCTAGTTAGTTTGAAAACACGTTTGAAAATACTCTGAAACTCAGTACCCCGATCGCTTATGACCAAGAGAGGGGCGTCGAAATGAGTCAGAAGCCATGGCATGAACTTTGCCAGCACCTTCGCATCATTACCTTTCTCTTTCTACAATACTACACTTTTGAATGCATGGTATCTGTACTCCTCCAGCTTCAGTACTTGGTACTTTCTTTCTAAAGGCGCAAGACTAGCATTCTTATTTAGTGTCTTCATCACCCATAATGGTTTACGCTCAAGGTTGATTGATAAATGACAAGGCTTACCATAAAACAGTCGACAAGTTGAAGTGCCGATTGATCGGAGTCTTGAAAGCATTTCAAAAGGCCCAAAGAGCCTCATCGAGCTTGATTAACTAATCCCTCAGAGATTGTTCGATCATCTTTCCAAGAATCAGCTCGAGCTCATGATTCGTCACTTCCTCCAGACTGCTTGCATGGGGTTTCTAAGCGATGATCATTAAATGAGTTATTCTATTTAGTTTGAAAACTCGTTTGAAAATACTGCGAAAACGAGTACCCCAATCGCTTATGACTTAGAGAAGGGCGTGGAAATGTGTGAGAACTCATGGCATGAACTTTACCAAGCACCTTAGCATCATTATGTTTCTCTTTATATAATAGTACGCTGTCTAATGCATGGAACCGGTATTCCGCCAACTCCAGTAGTTGGTACTTTATTTCTAAAGCTGCAAGTCTAGCAACAATATTTAGTTGCTTCATCGCCCATAAAGGTTTATGATCAAGGCTGACTGATAAATGACAAGCCCTACCATAAAATAGTCGACAAGGTGAAGTGCCGATCGATAGGAGTCTTGAAGGCAATTCGAAAGGGCCAAAGAGCCTCATCGAGCTTGATTGACCAATCCCTCAGAGATTGTTCCATCATCTTTCCAAGAATCAGCTCCAGCTCATGATTCGTCACTTCCTCCAGACTGCTTGCATGGGGTTTCTAAGCGATGATCATTACATGAGTTTGAAAACTCGTTTGAAAATACTCTGAAACAGAGTACCCCAATCACTTATGACGTAGTGAAGGGTGTCGAAATGTGTGAGAACTCATGGCATGAACTTTACCAGCACCTTAGCATCATTATGTTTCTCTTTATATAATAGTACGCTCTCTAATGCATGGAACCTGTATTCCGCCAACTCTAGTAGTTTGTACTTTATATCTAAAGCGTCAAGACTAGCAACCATATTTAGTTGCTTCATCTCCCATAAAGGTTTATGCTCAAGGCTAACTGATACATGATAAGCCTTACCATAAAATAGTCGACAACGTGAAGTGCCGATCGATAGGAGTCTTGAAGGCAATTCGAAAGGGCCAAAGATCCTCATCGAGCTTGATTGACCAATCCCTTAGAGATTGTTCCATCATCTTTCCAAGAATCAGCTCGAGCTCATGATTCGTCACTTCCTCCAGACCTACTTGGATGGGGTTTCTAAGCAATGATCATTAAATGAGTTATTCTATTTAGTTTGAAAACTCTTTGAAAATACTCTGAAACAGAGTACACCAATCGCTTATGACTTAGAGAAGGGCGTCGAAATGAGTGAGAACTCATGGCATGCCTTTACCAGCACCTTAGCATCATTATGTTTCTCTTTATATAATAAGCCCCGATCTAAAGCATGGAACCTGTATTCCACCAACTCTAGTAGTTGGTAGTTTATATCTAAAGCTGCAAGACTAGCAACCAGACTTAGTTGCTTCATCGCCCATAAAGGTTTATGCTCAAGGATGACTAATAAATTACAAGCCTTACCATAAAATAGTCGACAAGGTGAAGTGCCGATCGATAAGAGTCTTGAAGGGAATTCGAAAGGGCCAAAGATCCTCATCGAGCTTGATTGACCAATCCCTTAGAGATTGTTCCATCATCTTTCCAAGAATCAGCTCGAGTTCATGATTCGTCACTTCCTCCAGACTGCTTGCATGGGGTTGCTATGCGATGATCAATAAATGAGTTATTCTAGTTAGTTTGAAAACACGTTTGAAAATACTCTGAAACCGAGTACCCCGACCGCTTATGACCAAGAGAGGGGCGTCGAAATGAGTTAGAAGCCATGGCATGAACTTTGCCAGCACCTTAGCATCATTACCTTTCTCTTTATACAATAGTATGATTTTGAATGCATGGAATCTGTACTCCTCCAGCTTCAGTAGTTGGTACTTTCTTTTTAAAGCTGCAAGACTAGCATTCTTATTTAGGGGCTTCATCACCCATAATGGTTTACGCTCAAGGTTGATTGATAAATGACAAGACTTATCATAAAATAGTCGACAAGGTGAAGTGCCGATCGATAGGAATCTTGAAGGCAGTTCGAAAGGGCCAAAGAGCCTCATCGAGCTTGATTGACCAAACCCTCGGAGATTGTTCCATCATCTTTTCAAGAATCGGCTCGAGCTCGTGATTCGTCACTTCCTCCGGACTACTTGCATGGATGGTGGTAAGCGATTATCAATAAATTAGTTATTCTAGTTAGTTTGAAAACTCGTTTGAAAAATACTCGAAACCGAGTACCCCCGATCACTTATGAATTACGTGAGGGGCGTCGAAATGAGTGAGAACTCATGGCATGTACTTTACCGAGCACCTTAGGATCATTATCTTTCTCTTTATATAATAGTACGCTTTCTAATGCATGGAATGTCTACGGTATTCCGCCAACTCCAGTAGTTGGTACTTTATTTCTAAAGCTAGAAGACTAGCATCCATATTTAGTGGCTTCATCGCCCATAATGGTTTATGCTCAAGGTTGATTGATAAATGACAAGCCTTACCATAAAATAGTCGACAAGGTGAAGTGTCGAACGATAGGAGTCTTGAAGGGAATTCGAAAGGGCCAAAGAGCCTCATCGAGCTTGATTGACCAATCCCTCGGAGATTGTTCCATCATCTTTTCAAGAATCGGCTCGAGCTCATGATTCGTCACTTCCTCCAGACTACTTGCATTTGGGTTGCTAAGCGATGATCAATAAATGAGTTATTCTAGTTAGTTTGAAAACACATTTGAAAATACTATGAAACCGAGTACCCCGATCGCTTATGACTTAGTGAGGGGCGTCAATATGAGTGCGAAGCCATGGCATGAACTTTGCCGGCACCTTAGCATCATTACCTTTCTCTTTATACAATAGTACGCTTTTGAATGCATGGTATCTGTACTCCTCCAGCTTCGGTAGTTGGTACTTTGTTTCTAAAGCTGCAAGACTAGCATTCTTATTTAGTGGCTTCATCACCCATAATGGTTTATGGTCAAGGTTGATTGATAAATGACAAGCCTTGCCATAAAATAGTCGACAAGGTGAAGTGTCGATCGATAGGAGTCTTGAAGGCCGTTCGAAAGGCCCAAAGAGCCTCATCGAGCTTGATTAACCAATCCCTCGGAGATTGTTCGATCGTCTTTCCAAGAATCGGCTCAAGCTCATGATTCGTCACGTCCTCCGGACTACTTGCATGTTGGTGGTAAGCGATGATCATTAAATGAGTTATTCTATTTAGTTTGAAAACTCGTTTGAAAATACTCTGAAACCGAGTACCCCAATCGCTTATGACTTAGTGAAGGGTGTCGATATGTGTGAGAAGCAATGGCATGAACTTTACCAGCACCTTAGCATCATTACCTTTCTCTTTATATAATAGTACGCTTTCGAATGCATGGAATCCGTATTCCGCCAACTCTAGTATTTGGTACTTTGTTTCTAAAGCTGCAAGACTAGCATTCATATTTAGTGGCTTCATCGCCCATAATGGTTTATGCTCAAGGTTGATTGATAAATTACAAGCCTTACCATAAAATAGTCGACAAGGTGAAGTGCCGATCGATAAGAGTCTTGAAGGCAATTCGAAAGGGCCAAAGATCCTCATCGAGCTTGATTGACCAATCCCTTAGAGATTGTTCCATCATCTTTCCAAGAATCAGCTCGAGCTCATGATTCGTCACTTCCTCCAGACTGCTTGGATGGGGTTTCTAAGAAATGATCATTAAATGAGTTATTCTATTTAGTTTGAAAACTCGTTTGAAAATACTCTGAAACAGAGTACACCAATCGCTTATGACTTAGAGAGGGGCGTCGAAATGAGTGAGAACTCATGGCATGACCTTTACCAGCACCTTAGCATCATTACCTTTCTCTTTATATAATAGGCCGCTTTCTAAAGCATGGAACCCGTATTCCACCAACTCTAGTAGTTGGTACTTTATTTCTAAAGCCGCAAGACTAGCATCCATACTTAGTGGCTTCATCTCCCATAAAGGTTTATGCTCAAGGTTGATTGATAAATCACAAGCCTTGCCATAAAATAGTCGACAAGGTGAAGTGACGATCGATAGGAGTCTTGAAGGCGGTTCGAAAGGGCCAAAGAGCCTCATCGAGCTTGATTGACCAAACCCTCGGAGATTGTTCGATCATCTTTTCATGAATCGGCTCGAGCTCGTGATTCGTCACTTCCTCCAGACTGCTTGCATGGGTGTGCTAAGCGATGATCAATAAATTAGTTCTTCTAGTTAGTTTGAAAACTCGTTTGAAAATACTCTGAAACAGAGTACCCCAATCGCTTATGACTTAGAGATGGGCGTGGAATATGTGTGAGAAGCAATGGCATGAACTTTACCAAGCACCTTAGCATCATTATGTTTCTCTTTATATAATAGTACGATTTCGAATGCATGGAACCATTATTACGCCAACTCCGGTAGTTGGTACTTTATTTCTAAAGCCGCAAGACTAGCATTCATATTTAGTTGCTTCATCGCCCATAATGGTTTATGATCAAGGCTGACTGATAAATGACAAGCCCTACCATAAAATAGTCGACAAGGTGAAGTGCCGATCGATAAGAGTCTTGAAGGTAGTTCGAAAGGGCCAAAGAGCCTCATCGAGCTTGATTGACCAAACCCTCAGAGATTGTTCCATCATCTTTCCATGAATCGGCTCAAGCTCGTGATTCGTCACTTCCTCCGGACTACTTGCATGGGTGGTGGTAAGCGATGATCAATAAATTGAGTTATTCTAGTTAGTTTGAAAACTCGTTTGAAAATACTCGAAACCGAGTACCCCAATCGCTTATGACTTAGAGAGGGGCGTCGATATGTGTGAGAAGCAATGGCATGAACTTTACCAAGACCTTAGCATCATTACCTTTCTCTTTATATAATAGTACGCTTTCGAATGCATGGAACCGTATTCCGCCAACTCCGGTAGTTGGTACTTTGTTTCTAAAGCTGCAGGACTAGCATTCATATTTAGTGGCTTCATCGCCCATAATGGTTTATGCTCAAGGTTGATTGATAAATGACAAGCCTTGCCATAAAATAGTCGACAAGGTGAAGTGTCGATCGATAGGAGTCTTGGAGGCAATTCGAAAGGTCCAAAGAGCCTCACCGAGCTTGATTGACCAATCCCTCGGAGATTGATCCATCATCTTTCCATGAATCGGCTCAAGCTCATGATTCGTCACGTCCTCCGGACTACTTGCATTTTGGTGGTAAGCGATGATCAATAAATGAGTTATTCGATTTAGTTTGAAAACTCGTTTGAAAATACTATGAAATAGAGTACCCCAATCACTTATGACTTAGTGAAGGGTGTCGATATGTGTGAGAACTCATGGCATGAACTTTACCAGCACCTTAGCATCATTACGTTTCTCTTTATATAATAGTACGCTTTCGAATGCATGGAACCGTATTCCGCCAACTCTAGTATTTGATACTTTATTTCTAAAGCTGCAAGACTAGCATTCATATTTAGTTGCTTCATCGCCCATAATGGTTTATGCTCAAGGTTGATTGATAAATTACAAGCCTTGCCATAAAATAGTCGACAAGGTGAAGTGTCGATCGATAGGAGTCTTGAAGGCAATTCGAAAGGCCCAAAGAGCCTCATCGAGCTTGATTGACCAATCCCTCGGAGATTGTTCGATCATCTTTTCAAGAATCAGCTCGAGCTCATGATTCGTCACTTCCTCCAGACTGCTTGCATGGGGTTTCTAAGCGATGATCATTAAATGAGTTATTCTATTTAGTTTGAAAACTCGTTTGAAAATACTCTGAAATAGAGTACCCCAATCACTTATGACTTAGTGAAGGGTGTCGAAATGTGTGAGAACTCATGGCATGAACTTTACCAGCACCTTAGCATCATTATGTTTCTCTTTATATAATAGTATGCTGTCTAATGCATGGAACCTGTATTCCGCCAACTCTAGTATTTGATACTTTATTTCTAAAGCTGCAAGACTAGCATTCATATTTAGTTGCTTCATCGCCCATAAAGGTTTATGCTCAAGGTTGATTGATAAATTACAAGCCTTACCATAAAATAGTCGACAAGGTGAAGTGCCGATCGATAAGAGTCTTGAAGGCAATTCGAAAGGGCCAAAGATCCTCATCGAGCTTGATTGACCAATCCCTTAGAGATTGTTCCATCATCTTTCCAAGAATCAGCTCGAGCTCATGATTCGTCACTTCCTCCAGACTGCTTGGATGGGGTTTCTAAGCAATGATCATTAAATGAGTTATTCTATTTAGTTTGAAAACTCGTTTGAAAATACTCTGAAACAGAGTACACCAATCGCTTATGACTTAGAGAAGGGCGTCGAAATGAGTGAGAACTCATGGCATGCCTTTACCAGCACCTTAGCATCATTATGTTTCTCTTTATAGTGGTAAGCGATGATCAATAAATGAGTTGTTCTACTTAGTTTGAAAACTCGTTTGAAAAATACTTTGAAACTGAGTACCTTGATCGCTTATGACTGGGTGAGGAGCGTCGATATGAGTGAGAAGCAATGGCATGAACTTTACCAGCACCTTAGCATCATTACCTTTATCTTTATACAATAGTACGCTTTCGAATGAATGGAATCTGTACTACTCCAGGTCCAGTAGTTGGTACTTTGTTTCTAAAGCTGCAAGACTAGCATTCATATTTAGTGGCTTTATCCCCCATAATGGTTTATGCTCAAGGTTGATTGATAAATGACAAGCCTTGCCATAAAATAGTCGACAAGGTGAAGTGTCGATCGATAGGAGTCTTGGAGGCAGTTCGAAAGGACCAAAGAGCCTCATCGAGCTTGATTGACCTATCCCTCAGAGACTGATCGATCGTCTTTTCATGAATCGGCTCAAGCTAATGATTTGTCACGTCCTCCAGACTACTTGCATTTTGGTGGTAAGCGATGATCAATAAATGAGTTATTCGAGTTAGTTTGAAAACTTGTTTGAATATACTATGAAACTGAGTACCCTAATTGGTTATGACTGAGTGAGGGGCGTCGATATGTGTAAGAAGCAATGGAGTGAACTTTACCAGCACCTTAGCATCATTACCTTTCTCTTTATACAGTAGTACCCTTTCGAATGCATGGAATCTGTACTACTCCAACTTCAGTAGTTGGTACTTTGTTTCTAAAGCTGCAGGACTAGCATTCATATTTAGTGGCTTCATCGCCCATAATGGTTTATGCTCAAGGTTGATTGATAAATGACAAGCCTTGCCATAAAATAGTTGACAAGGTGAAGTGTCGATCGATAGGAGTCTTGAAGGCAGTTCGAAAGGCCCAAAGAGCCTCATCGAGCTTGATTAACCTTTCCCTCGGAGATTGATCGAACGTCTTTTCATGAATCGGCTCAAGATCATGATTCATCACGTCCTCCAGACTACATGCATGTTGGTGGTAAGCGATGATCAATAAATGATTTATTATACTTTGTTTGAAAAGTCGTTTGAAAAATACTCTGAAACTGAGTACCCTGATCGCTTATGACTGGGTGAGGAGCGTCGATATGAGTGAGAAGCAATTTTATGAACTTTACCAGCACCTTAGCATCATTACCTTTCTCTTTATACAGTAGTACGCTTTCGAATGCATGGAATCTGTACTACTCCAGCTTCAAGTAGTTTGTACTTTGTTTCTAAAGCCGCAAGACTAGCATTCATATTTAGTGGCTTCATCGCCCATAATGGTTTATGCTCAAGGTTGATTGATAAATGACAAGCCTTGCCATAAAATAGTCGACAAGGTGAAGTGTCGATCGATAGGAGTCTTGAAGGCAGTTCGAAAGGCCCAAAGAGCCTCATCGAGCTTGATTGACCTATCCCTCGGAGATTGATCGATCGTCTTTTCATGAATCGGCTCAAGATCATGATTCGTCACGTCCTCCAGACTACATGCATTTTGGTGGTAAGCGATGATCAATAAATGAGTTATTCGAGTTAGTTTGAAAACTCGTTTGAATATACTATGAAACTGAGTACCCTAATTGGTTATGACTGAGTGAGGGGCGTCGATATGAGTAAGAAGCAATGGAGTGAACTTTACCAGCACCTTAGCATCATTACCTTTCTCTTGATACAATAGTACGCTTTCGAATGCATGGAATCTGTACTACTCCAACTTCAGTAGTTGATACTTTGTTTCTAAAGCTGCAGGACTAGCATTCATATTTAGTGGCTTCATCGCCCATAATGGTTTATGCTCATGGTTGATTGATAAATGACAAGCCTTGCCATAAAATAGTCGACAAGGTGAAGTGTCGATCGATAGGAGTCTTGAAGGCAGTTCGAAAGGCCCAAAGAGCCTCATCGAGCTTGATTGACCTATCGCTCGGAGATTGATCGATCGTCTTTTCATGAATCGGCTCAAGATCATGATTCGTCACGTCCTCCAGATTACATGCATGTTGGTGGTAAGGGATGATCAATAAATGATTTATTCTACTTAGTTTCAAAACTCGTTTGAAAAATACTCTAAAACTGAGTACCCTGATTGCTTATGACTGGGTGAGGAGCGTTTATGAGTGAGAAGCAATGGCATGAACTTTACCAGCACCTTAGCATCATTACCTTTCTCTTTATACAATAGTACGCTTTCGAATGCATGGAATCTGTACTACTCCAGGTCCAGTAGTTAGTACTTTGTTTCTAAAGCTGCAAGACTAGCATTCATATTTAGTGGCTTTATCCCCCATAATGGTTTATGCTCAAGGTTGATTGATAAATGACAAGCCTTGCCATAAAATAGTTGACAAGGTGAAATGTCGATCGATAGGAGTCTTGAAGGCAGTTCGAAAGGCCCAAAGAGCCTCATCGAGGTTGATTAACCTTTCCCTCGGAGATTGATCGATCGTCTTTTCATGAATCGGCTCAAGATCATGATTCATCACGTCCGCCAGACTACATGCATGTTGGTGGTAAGCGATGATCAATAAATGATTTATTATACTTTGTTTGAAAACTCGTTTGAAAAATACTCTGAAACTAAGTACCTTGATCGCTTATGACTGGGTGAGGAGCGTCGATATGAGTGAGAAGCAATGGCATGAACTTTACCAGCACCTTAGCATAATTACCTTTATCTTTATACAATAGTACGCTTTCGAATGAATGGAATCTATACTACTCCAGGTCCAGTAGTTGGTACTTTGTTTCTAAAGCTGCAAGACTAGCATTCATATTTAGTGGCTTTATCCCCCATATTGGTTTATGCTCAAGGTTGATTGATAAATGACAAGCCTTGCCATAAAATAGTCGAAAAGGTGAAGTGTCGATTGATAGGAGTCTTGAAGGCAGTTCGAAAGGCCCAAAGAGCCTCATCGAGCTTGATTGACCTATCCCTCGGAGATTGATCGATCGTCTTTTCATGAATCGGCTCAAGATCATGATTCGTCACGTCCTCCGGACTACATGCATGTTGGTGGTAAGGGATGATCAATAAATGATTTATTCTACTTAGTTTGAAAACTCGTTTGAAAAATACTCTGAAACTGAGTACCCTGATCGCTTATGACTGGGTGAGGAGCGTTGATATGAGTGAGAAGCAATGGCATGAAATTTACCAGCACCTTAGCATCATTACCTTTCTCTTTATACAATAGTACGCTTTCGAATGCATGGAATTTGTACTACTCCAGATCCAGTAGTTGGTACTTTGTTTCTAAAGCTGCAAGACTAGCATTCATATTTAGTGGCTTTATCCCCCATAATGGTTTATGCTTAAGGTTGATTGATAAATGACAACCCTTGCCATAAAATAGTCGACAAGGTGATGTGTCGATCGATAGGAGTCTTGAAGGCAGTTCGAAAGGCCCAAAGAACCTCATTGAGCTTGATTGACCCATCCCTCTAAGATTGATCGATCGTCTTTTCATGAATCGGCTCAAGATCATGATTCGTCACGTCCTCCAGACTACATGCATGTTGGTGGTAAGCGATGATCAATAAATGATTTATTCTACTTAGTTTCAAAACTCGTTTGAAAAATACTCTGAAACTGAGTACCCTGATTGCTTATGACTGGGTGAGGAGCGTTGATATGAGTGAGAAGCAATGGCATGAACTTTACCAGCACCTTAGCATCATTACCTTTATCTTTATACAATAGTACGCTTTCGAATGAATGGAATCTGTACTACTCCAGGTCCAGTAGTTGGTACTTTGTTTCTAAAGCTGCAAGACTAGCATTCATATTTAGTGGCTTTATCCCCCATAATGGTTTATGCTCAAGGTTGATTGATAAATGACAAGCCTTGGCATAAAATAGTCGACAAGGTGAACTGTCGATCGATAGGAGTCTTGGAGGCAGTTCGAAAAGACCAAAGAGCCTCATCGAGCTTGATTGACCTATCCCTCAGAGACTGATCGATCGTCTTTTCATGAATCGGCTCAAGCTAATGATTTGTCACGTCCTCCAGACTACTTGCATTTTGGTGGTAAGCGATGATCAATAAATGAGTTATTCGAGTTACTTTGAAAACTTGTTTGAATATACTATGAAACTGAGTACCCTAATTGGTTATGACTGAGTGAGGGGCGTCGATATGTGCAAGAAGCAATGGAGTGAACTTTACCAGCACCTTAGCATCATTACCTTTCTCTTTATACAGTAGTACGCTTTCGAATGCATGGAATCTGTACTACTCCAACTTCAGTAGTTGGTACTTTGTTTCTAAAGCTGCAGGACTAGCATTCATATTTAGTGGCTTCATCGCCCATAATGGTTTATGCTCAAGGTTGATTGATAAATGACAAGCCTTGCCATAAAATAGTTGACAAGGTGAAGTGTCGATCGATAGGAGTCTTGAAGGCAGTTCGAAAGGCCCAAAGAGCCTCATCGAGGTTGATTAACCTTTCCCTCGGAGATTGATCGATCGTCTTTTCATGAATCGGCTCAAGATCATGATTCATCACGTCATCCAGACTACATGCATGTTGGTGGTAAGCGATGATCAATAAGTGATTTATTATACTTTGTTTGAAAACTCGTTTGAAAAATACTCTGAAACTGAGTACCCTGATCGCTTATGACTGGGTGAGGAGCGTCGATATGAGTGAGAAGCAATTTTATGAACTTTACCAGCACCTTAGCATCATTACCTTTCTCATTTTACAATAGTACGCTTTCGAATGCATGAAATCTGTACTACTCCAGGTCCACTAGTTGGTACTTTGTTTCTAAAGCTGCAAGACTAGCATTCATATTTAGTGGCTTTATCCCCCATAATGATTTATGCTGAAGGTTGATTGATAAATGACAAGCCTTGCCATAAAATAGTCAACAAGGTGACGTGTCGATCGATAGGAGTCTTGAAGGCAGTTCGAAAGGCCCAAAGAACCTCATCGAGCTTGATTGACCCATCCCTGGGAGATTGATCGATCGTCTTTTCATGAATCGGCTCAAGATCATGATTCGTCGCGTCCTCCAGACTACATGCATGTTGGTGGTAAGCGATGATCAATAAATGAGTTGTTCTACTTAGTTTGAAAACTCGTTTGAAAAATACTCTGAAACTGAGTACCCTGATCGCTTATGACTGGGTGAGGAGCGTCGATATGAGTGAGAAGCAATGGCATGAACTTTACCAGCACCTTAGCATCATTACCTTTCTCTTTATACAATAGTATGCTTTCGAATGCATGGAATCTGTACTACTCCAGGTCCAGTAGTTGGTACTTTGTTTCTAAAGCTGCAAGACTAGGATTCATATTTAGTGGCTTTATCCCCCATAATGGTTTATGCTCAAGGTTGATTGATAAATGACAACCCTTGCCATAAAATAGTCGACAAGGTGATGTGTCGATCGATAGGAGTCTTGAAGGCAGTTCGAATGGCCCAAAGAACCTCATTGAGCTTGATTGACCCATCCCTGGGAGATTGATCGATCGTCTTTTCATGAATCGGCTCAAGATCATGATTCGTCACGTCCTCCAGACTACATGCATGTTGGTGGTAAGCGATGATCAATAAATGATTTATTCTACTTAGTTTGAAAACTCGTTTGAAAAATACTCTGAAACTGAGTACCACGATCGCTTATGACCGGGTGAGGAGCGTCGATATGAGTGAGAAGCAATGGCATGAACTTTACCAGCACCTTAGCATCATTACCTTTCTCTTTATACAATAGTACGCTTTCGAATGCATGGAATCTGTACTACTCCAGGTCCAGTAGTTGGTACTTTGTTTCTAAAGCTGCAAGACTAGCATTCATATTTAGTGGCTTTATCCCCCATAATGGTTTATGCTCAAGGTTGATTGATAAATGACAAGCCTTGCCATAAAATAGTCGACAAGGTGAAGTGTCGATCGATAGGAGTCTTGAAGGCAGTTCGAAAGGCCCAAAGAGCCTCATCGAGCTTGATTGACCTATCCCTCGGAGATTGATCGATCGTCTTTTCATGAATCGGCTCAAGATCATGATTCGTCGCGTCCTCCAGACTACATGCATGTTGGTGGTAAGCGATGATCAATAAATGAGTTGTTCTACTTAGTCTGAAAACTCGTTTGAAAAATACTATGAAACTAAGTACCCTGATTGCTTATGACTGGGTGAGGAGCGTCGATATGAGTGAGAAGCAATGGCATGAACTTTACCAACACCTTAGCATCATTACCTTTCTCTTTATACAATAGTATGCTTTCGAATGCATGGAATCTGTACTACTCCAGGTCCAGTAGTTGGTACTTTGTTTCTAAAGCCGCAAGACTAGCCTTCATATTTAGTGGCTTTATCCCCCATAATGGTTTATGCTCAAGGTTGATTGATAAATGACAAGCCTTGCCATAAAATAGTCGACAAGGTGAAGTGTCGATCGATAGGAGTCTTGAAGGCAGTTCGAAAGGCCCAAAGAGCCTCATCGAGCTTGATTGACCTATCCCTCGGAGATTGATCGATCGTCTTTTCATGAATCGGCTCAAGATCATGATTCGTCACGTCCTCCGTACTACATGCATTTTGGTGGTAAGCGATGATCAATAAATGAGTTATTCTACTTAGTTTGAAAACTCGTTTGAAAAATACTATGAAACCGAGTACCATGATCGCTTATGACTTAGTGAGGAGCGTCGATATAAGTGAGAAGCAATGTATGAACTTTACCAAAGCACCTTAGCATCATTACCTTTCTCTTTATACAATAGTACGCTTTCGAATGCATGGAATTTGTACTACTCCGGGTCCAGTAGTTGGTACTTTGTTTCTAAAGCCGCAAGACTAGCATTCATATTTAGTGGCTTTATCCCCCATAATGGTTTATGCTCAAGGTTGATTGATAAATGACAAGCCTTGCCATAAAATAGTCGACAAGGTGAAGTGTCGATCGATAGGAGTCTTGAAGGCGAGTTCGAAAGGCCCAAAGAGCCTCATCGAGCTTGATTGACCTATCCCTCGGAGATTGATCGATCGTCTTTTCATGAATCGGCTCAAGATCATGATTCGTCACGTCCTCCGGACTACATGCATGTTGGTGGTAAGCGATGATCAATAAATGAGTTATTCGACTTAGTTTGAAAACTCGTTTGAAAAATACTATGAAACCGAGTACCACGATCGCTTATGACCGGGTGAGGAGCGTCGATATGAGTGAGAAGCAATGGCATGAACTTTACCAGCACCTTAGCATCATTACCTTTCTCTTTATACAATAGTACGCTTTCGAATGCATGGAATTTGTACTACTCCGGGTCCGGTAGTTGGTACTTTGTTTCTAAAGCCGCAAGACTAGCATTCATATTTAGTGGCTTTATCCCCCATAATGGTTTATGCTCAAGGTTGATTGATAAATGACAAGCCTTGCCATAAAATAGTCGACAAGGTGAAGTGTCGATCGATAGGAGTCTTGAAGGAAGTTCGAAAGGCCCAAAGAGCCTCATCGAGCTTGATTGACCTATCCCTCGGAGATTGATCGATCGTCTTTTCATGAATCGGCTCAAGATCATGATTCGTCACGTCCTCCAGACTACATGCATGTTGGTGGTAAGCGATGATCAATAAATGAGTTGTTCTACTTAGTTTGAAAACTCGTTTGAAAAATACTCTGAAACTGAGTACCTTGATCGCTTATGACTGGGTGAGGAGCGTCGATATGAGTGAGAAGCAATGGCATGAACTTTACCAGCACCTTAGCATCATTACCTTTCTCTTTATACAATAGTACGCTTTCGAATGCATGGAATTCGTATTACTCCAGGTCCGGTAGTTGGTACTTTGTTTCTAAAGCCGCAAGACTAGCATTCATATTTAGTGGCTTTATCCCCCATAATGGTTTATGCTCAAGGTTGATTGATAAATGACAAGCCTTGCCATAAAATAGTCGACAAGGTGAAGTGTCGATCGATAGGAGTCTTGAAGGCAGTTCGAAAGGACCAAAGAGCTTCATCGAGCTTGATTGACCTATCCCTCAGAGATTGATCAATCATCTTTTCATGAATCGGCTCAAGCTCATGATTCGTCACGTCCTCCAGACTACTTGCATTTTGGTGGTAAGCGATGATCAATAAATGAGTTATTCGAGTTAGTTTGAAAACACGTTTGAATATACTATGAAACTGAGTACCATGATCGCTTATGACTTAGTGAGGGGCGTCGATATAATTGAGAAGCAATGGAGTGAACTTTACCAGCACCTTAGCATCATTACCTTTCTCTTTATACAATCGTACGATTTCGAATGCATGGAATTTGTACTACTCCAGCTTCAGTAGTTGGTACTTTGTTTCTAAAGCTGCAAGACTAGCATTCATATTTAGTGGCTTCATCGCCCATAATGGTTTATGATCAAGGTTGATTGATAAATGACAAGCCTTGCCATAAAATAGTTGACAAGGTGAAGTGTCAATCGATAGGAGTCTTTTAGGAAGTTCGAAAGGCCCAAAGAGCCTCATCGAGCTTGATTGACCTATCCCTCGGAGATTGATCGATCGTCTTTTCATGAATCGGCTCAAGATCACGATTCGTCGCGTCCTCCAGACTACATGCATGTTGGTGGTAAGCGATTATCAATAAATGAGTTGTTCTACTTAGTTTGAAAACTCGTTTGAAAAATACTCTGAAACTGAGTACCCTGATCGCTTATGACTGGGTGAGGAGCGTCGATATGAGTGAGAAGCAATGGCATGAACTTTACCAGCACCTTAGCATCATTACCTTGCCCTTTATACAATAGTACGCTTTCGAATGCATGGAATCTGTATTACTCCAGGTCCAGTAGTTGGTACTTTGTTTCTAAAGCTGCAAGACTAGCATTCATATTTAGTGGCTTTATCCCCCATAATGGTTTATGCTCAAGGTTGATTGATAAATGACAAGCCTTGCCATAAAATAGTCGACAAGGTGAAGTGTCGATCGATAGGAGTCTTGAAGGCAGTTCGAAAGGACCAAAGAGCTTCATCGAGCTTGATTGACCTATCCCTCAGAGATTGATCAATCGTCTTTCCATGAATCGGCTCAAGCTCATGATTCGTCACGTCCTCCAGACTACTTGCATTTTGGTGGTAAGCGATGATCAATAAATGAGTTATTCGAGTTAGTTTGAAAACACGTTTGAATATACTATGAAACTGAGTACCATGATCGCTTATGACTTAGTGAGGGGCGTCAATATAATTGAGAAGCAATGGAGTGAACTTTACCAGCACCTTAGCAACATTACCTTTCTCTTTATACAATCGTACGATTTCGATTGCATGGAATCTGTACTACTCCAGCTTCAGTAGTTGGTACTTTGTTTCTAAAGCTGCAAGACTAGCATTCATATTTAGTGGCTTCATCGCCCATATTGGTTTATGCTCAAGGTTGATTGATAATTGACAATCCTTGCCATAAAATAGTCGACAAGGTGAAGTGTCGATCGATAGGAGTCTTGAAGGCGAGTTCGAAAGGCCCAAAGGGCCTCATCGAGCTTGATTGACCTATCCCTCAGAGATTGATCGATCGTCTTTTCATGAATCGGCTCAAGCTCAGGATTCGTCACGTCCTCCAGACTACTTGCATTTTGGTGGTAAGCGATGATCAATTAATGAGTTATTCGAGTTAGTTTGAAAACACGTTTGAAATATACTATGAAACCGAGTACCATGATCGCTTATGACTTAGTGAGGGGCGTCGATATAATTGAGAAGCAATGGAGTGAACTTTACCAAGCACCTTAGCATCATTACCTTTCTCTTTATACAATCGTACGATTTCGAATGCATGGAATTTGTACTACTCCGGCTTCAGTAGTTGGTACTTTGTTTCTAAAGCTGCAAGACTAGCATTCATATTTAGTGGCTTCATCGCCCATAATGGTTTATGATCAAGGTTGATTGATAAATGACAAGCCTTGCCATAAAATAGTTGACAAGGTGAAGTGTCAATCGATAGGAGTCTTTTAGGAAGTTCGAAAGGCCCAAAGAGCCTCATCGAGCTTGATTGACCTATCCCTCGGAGATTGATCGATCGTCTTTTCATGAATCGGCTCAAGATTATGATTCGTCGCGTCCTCCAGCCTACATGCATGTTGGTGGTAAGCGATGATCAATAAATGAGTTGTTCTACTTAGTTTGAAAACTCGTTTGAAAAATACTCTGAAACTGAGTACCCTGATCGCTTATGACTGGGTGAGGAGCGTCGATATGAGTGAGAAGCAATGGCATGAACTTTACCAGCACCTTAGCATCATTACCTTTCCCTTTATACAATAGTACGCTTTCGAATGCATGGAATCTGTATTACTCTAGGTCCAGTAGTTGGTACTTTGTTTCTAAAGCTGCATGACTAGCATTCATATTTAGTGGCTTTATCCCCCATAATGGTTTATGCTCAAGGTTGATTGATAAATGACAAGCCTTGCCATAAAATAGTCGACAAGGTGAAGTGTCGATCGATAGGAGTCTTGAAGGCAGTTCGAAAGGACCAAAGAGCTTCATCGAGCTTGATTGACCTATCCCTCAGAGATTGATCAATCATCTTTTCATGAATCGGCTCAAGCTCATGATTCGTCACGTCCTCCAGACTACTTGCATTTTGGTGGTAAGCGATGATCAATAAATGAGTTATTCGAGTTAGTTTGAAAACACGTTTGAATATACTATGAAACTGAGTACCATGATCGCTTATGACTTAGTGAGGGGCGTCGATATAATTGAGAAGCAATGGAGTGAACTTTACCAAGCACCTTAGCAACATTACCTTTCTCTTTATACAATCGTACGATTTCGAATGCATGGAATCTGTACTACTCCAGCTTCAGTAGTTGGTACTTTGTTTCTAAAGCTGCAAGACTAGCATTCATATTTAGTGGCTTCATCGCCCATATTGGTTTATGCTCAAGGTTGATTGATAATTGACAATCCTTGCCATAAAATAGTCGACAAGGTGAAGTGTCGATCGATAGGAGTCTTGAAGGCAGTTCGAAAGGCCCAAAGGGCCTCATCGAGCTTGATTGACCTATCCCTCAGAGATTGATCGATCGTCTTTTCATGAATCGGCTCAAGCTCAGGATTCGTCACGTCCTCCAGACTACTTGCATTTTGGTGGTAAGCGATGATCAATTAATGAGTTATTCGAGTTAGTTTGAAAACACGTTTGAAATATACTATGAAACTGAGTACCCTGATCGCTTATGACTTAGTGAGGGGCGTCGATATAATTGAGAAGCAATGGAGTGAACTTTACCAGCACCTTAGCATCATTACCTTTCTCTTTATACAATCGTACGATTTCGAATGCATGGAATTTGTACTACTCCGGCTTCGGTAGTTGGTACTTTGTTTCTAAAGCCGCAAGACTAGCATTCATATTTAGTGGCTTCATCGCCCATAATGGTTTATGATCAAGGTTGATTGATAAATGACAAGCCTTGCCATAAAATAGTTGACAAGGTGAAGTGTCAATCGATAGGAGTCTTTTAGGAAGTTCGAAAGGCCCAAAGAGCCTCATCGAGCTTGATTGACCTATCCCTCGGAGATTGATCGATCGTCTTTTCATGAATCGGCTCAAGATCATGATTCGTCGCGTCCTCCAGACTACATGCATGTTGGTGGTAAGCGATGATCAATAAATGAGTTGTTCTACTTAGTTTGAAAACTCGTTTGAAAAATACTCTGAAACTGAGTACCCTGATCGCTTATGACTGGGTGAGGAGCGTCGATATGAGTGAGAAGCAATGGCATGAACTTTACCAGCACCTTAGCATCATTACCTTTCCCTTTATACAATAGTACGCTTTCGAATGCATGGAATTCGTATTACTCCGGTCCAGTAGTTGGTACTTTGTTTCTAAAGCCGCAAGACTAGCATTCATATTTAGTGGCTTTATCCCCCATAATGGTTTATGCTCAAGGTTGATTGATAAATGACAAGCCTTGCCATAAAATAGTCGACAAGGTGAAGTGTCGATCGATAGGAGTCTTGAAGGCAGTTCGAAAGGCCCAAAGAGCTTCATCGAGCTTGATTGACCTATCCCTCGGAGATTGATCAATCGTCTTTTCATGAATCGGCTCAAGCTCAGGATTCGTCACGTCCTCCAGACTACTTGCATTTTGGTGGTAAGCGATGATCAATAAATGAGTTATTCGAGTTAGTTTGAAAACTCGTTTGAAAAATACTCTGAAACTGAGTACCCTGATCGCTTATGACTGGGTGAGGAGCGTCGATATGAGTGAGAAGCAATGGCATGAACTTTACCAGCACCTTAGCATCATTACCTTTCTCTTTATACAATAGTACGCTTTCGAATGCATGGAATTTGTATTACTCCAGGTCCAGTAGTTGGTACTTTGTTTCTAAAGCCGCAAGACTAGCATTCATATTTAGTGGCTTTATCCCCCATAATGGTTTATGCTCAAGGTTGATTGATAAATGACAAGCCTTGCCATAAAATAGTCGACAAGGTGAAGTGTCGATCGATAGGAGTCTTGAAGGCGAGTTCGAAAGGACCAAAGAGCTTCATCGAGCTTGATTGACCTATCCCTCAGAGATTGATCGATCGTCTTTTCATGAATCGGCTCAAGCTCATGATTCGTCACGTCCTCCAGACTACTTGCATTTTGGTGGTAAGCGATGATCAATAAATGAGTTATTCGAGTTAGTTTGAAAACTCGTTTGAATATACTATGAAACCGAGTACCATGATCGCTTATGACTTAGTGAGGGGCGTCGATATAATTGAGAAGCAATGGAGTGAACTTTACCAGCACCTTAGCATCATTACCTTTCTCTTTATACAATCGTACGATTTCGAATGCATGGAATTTGTACTACTCCAGCTTCAGTAGTTGGTACTTTGTTTCTAAAGCTGCAAGACTAGCATTCATATTTAGTGGCTTCATCGCCCATATTGGTTTATGCTCAAGGTTGATTGATAAATGACAATCCTTGCCATAAAATAGTCGAAAAGGTGAAGTGTCGATCGATAGGAGTCTTGAAGGAAGTTCGAAAGGCCCAAAGAGCCTCATCGAGCTTGATTGACCTATCCCTCGGAGATTGATCGATCGTCTTTTCATGAATCGGCTCAAGATCATGATTCGTCACGTCCTCCGGACTACATGCATGTTGGTGGTAAGCGATGATCAATAAATGAGTTATTCTAGTTAGTTTGAAAACTCGTTTGAAAAATACTACGAAACTGAGTACCCTGATCGCTTATGACTGGGTGAGGAGCGTCGATATGAGTGAGAAGCAATGGCATGAACTTTACCAGCACCTTAGCATCATTACCTTTCTCTTTATACAATCGTACGATTTCGAATGCATGGAATTTGTACTACTCCAGCTTCAGTAGTTGGTACTTTGTTTCTAAAGCTGCAAGACTAGCATTCATATTTAGTGGCTTTATCCCCCATAATGGTTTATGCTCAAGGTTGATTGATAAATGACAAGCCTTGCCATAAAATAGTCGACAAGGTGAAGTGTCAATCGATAGGAGTCTTGAAGGCAGTTCGAAAGGCCCAAAGAGCCTCATCGAGCTTGATTGACCTATCCCTCGGAGATTGATCGATCGTCTTTTCATGAATCGGCTCAAGATCATGATTCGTCACGTCCTCCAGACTACATGCATGTTGGTGGTAAGCGATGATCAATAAATGAGTTGTTCTACTTAGTTTGAAAACTCGTTTGAAAAATACTCTGAAACTGAGTACCCTGATCGCTTATGACTGGGTGAGGAGCGTCGATATGAGTGAGAAGCAATGGCATGAACTTTACCAAAGCACCTTAGCATCATTACCTTTCCCTTTATACAATAGTACGCTTTCGAATGCATGGAATCTGTATTACTCTAGGTCCAGTAGTTGGTACTTTGTTTCTAAAGCTGCAAGACTAGCATTCATATTTAGTGGCTTTATCCCCCATAATGGTTTATGCTCAAGGTTGATTGATAAATGACAAGCCTTGCCATAAAATAGTCGACAAGGTGAAGTGTCGATCGATAGGAGTCTTGAAGGCGGTTCGAAAGGACCAAAGAGCTTCATCGAGCTTGATTGACCTATCCCTCAGAGATTGATCAATCATCTTTTCATGAATCGGCTCAAGCTCATGATTCGTCACGTCCTCCAGACTACTTGCATTTTGGTGGTAAGCGATGATCAATAAATGAGTTATTCGAGTTAGTTTGAAAACACGTTTGAATATACTATGAAACCGAGTACCATGATCGCTTATGACTTAGTGAGGGGCGTCGATATAATTGAGAAGCAATGGAGTGAACTTTACCAGCACCTTAGCATCATTACCTTTCTCTTTATACAATCGTACGATTTCGAATGCATGGAATTTGTACTACTCCGGCTTCAGTAGTTGGTACTTTGTTTCTAAAGCTGCAAGACTAGCATTCATATTTAGTGGCTTCATCGCCCATAATGGTTTATGATCAAGGTTGATTGATAAATGACAAGCCTTGCCATAAAATAGTTGACAAGGTGAAGTGTCAATCGATAGGAGTCTTTTAGGAAGTTCGAAAGGCCCAAAGAGCCTCATCGAGCTTGATTGACCTATCCCTCGGAGATTGATCGATCGTCTTTTCATGAATCGGCTCAAGATCATGATTCGTCGCGTCCTCCAGACTACATGCATGTTGGTGGTAAGCGATGATCAATAAATGAGTTGTTCTACTTAGTTTGAAAACTCGTTTGAAAAATACTCTGAAACTGAGTACCCTGATCGCTTATGACTGGGTGAGGAGCGTCGATATGAGTGAGAAGCAATGGCATGAACTTTACCAGCACCTTAGCATCATTACCTTTCCCTTTATACAATAGTACGCTTTCGAATGCATGGAATCTGTATTACTCCAGGTCCAGTAGTTGGTACTTTGTTTCTAAAGCTGCAAGACTAGCATTCATATTTAGTGGCTTTATCCCCCATAATGGTTTATGCTCAAGGTTGATTGATAAATGACAAGCCTTGCCATAAAATAGTCGACAAGGTGAAGTGTCGATCGATAGGAGTCTTGAAGGCAGTTCGAAAGGACCAAAGAGCTTCATCGAGCTTGATTGACCTATCCCTCAGAGATTGATCAATCATCTTTTCATGAATCGGCTCAAGCTCATGATTCGTCACGTCCTCCAGACTACTTGCATTTTGGTGGTAAGCGATGATCAATAAATGAGTTATTCGAGTTAGTTTGAAAACACGTTTGAATATACTATGAAACCGAGTACCATGATCGCTTATGACTTAGTGAGGGGCGTCGATATAATTGAGAAGCAATGGAGTGAACTTTACCAGCACCTTAGCATCATTACCTTTCTCTTTATACAATCGTACGATTTCGAATGCATGGAATCTGTACTACTCCAGCTTCAGTAGTTGGTACTTTGTTTCTAAAGCTGCAAGACTAGCATTCATATTTAGTGGCTTCATCGCCCATATTGGTTTATGCTCAAGGTTGATTGATAATTGACAATCCTTGCCATAAAATAGTCGACAAGGTGAAGTGTCGATCGATAGGAGTCTTGAAGGAAGTTCGAAAGGCCCAAAGGGCCTCATCGAGCTTGATTGACCTATCCCTCAGAGATTGATCGATCGTCTTTTCATGAATCGGCTCAAGCTCAGGATTCGTCACGTCCTCCAGACTACATGCATTTTGGTGGTAAGCGATGATCAATTAATGAGTTATTCGAGTTAGTTTGAAAACTCGTTTGAAAAATACTCTGAAACTGAGTACCCTGATCGCTTATGACTGGGTGAGGAGCGTCGATATGAGTGAGAAGCAATGGCATGAACTTTACCAGCACCTTAGCATCATTACCTTTCTCTTTATACAATAGTACGCTTTCGAATGCATGGAATTGTATTACTCCGTGTCCGGTAGTTGGTACTTTGTTTCTAAAGCTGCAAGACTAGCATTCATATTTAGTGGCTTTATCCCCCATAATGGTTTATGCTCAAGGTTGATTGATAAATGACAAGCCTTGCCATAAAATAGTCGACAAGGTGAAGTGTCGATCGATAGGAGTCTTGAAGGCAGTTCGAAAGGACCAAAGAGCCTCATCGAGCTTGATTGACCTATCCCTCAGAGATTGATCGATCGTCTTTTCATGAATCGGCTCAAGCTCATGATTCGTCACGTCCTCCAGACTACTTGCATTTTGGTGGTAAGCGATGATCAATAAATGAGTTATTCGAGTTAGTTTGAAAACTCGTTTGAATATACTATGAAACCGAGTACCATGATCGCTTATGACTTAGTGAGGGGCGTCGATATAATTGAGAAGCAATGGAGTGAACTTTACCAGCACCTTAGCATCATTACCTTTCTCTTTATACAATCGTACGATTTCGAATGCATGGAAT